>PVKB01002184.1:82333-311375 GCA_004027205.1 Ctenodactylus gundi | reverse complement strand
GCAAGCAAAGTCATTGGCAGGTGGGATTGGACTCCGGTAAAGGCGCGGGCTGAGGCGATGGAAGGCCCGATCGAGGTGGCACTCAGCTCACTGGCAGGAGTTACGTCGTCGAGCCGGTGCATTTGGACTTGGCCAGTTTTCCCACTTCTGTGAGGTTCAGATCATTTCTTGACAATATTTTAAGACTTTGGATGTGAGGGTTGAGCCCCAGAACAAGACTTGGAGTTAGAACCAAAATGGCCCTTGAGCTCCCCTGACAGCCCAGGCTGAGCCCAGGTGGGCTGGAGGAATTGGAGAGAAAACCAGTGGTGGAGGAAGGGTTCTTCACAGGCCCAGCTGTACACAGCCTGCCCACCTGGCCCGATGGCTCGGGCACGCCACCGACATTTACACGTAGAGGACGTGGGTCGACGCTGGGGATCTAGAAGCAGCGGCGTTCTGAGCTTTCCTTTAGGTTAGCTGTACAAGTGTGTTCTGACCCCACCGTGTTCTAATGGGGTGAAGTGCTCTGCTGGACTCCTCGGTGATATTGGAGATTGAACGCTGGGATCTTGCTACATTTCCAACCCATTTTTATTTATTTGAGACAGGGCTCTAAGTTGTGGTCCTGCCTCGGCCTCTGCAAGCACTGAGATTACAGCAGGTCTGTGGTACCATGCCTGGCACGGGAGACAGCTTTTTGAAGTCCCCAGTGCTTCAAGAAGGTGACCAGCAGCCCGGAACGTACCTACCCTGCTGAAGGAAGCAGGACTGGGAAGCTTCACTGGATGGGTAGCAAGGAGTCACCAAGCAAAGAGCCCAGGGAGTCACTGGCCCGCGGGCTGAGCCAGCCTGGAACTTGTCAGCCCTTCTGAGTTCCAAGGATCAGGGGACCCCTGACCTGCATGACGATGCTGTCCCATCAGGTAGGGAAGCAGCACTGCACCTGCGGAACAGGGTGTGGCTCAGGGTGGGGTGGGGCTGTGGCCACTTGACCCTGTCAGTCCACGGACCTGCAGTTAGTTTAGAGAGAGAGTTTAAGTAAGTCACTAAATAGCCCACACTGGGCTGTGATTTAGCATCCTGCCTCTGCCTCCTGGAGTGCTGGGATAACAGACATACACTACCATGCCCACCCTCACCTGATTGGTTTGGTTTTTTGTTGTTTGAGGCAGGGTCTCACTGTAGCCCAGGCTGGTTCTGAGCTCACTGTGTTGCCCAGGCTGGCCTCGAACTCAGCAGTCCTGCCTCAGCCTCCCAGAGTGCTAGGATTACAACTATATGCCACCATACCCAGCCAGTAGCCCTTTTTTTTTTTTTTTTTTTTTTTTTTTTTTTTTTTTTTTTTTTTTTTTTTTGCGTTTGTTTTGTTTTTGAGGCAAGGCCTTTCTCTGTAGCCCAGGCTGGTCCTGAGCTCACTGTGTAGCCCAGTCTGGCCTTGGACTCACAGCAATCCACCTGCCTCAGTCTCCGAATGCTGGGATTACAGGTGTGCATTGCCACACCTGGCTTTATGTGGTGCTGGGGAATTGAACTCAGGGCCTTGAGCTTGCAAGACAAGTGCTTTAGCTGTGGTGCCATTCCTCCAGCCCCTTAAACTGAGTTCTTTGATCAGTTTCTTTACAAAAGAAAGTTGATACTACCTTATACCATTGATAGTTGCTTTGCAAAAGTAAAAAGCTCATATGACTGACTATGGACAGTTGCCCCACACCCACCGGACGTTAGGTAAGTGCTGCCGTGGTGTGCTTTGGGAGGCTGAGGTGGGAGGATCACAAGTTTGAGTCCCACCTGGACAACTTTAGGGAGAACCTGTCTTAACATCTAAAAAATACAAAGGACTGAGGCCGCAGTGCAGTGTGAACACCCCGAGTTCAGTCTCCGACGGATGCGGCTTACGAGAGGCCAGCTTCAGTCCCCAAGGATAGGAAGTGCCACCACCACCAACAACAGTGCTCCCGAGCCAGCTGCATTTTGCAGATCAGAGCTTATCCACCAGGTGGGACTCCCGGTGCCTCCCTAAGGGCAAGGCTTCAGGGTGTGCGTGTGATACAGAGACACGTGATGTGGTCTGCACGTGGTGTGAGGCTTCTTCCAGAGCCCCCATTCAGAAAATGGCAACAGTAGCAGAAGTTGGGGCCTTCTGATGCCAAAAGGTCACCCATAGGACATCCGGGCTGGCCCAAAGAAAAAGTCAGTGGGTTTCAATAAAAGCAAGGGTCTCTCGGGCAGGAGGAATGGCACAGAGGTTAAAGCGCTTACCTTGCAAGTTCAAGGCCCGGAGTTCAATTCCCCTGCACCACATAAAAGCTGGGTGTGATGGCGCACGCCTGTAATCCCAGCACTTGGGAGGCTGAGGCAGAGGGGTTGCTGTGAATCCAAGGCTGGCCTGGGCTCCATAGTGCAGGAACAACCTGGGCCACAGAGTGAGACACCATCTCAAAAAAAAAAAAAAAAAAAAAAACGAGGCTCTCAGCAGGCACCTAGGCAACTGATACCTTCACGACTCATATCTCAGAGACGTGATCTGCGTCAAAGCTGGCGCCAGACTAACGGGATGCTGATCAGCTCTCTGACCTCCGAGTAGTGATTTTAAAAAAGAAAATAAACTGATGGTGGGAACTCTGGGAGGCTGAGGCAGGAGGATTGCAAAGTTGATCTCAGTCTAACAACTTAGCAACTTAGTGGGACCCTACCTCAAAATCTGAGGCTGTAGATCAAGGCAAAGGACCCACGTTCAAGCCCTATTACTACAAAGGCCAGTGCATGCTACGTGATGTCAGGTAGAGAAAACCCTAGAGCAGCCTGGCGTGATGGGGCGTGCCTGTAATCCCAGCGCTGAGGGAGGCTGAGGCGGGAAGATCACAATTTAGCAAGATCCTGTCTCAAAATAGTAACTAAAAAGGGCTGGATTCAATCCCCAATACCAGAAAAAAAAAAAAAAAAAAACTCCCTAGATTCCAGGCCGTGCAAATTAATCTATAATGACAGGGAACAGATAATAGCTGTCTGGAATAAGGTTGGGAGGAGAGAGGCAGGGAGAGATTAACGGATACTAAGGGGCTGGAGGAATAGCACAGGGGTTAAGGCGCTTGCCTTGCAAGCACAAGGCCCTGAGTTCGATTCCCAGCTGGGCGTGGGGGGGGGCTGAGGCAGGAGGATTGTCCTGAGCCCATGGCCAGCCTGGACCACACCAGTAACTAGTAGGGAAAAGGCAAAAGAGAATAAAGGGTCCTAGAAACCGGGGACGGCTATTGTGTGGTGATGGCTCCATTAGGAGCCCGTATCTGTCCAGACCCTTCGTGGGACTTTCGCAGTGGTGGGACTTGAACCCGGAGCCCACCTCTACAGTGAAGTCGCCAGTTCTTTTCCTTTATTTATTTATATTTTTTAAATTTCGGGACGGAATCTCACTAAGTCATTAACCTGCCCATGCTGGGCTCAAACTTCTGGTCTTCCTGCCTGTGTCTCGCTTAGGTGCTAGAATTACAAGCAGGCGCCCTGCCAGTGGCCTCCCCGGGGCGTTTAGAATAGGGACATCTTTCTATCTGTTGAGCCTTCGCACAGCCATTTGGTTTTTTCAGTAACAACAAAGTCGATCTGAGTTTCGTGAGGAGCTTTCCAGGTACCCTGCCAACGGCCCTTCGCTCCCGTGACCGCTGCGGGGCCGAAATGCCTGCGGGCATCAGGGCGTCAGGTGGGCGCAGTGCGGACCGAGAGGGCGTGGCCCGACCTACTGCCTGCAAGTGGAGGAAGCGGCCACTGGGCGGCGCCCGCGACGCCTTCTCCTGCAAGAGGCCGGGAGAAGGACGGCCGCGGGAGGAGCCGCCGCGTCCTCCTGGCTTCTTCCGTTCAACGTCAAGACCAAACACCGCACCGGCCCTTGGAAACCCCGGCAAGGCTCTTGGAACCCTCCATCCCCGGCAGACGCCACCCCCACGTCTCTGCATTGACCTTCACCGCGACCTTGCGGAAACATGGCTGTGCGGGGCCTCCTTCCGGCTGGTGTTTCGCTAGCAGCTTCCCACCCACCTTATTCAAGGTTGATCCCCGCACTCGGAGCAGGTCCCCCCTTAACCCCAGCAGGTCTGCGACCCACGCACACGCCGATCGCGCCTGGAAGCACGCCCACAGACACACCCAGGCGCGCGCTGCCCTCTGCTAAGCGTTTCTCAGCACAGTCCCCTTGAGAGGCAAGGCCAACCTCCGCAGAGGCGCTGGGCGGTGAGGAGCCGCTGGCTCGCAGTGCCGGCAGTGCCGGCTCCCGGCGGGCCTGGTGCGGACGCCATAGCCACCGGGTTGCCGGGCTGGGCTGCCCGGGGACTGTGGGCTGCCACCGCGCTGACTGCCGTGGAAAGGTGTCCCCCACGTGGCCGAGGAGTGAAGGGGCAGGAGGCCCTAGGAATGTGACCTCAATGTGTCCGGGGGAGAATGAAATTGGCAAGCCACACACGCACAGGCGTGTGCAGGACAAGCCTGGGGGTCCTGGAGGGTCCCCGTCCGGTGTGAGCCTCGGGGAGACAGTAGAACAGGACGGGAGCCAAAGTTACCAGTCGAGGACTGGGAGCTGGAGGAATGGCTCAGAGGGTCAAGTGCCCTGAGTTCGATTCCCCAGCACCACATCCACCGGGCGTGGTGGCCCACACCTGTAAGCCCAGCACTCAGGAGGCTGAGGCGGGTGGATTGTCCTGAGTCCAAGGCCAGCCTGGGCTCCACCAGTGAGTTCAGGACCAGCCTGGGCTACAAGGACTCTGTATTCTCAAGCACGAGCTATATCCGCCTGTCCCAGATGGCACCCGGGGACATCGGTTCAGAGAAAGGAAGCACACCCATGGGCGAGCCCACAGGCGTCGGGCACTTTACTCCTCTGAACAGGTCAGCAAGGTAAGACGGTAGACAGCTGGTGACGTCGCCTCAGCGTGCTCCTTTCTGCTCCTAGAAGCCCCCAGGCTGGTTTTCTCTGGGCAACAACGGAAGGACACAGGAAGAGAGACCCACCCCACCTTAGGATGAGTTGATTGGTGCAGCGACGGGCATGTGACTCAAGGGGAGCCAATAAGAGTCACGCCAAGGGCTGTTAGGACTGCTGTTAAATCTGTTGAGGAAACTCTGCTCTCTGCTGGGCTCCAACCCGCGTGGAGTGAGTGGAGGGCTTTTTGAGACCCTCAGAAAGAAGAGAGCTGCTTATAAGCAAAGGCAAGACTGGAATCCACAGCCCAAGAAGCCAGGTTCCGACGCCGTGATCTGAGGCGCTGGATCCTGCCGCGACTGAAGCTCCGGACTCTGCTTTGCTTAAGCTAGTTTGAGGTGGGTTTCTGTAACTTGCGTCCAACAGAATGTTGACTAATAAATACACTTAGATGATAATAATACAACTTCCCGTTACCTACAGGGCAAAAAGAGTTTTTCTAGACTGTTTCTTCTTCTTGAGAGAGCAGCCAGCTAGATGCTAGAAAAGCCTCTCTCTCTTGGAAAATGCATTAAATTTATGCCCCACCCCCAGAAAGCACAATGGCACATTCCAGGACTTAGGGACAGGGTAGGGGCCATGACTCTGTGGAAGACAGAGCAGGCAGCTCGGGCTCCAGCCCACAGAAGGTGGGAAGAAGCCATGTGGGTCACGTTCCCGCCCCGAAGATGCTCGCTCTCTGAACAATGTAACTCCAGACCATTTCATCAGGGGCTATTTATTGAGAGCAGGCGAGCTCCAGAGGGGACTCCAAGGTGGGGTGGGCGCAGCTCTGGCCTGGCAGACATGGGAGCCAGAGGAGGGAGGCCAGGGACCAATCCTGGTAGAGCCTTGGCCTTGGGGGACTGTTGGGGCCCTCAGGGCCCAGGAGCCTCAGCATTGCAGACCTTGGCCACGTTCCTTTCCACGAAGAAGCATTTGTTGTCTGGAATTTAAGTCAGGTGTTCTTCTGCTTGAAATTTGGATCAGGTGTTGAACCACGGGACTGTTCTAAGGAGGAGGTCCCGGGGTGGGGTGATGGGTCTAGAGAGTTTGTTAGCCTATCAGATTGCTTGTACGCTAATGTTAGCCTATTAGATTGCTTGTACGCTAATGTGTAGCCTATTAGATTGCTTCTATGTTAATGTGGTTATGGAAGGGTATTTAAGCTTGGGCTTTGCGGAATAAAGAGAGTCGAGTGGAGTCAACGTTCCACGATCATGAGAGTCTGTGTGGTGTCTTTGCCGGTCGAAGACGCCACAGGGGACGGAGCCACTGGCGGATCTGCAGCAGGGCGTCAGGGACGGTGCTAGGCACTGTAAAGGTCCCTGGGTGTCACAGGTGACCCCCCATCTGCTGCTCCTCACGGGATGTCGGCACTTAGAGGATGGGGACTGTGGCACTTAGAAAACCAGAGCGACGATGATGTAACCTGTGACCTGTGAAACTCTCGAGACGATCTGCTTCTATGAGCCAGGCTGGGATTAAGGCCTAGACCGGAACAGTCGTGTCCCTCAGCAGCGTGGAGACAAATGACGTTTCCCAGGGTGTGGCGGGGGTTGTGCTTTCCTTCTCTACCTCATTTCAGCTCCCCAAGGACTGTGGTTGTGTGGGGACAGACAGGAACCCAAAGCTAGGAACCAAACTTTTTAGTGCTTAATTTGCAGTTTTTGGTATCGGGGATTAAACCCAGGACTTTTGCACTGAGCAGCATCCTTGGCTCTTTTTAGTTTTTACTTGGAAACAGGGCCTCACAAAGCTGCCGGGACTGGGCTGGACCTGAGGGGCCGCCAGCTTACGCCTGCACCGCAATGCCCAGCTGAAACCAGACATTTTACGAACTTGAGCAATCTTCCAAATGGGCCAAATACATACACGACGTGGTGATTGAATGAATTTTTTTTTTAAATCTCAACAGGTGCAAAAGTTGCTTTTTTGAGACAGAGTCTCACTCTGTAGCCCAGGCTGGTCCTAAACTCAGTATGTAGCCCAGGCTGGCCTTGGACTCAGGGCAATTCTCCTGCTTCAGTCTCCCGAGTGCTGGCATTACAGGTGTGCACCACCAGGCCCACCTTTATGTGGTGCTGGGCAATTGAACTCAGGGCCTTGCGCCTGCTAGGCAAGTGCTTTAACTGCCGTGCCATTCCCCCAGCACCTGTTTCTCTTTAACAGATGATGAGGCAGGCGTGGGGAGGATGAGAAGCTGCCTTGGTCACAACAGCTGAGTCAGGGGCTAGAAGCAGAGTGAGGACACCTGCAGTGTTTGTGTGCATCCTACATAGGCCTCGTCCTGCCAGGGCGAGACAGCAAGAACCACCTGGCACCAGGTGGGCTTGGTGGCGCAGGCCTGTCAACCCAGCACTCGAGGAGGCTGAGGCAGGAGGATCACAAGTTCAAGCCCAGCCTGGGTGACGTGTGATTTAGTGGCCATCTGCCTCAAAATCAAAACTAAAAACAGGCTGAGGCTATCGCTTGTGTTGAAGGCTCCATCGCAGTGCCACCAGAAAAAGAAAGAAAAAATAAAAGCCAGCAACAACAACAATGAAACTGTAGTTACTGCGGTCTGACACTTTCCCAAATGTTTTGTTTTAGGACAAAATCCTGCACAGAGTTAACGAGTGACTAGCAGTGACCAGCTCAAGAAAGGGAATTCCTCTGTCTCAAGTCACAGTCTGGGCGGAAGCCGGAGTCAGTGGCTTTGCATTTCATCGGGAACCCAGGGTAAGGGCCGGTCGGCCATCTCCCCCTGTGGCCCCCAGCACCCCAGGGGTCACCATCCTAGCCTATGCAAAGGTTCAAACAGAGGGCAGGGTCAGCAGCTCCTTCCTAAGCAGAAGAGGCAGAAGGAGCCCAGATCAGGTCCCTTCTCCTCCTGTAGGCAGAGACTGCCGGGGGAGGTGGGCAGGGAAGCTAGCCTGGGCCCTTGCGGGGAGAGGGGAGGCTTTCCTCTCAGGTGAGTCCCACCTTCGGGAATCCTTCTATGCATACCTTCCAGCAGCCTTAATTATTTGGCAAACATGCCATAAGGTCACCATATCCCACCCAGCACCAGAAGCAGAACTCGGTCCCCGGTGACAAAGGGTTGGCAGTAAGACCGCCCTCTGATCTAGACTCGTGCTGGGGGAGCTTTGACCAATGGATGTCTTAGTCTGTTTTCTGTGGCTGGCATTGAAAACCACAGTCTGGGTTATTTATAAAGCATAAAGGTTTGTTCAGCTCATGGCTCTGAAGGCCAGGAGGTCTGGACACCATGGTAGGAGGGCTTCCTGGGAGAGGACTAACCAGGGTGTGGTTGACAGAAGTCACAGTTCATGGCCACAGATTCCTCTCTCATCCTTCCCGTGGAAACACTCATCTTTTGGCTTCCTTTCTCCACTGTCGTTCATTCCAGAATATCCGCGCGGTGCTCAGAGGCCGAGGTGTTGAGGTCTTTGCTCATTCACACGCTTATTCAAACGTGCATATCACGTGTGACAATCCCACTGCTGTGCCTGGGTTTACAGACCTCACTACTCAGCATTCACTCACCTTGCCTCAGTTTCCCTCTGTACTGTCATGTTGAGTTAGCTTTGTTTATACCTTCTTTTTTTTTGAGACAGGGTCTTGCTGTATAGCCCAGGCTGGTCCTGAACTCTCTAGGGAGCCCAGGCTGGCCTCAAACTCACAGCAATCCTCCTGCCTCAGCCTCCCAAGTGCTGGGATTACAGACATGTGCTGCAATGCCTGGCTTTATATGGTGCTGGGGAATCGGACTCAGAGCCTTGACCTTGCTAGGCAAGCGCTTTAACCACTGAGCTATTCCTCCAGCTCCCTGCCTTCTTAATAATAACTTTTCTTTAAATTTTACTGTAGTAATAAAACAAGCCTTTTGCTGAAAGAGAGAGAGAGAGAGAGACAGCGCCATGTGGCTTTTTTGTCTTTGGACCTGGGAATAAACCCAAGGCCTTCACACTGAGCTCTATCCCAGCCCCTTTTTATTTATTTTTAAAACTGAGTCTAAGTTGCACAGGATGGGCTTGAACTTGTGATATTCCAGCCTCAGCCTCTCAGCGTGCTGGGGTGATAGGCACGGGCCACCATACTGTCTAAACTGGCATGTTATACCAGACCTGCTCTCAGCACCATCTGTTAAACCACAAGTGAATTAACCCACTCAGGAGGAATGACCTCCACATGTCATTACCACGGGACTCTGGGGGTTAAATTTCCAACACCGTTGTCCTGGGGGACAAACGCTGAAACCACAGCAGTTAACCTCGCGGGAAGGGAGTCCTGGTCTACTCTTAGCATCTCCCCTGGTCGGAAAGCCCTGCTCCAGGCTTCAGCCTCTCTGCCTCAGTGACCTGCTGTTAAAGTGTTTAGTGATTAATTTTGAGAGTCTTTGTTGACACATTACCAATTAATTCACTGGGCACTGGCCACTAACCAGCCAGGTTTATTGAGATATAAATGCGTGCGTGCGTTTGTGTGTGTGTTACTTGGGATTGAACCAGAGCCTTTGCACGAAGCTTACACTTGAAATCCTCCTGCCTCAGCCTTCTAGAGTACTGGGATTACAGGCCTGCAAGACACTGATAGGCTGTAAACACTTCTTTGTACAGATCCATTAGGGCCTTCCAAGGAGGGTTGACTTTGATCCAGAGACCACTTTTATTTAACACACTTGGCTTTGGGTTTCCACCGTTGCCCAACATGGAGTCTGCCATTTTTTTTTTTTTTTTTTTTTACTTTTTTTTGAGACTGGGTTTTGCTCTGTAGCTCAGGCTGATCCTGAGCTCATATGTAGTACAGTCTGGCCCCTAACTCATGGCGATTCTCTGGCCTCAGCCTCCCAGTACTGCGATTATAGGCATGTACCACCATGCCCAGTTTAGGTGGTGCTGGGGAATTGAACTCAGGGCCTTGCACTTACTGAGGAAGTGCTTTAACTGCTGTGCCATTCCTCCAGCCCCACCCTTGAGTTTAAAAAAATGTTATAATAAAATTAAAGGAAGTTTCAGCACTTGTATACATATACTCACTACATTAAGAATTTTATATGTGGTCCAAAATAGTTCTTTACAAAAAGAAAAAGTTAGGACTCAGCAGTTAAAGCGCTTAGTAAGCACTATGTCAAGCACTAAGTACCTGAGTTCAGTTCCCAGCACCACATAAGTCGGGCGTGGTGGCGCACGCCTGTAATCCCAGCACTCGGGAAGCTGAGACAGGAGGATTGCTGTGATTCCAAGGCCAGCCTGGGCTACACCAGTGAATCCAAGACTAGCCTGGGCTACAGAGAGAGACCTAGTCTCAAAAAAAAAAAAAAAAAAAGGCAACCTCCCACAGCAGGCTGCAGGTTGGACATGTCTGGCGTAGACAGAACTTTTATAAGAATTTTTGCCGATGTTCAGTCTCCTGTACAGGTGCCAGAAAGCACCAGTTCTCAAACTTCTTGCCCTCGGGAACCCCTAGCATGGAAAGACCTCAAAGTTCCCATCAGGTGCTGTAGTCTGTAGATACTTGCCGTACCAGACATTTAAATCAGGAAGCCCTTTAAGGTACTTACTGATTTTTAAAGCGCAATGACAGACACACTGCTTGTTCAATGAATCACCCTCTTATGCTCCCAAAAGCTCTGGCGGGCAGCGCGGTACTGTCACATGCTGGTGAGTGCCAGCAGCGTGAGGCTTAACGGGGCGCAGCTGGGTCTCGCTTCAGTCTCCTAGTCTCGGGGTCACTGGAAAATTCCACTGGACTTCTGGAGCTGTTCAGAAGAGAGAGCAAAAGCCTCTTGTAGGATTGGGAGGGGTGTCGCGTGGCTCGTCTCCCCTACGGCCCTGGGTTATGCCAGCTCCTGTTTCAGACGCCTCAGAGCACCCAGGGCACGTGGGGGCAGAGATGGGGGAATGGAGAGAAGAGGGAGGGGGGCAGGGGGGTGAAGAAGGGCAGAGTTGTCCCTTTTTGAAACTATCACTGAGAGAAAGACCAAAACTGGTGGCACGTGCCTGTGATCCCAGCAGTCTGGGATGCTGAGGCAGTAGGGTCTCAAGTTCAAGCCCAGTCTAGGCAATTTAACAACTAAGTAAGACCCCGTCCGAAAAAAAAAAAAAAGAGTGCTGGGAATGTAGCTCAGTGTGAAGACCTTGGACTCAATTACCAGTAGTGTGCTTGTTTGTGTTTGCACACACAACACACACACGCACACACACACACACACACACACACACACACAAGGGGTGGGGACAAAGAGAACCTTGAAATAAATCCATAATGCATTTGAAGGCACTGCCAGCAGCTCAGGTAAATTTGAGAGAATGCATTACCCGAGGAGACCCAGGATTTACCCAGCACCCCCAAAGACTGGTCCTTCAGCCGCAGCGGCTCATACAACCCTTCTTTGATCCCCAGCAAAGGGCATCACGAACAGGGTCTCCAAAGAGGATGTATTGGTGGGCATGTGCCAAGTGGGCATCCCCTGCTTGTTTGCAGGGGAGGAAACAGACAGTGAGCCAGGTTAAGGGGCTCGCCCAAGGGTCACTGTTACTAAGTCAAAAAACGTGCCTTGCCCGAGGGCCTGCCCCACAGCAGCTGGCTGTCTGGGACAGAGGGTCGGCTTCAGGGCCGACACTGGCTCTTTTCCCTCGTTAGAGAAGGAGAATTGTGGAGGTGGTGAGAGGGCTTTGGAAAAAAATTTAAAAGCTCTTAATAATCCCGAATCATGGATGGAATCAGGCCCTCCTGCCAGAGCTCAGCCTTGGACCTGCAGACTAGAATAGGGCACACACCTACAGGATGTGGGGTGACAAATGAAGAGCCACACACATCCCTCGACACACAGCCTTTTGACTAAGTTCATTGGTTCAGAATCGTTTGCCAAACCTTCTAAATCAGAACTCCTGTGTGCATCCGGTTTCTCTTGAAAGGTTTCAAGATCTGCTTCCTCGGGTGGTAATCACAGGCCTGACCTCAACCCTGGAGGCCGCGGTGGTTCTGAGGAGCAGTTGTTTCACACACTGACTCCCTATTTTGAGGAATGACTGCTACCTCCCGGCCCTGTGATGCCACAGGCCTGTAATCCCAGCACGCTGGGAGGCTGCACAGGAAGATCACACGTAGGCACGCAGTCTTGGACAGCTTAGCCGCTTAGCAAGACCATCTCAAAAAAAAAAAAAAAAGAGTAACTGAAATTTAGTAAAATGCACAAATCATAATCATTCTGCTCAACGTGTTTGTTTGCAGCAGTGGGGAATGAGCCTGAGGCCTTCTCTCTGAGCTATGTCCCCAGCCAGCACGTGTGTGTGTGTGTGTGTGTGTGTGACTGCGTGACTGCTTGCGGGAGCCTGTGTTTTCATTCTGCACAAAAACTAGAAAGCCAGATTGCTAGGCGCCGGAGCAGGTGTATGTTAATGTTATAAGAAACACCGAAATAGTTCACTGATGTGGCTAGTGTGTTATGTGTTATTCCTTGCCATTTATTTTTGTTATTTATTGTGTTTACTTTTTGTGATACAAGGGACTGACTCTGCACACGTGTGTGTGTGTGTGTGTGTGTGTGTGTGTGTGTGTGTGTGTGTGTATTTAATTTTGAGGAGACGGGTCTTGCTAAATTTAGGCCTACGCCAACTTCTGATCCTCCTGTCTCCGCCATCTAGAGTACTGGGATTACTGTGCCATCATGCCCCCACACTTAATTCTTTTTATTTTATTTTATTATTTTATTTTTTGAGACAGGATATTGTCTGTAGCCCAGGCTGGTCCTGAATTCACTGTGTAGCCCAGGCCATCCTTGAACACACTGCAATCCTCATGCCTCAGCCTCCCAAGTGCTGGGATTACCGGTGTGTGCCACCGTGCCCAGTTTATGTGGTGCTTGGGAATTGAATTTAGGGCCTTGAGCTTGCTAGGCAGATGCTTTACTGCTGAGCTATTCTTTCAGCCCCCGACCTTCACCCCCCCCCCCCCTTTTTTTTTAGGCTGAGTCCCGCTCTGTAGCCCAGGCTGGTTTGGAACTCACTATGTAGCCCAGGCTGGCCTCGAACACACAGCAATCCTCCTATCTCAGCCTCCCTCGTGCTGGAATTACAGGCATGTGCTACCACACCCAGTTTATGTGGTGGTGGGAATTGAACTTAGGGCCTTCAGCTTCTCGGGCAAGTGCCCCTGCCCCTAATTCTTTATAGTGCTAACAGTAAAATCTGAAAAGCTTGGAATCAGAAAAATTGGTGAAGATGACAAGCCAATTGCCTCATGGGCCACAAACTAATAATCATGAGACCCTGTAGAATGTCTCTAGAATGTTATTCCCGCAGTTGCAGCTGACTTTGTGGCTGTCCCTTCTGCTGGGACACATGTTCTGCTGGGGACTGCAGCTCCACCAACCCTGCCCCGTCCATTAAATGCTTCCTCTGAGGTCCCTGGAACATGCCTGAGGTCCCCCAGACATGCGTCAGAAGTCAAGACCAGCCCGGGGTTGGGGACACAGTGTCCCATCTGTGTATCCTTGGTCTTCTTTGGTGTTCAGACCTATCTGGCTTCCTGTCGGTTCCTCTTCTCAAACTCCAGCTATGTCTTCTGTAAATCTGTCCCCTGGACCCAAGGAGCACACCCATGGTCTCAGCTCAATCTCCAGATCCCTGCTCGTCCGGACCCCCCTGTCCAGCTGGACACATCACGAAGCCACCCTCAACTGCTCCCATTAGACTCTGAAACCCCATGGCCTGGGTTCACATCCTGGCTCCATCCCTTCACTACCCAGGCCAGTTCCTCTTCGTCCTACACTTCTGTTTCCCTGCCAGGGAAACGGACAAAGCAAATAACTGGATCTGTCTCAGAGGAGAGACCAAGTGAGGAAAGGTGTGCTGAGCCCCCGGGGGGGAGGCGTGCCACGGGTTCTGTTGCTTCTGGGTCACTCTGTGCCAGGACAGGGAGGGCATCGAGGGCCACAGGGCTGAGGGCATGATTCCCTTCCAGCCAGCTCAGAAAAGTGGGAAATTCAGAATTGAGTTCCAAGTCTCTTGATCTGCAAATACTACTAACTGACTTTAAATTTTTTGAATGCTGGACTTGGTGGCACACACCCTGTAATCCCTGCGCTCTGGGAAACCGAGGCAGGAGGATCTCAAGCTCAACCCCAGCATAGGCCACTTAACAGGATACTGCCTCAAAATATAGAAAGGCCTGGGGCTGCGTAGCTCAGTGTCAAAGCCCTGGGTTCAGTCCTCGGACCACATACAAAATTGTGGGGTTTTTTTTCTTTCGGATGCCTTGAGCATCCCATGAGAGCTTGTGTGATGCATTCCCAGTCCCCCAAATCCTATCTTGGGCTCCAGGTGGGCCCAGTCGGAGGCTTGGACAGGTCCCCAGATGCCTCCTCCCCACCTCCCTGGGAGTGATAAGAGAGCACTGCACCCTGCGGTCCGGTCCTTGAGCTGCTGGGTTCTTGGCTCTAAAGTGCCTCCCAGCCCTTCCCCTTTTAGCCCATGCCACCCTCAGGCCGCCGTCTCTCCTCCCCGCCTCCTCCAGCTGTCCCCAAGCCTGCAGCGCCCAGCCTGGAGGCGGGACAGTGGAGGACTGGGTGAGTGAGGCTGGAGGATGGTGCCCGGGCTCCAGCGTCCTGTCCCCGTCCCCCTACCCCCCCCCCACCCTCAGGGCCCCCTGCCAGGTGGGGGCCCTGCAGCGAGAGGGAGGAAGAGCTGGGGCAGGCCACCTTCCCGCAGGGGCCCGCTGGGAGTTCAAGGGTCCCTGGGAGATCTTCACTCTCCCTTTAATCCCGCTGCAGCAGCGGGGCCTGGAGTTTGGAGTTTGACCTGTAGGGAGGCTTTTCTAGAAGCAGCAGGCACCCAGGAGGGAGGCCACCGCTGTCCCCTGACGCGCCGTGCTGCCGGGGAAGAGCTGGGCCTCCTTTCTCCACAGCCTGTGGTCTCCTTCTGCCTCCGAAGCCCCCCAGGGCAGTTGTTCCCGCACCTGGAATAAGGTAAGTCACTCTGGGGATGAGGGACAGCACTGGGAAGAGAAGCGTTCCGGCCTCGGGAAGAGAAGGCTTGTCAAGTTCCAGGGTGGCTGGCCTGCGCTCGGTGGGTGGGTATCACCAGAGGGCAGCAACAAGTGTGGGTCTCAGCTCCGGCCAAACCGGCCAAACCGCACTCAGGGAACCAGAGCTCAGGATTTGACCTTAGGGAGCCTCAGATTTCTTATCTACCACGTGACCATGTGACCCTCAGCCTGGCCCAGCCCACAGGTGGGGAGCAGGGAGATAAGAAATGGCTGTATCCACATCAATCACAGAAAATAAAAGCCGGGATCTGTCAGGACTGTGCTGCGGTGAGCCCCAGGCCTTTGGGATGCTTCGGTCGCTGCAGGCCACTGTCTCCCCCAAGCTGACGGACCCCATCAGGTAGGCACCACCGCGCCCGAGGGCCGTCAAGGTGGCACAGGCAGTGCGTCAGGAGTCTGTCCACAGAGCCGGGGATCCAAGTGCGCTTTGCTGCGTGACCTGGAGAAGTGGCCGGGGCTACGACTAAACTGCTACCTGCTCCAGGGAAGGCAGAAACTCCAAAACTCGCTGAGCCGTTGTCCGTCCTGGGGACACAGTGTGAACGGGGCGGACACGGCTTCTGCCCCCCGTGGATCTGCGGCGCTGAGGAGATGGGATAGTGAGAGAAGGCTGCTCCGGTAAACCGCGACAAGAAGCCGTGTTTGCTAGGAAAGCCGGTGACTCCAGGACCGGGTCGGTTTATTCCGGGATCTTGTGCGGTGCTGGGGATGGAGCTCAGGGCATTCACACTGAGCTGCGGGAGGCGGGGCTGCGGCTAGGCCTCACTAAGTTGCCAAGTTACCACTTAGTACTTTAGTTGCCCAAGCGGACATCCGATCCTCCTGCCTCAGCCACGCGGAGGGCTGGGATTACAGGTCTGCACCTCCTGGCTTGGCTCAGGACCCAACTGACATGGAGCCGGAGAGAAAGGCTTTGAGGATGCGCATAGTAGGAGGTCATCAGAGGGATTCCCTGTCAAGCAGAGAGTGTGAGGGAACTAGTCGCAGGCAGAGGTCAAGGCTGGCAAATCCAGAAACGGCCTTCAAGGGAAGAGAAGGGGACTTGTGGGACGTGAGGACAGACCGCGGGACACCTCGCGGGGGTAGCCATGCTTGAGCAGGCCAACGACCTGACCTGGCTTCGGCTCAGAGACCCCTCTGGCTTCCTTATGAGGACACTCAGGCAGCAAAATCGGCCGTGGGTGGGGAGACAGTGAACCCTTGCTTGGGGTCGGGCTGAGGGTTCCAGGTTGGCTTTGATGAGGGCACCGGAAGGAAAGGTGCGGGAAGATGACGCGGTTCCGGGGGTCGTTTGTATTCTGGATTAGCGGGAGAGGCGCTACAACTTACTTAGGTGTTTAGAAGCCGTGCCTGGCACAGGGGTGCTCGCAGAGCGCTTGCTGACTGGCTAGGTGGATGGTGGCTGGATGGAGGGATAGGTGGGCGACTCTTGCGTTTCTGTTTTTTATCTTTTGTTTTGGAGACAGGGTCTCGCTCTGTAGCCCAAGCTCATCCTGAACTCACTATGGAGCGCCCATGCTGGCCTTGGACTCAAGGCAATCCTTCTGCTTCAGCCTCCTGGGTGCTTGGATTACAGATGTGTGCCACTGTGCCTGGCTTGTGTGGTGCTGGGGAATGGAACTCAGGGTCTTGTGCTTGCAAGGCAAGTGCTTTAACTGCTGTACCGTTCTTCCAGCCCCGACTCTTGCATTTCTGGTATGAGTAGCAGAGTAGATAAAGCTCACGGTTGCAGAAATGGAACAGGAAGGCGCTCCTGCTTCATGCCCAAGGGCGTGGTTTCTTGCACATGCTAACTTCAGTATGCCTGTGCATCTGTACACGATGCCTTGTAGGTATTTGGATGGACGGATCTGGACCTTGAGGGTACACTTGCAACGCCTGCTTTCTTTGAGAATCATGAGACAAGGTCATCTCGGGAGGGGCAAGGTGATTGGAGAAGAAGGCTCTTGTGGGTTTCCTGTACTCACTGGCACAGCTGCCACCCTGTGTGACAAGCTGCCCTGACCTGTACGTTGCCTAGAATTCCTTTCAGGATAATGACCAGAGCTGGGGCTCTGACTAGTGGGAGGGGCATGAGTCTGCCCAAAATCTTGGAGTCTGTCTCTAGGTCTTTTTCCTTAATTTCTTTTTTTTCTTTCCTTCCGTGCGTGCGTGCGTGCGTGCGTGCGTGTGTGTGTGTGTGTGTGTGTGTGTCAAGTCCAGAGCCCACACTGAGCTATATCTTAAGCACATTTTTTTCCCTTAATTTTGAGACGGGGACTCCCTAAGTCGCTGAGTTGTCCCAGCTCATCTCGGAGTTAAAATCTTCCTCCCTTGGCTTCCCAGAGCACTGTTTGTTTATTAATTAATTTATTTTGAGAGACAGGGTCTCACTTTGTAGCCCAGGCTGGTCCTGAACTCATTGTGTAGCCTAAGCTAGCCTTGGACTCACTGCAATCCTCCTGCCTCAGCCTCCTGAATGCTGGGATTACAGGTGTGCACCTCCATACCGAGCTTTATGTGGTGCTAGGGAATCAAACTCAGGCCCTTGCACTTGCAAGGTAAGCAGTTTAACCCAAGTCCTTCCTCCAGCCCCTATGTTATTTATTTTATCTTATTTATTTTTGAGATGGTTTTGCTCTGTAGTCCAGGCCAGGCTGGCCTTGAACTCACAGCAGTCCTCCTGCGTCAGCCTTCCTGAAGTGCTGGAAAACCGGCCTGGGTGTGTGCCACCACACCCAGCGTCAGCCTGGTTTTTAAACTGAAAGGTAAAAGTGTCTCCTGAGCCGTTTGTCATCCCTGGTCAGTGCAGGGAACTTTCCTTGTTTTGTTTTTCTCTTCTTCCTCAAACCCAATATTTGCTCCTTCTAAAGCCCTGGCCATTCGCCAGCAAATATGCCAATATCTTGGCAACCACACCACCTCGGGCCTGTGGTGTGTCTGCTGCTCACCGTGCTGCTCTAAGCATTGTCCTGCTGGTTCTGTCCCGGTTTTGCTCATTATGAAAGGTTTCAGCACACGAAACGGATAAAGAATTCTATACCTCACCCGTGGAGACACACCGGAGCCCACCCCAACGCCCGTGCCGGCAGAGTGGCGCTCACCCACCCCACCCACATACACCGCCTGCAGCCTGTTAATACATTTTCTTTCTTTCTTTCTTTTTTTAGCACTCTGGTGTGGAAAATTTTGACACTGTCCACAGTAAATTATGCAAAAGGCCAAAGGGAAGGGTGAACGCCGTCCCTGCCTGACTGAGCATCCCTTGTGCTCTGGCCAGCGAGCCACCTCGAGGGCACACAAAGCCTTTGTTCCCACACCGCCACCCTCCCCCGAGGGAAGTGGCCGGGCTTTGCACCCAGCATCCTGGCTGCACCGGCACAGGCAGGGTGCAAGGTGCATGCAGAGACGCACAGGACCCCGCGGTGCTGGGTAGCTTGGTGCTGCCCGGGGCCAGGAGGGAAAATCTGCCATGTGGGCACAGAGCTGCCTGCTCGCTGCCTTGTCCTCCAGCTCAAGCACAGAGCTGGGCACACAGCTGGTGCCTAATATGTGTTTGTTCCACTGAGTGTCTAGAGCCTAGCCCAACACCTGGCACACAGCTGGTGCCTACTAAATGTTGATGGAAAAGACAGGAAGGGGACAATGAAGGAATTAGGGCAGAGAGAAGAAAGGAAGACAGACCAGCTGGTAGGAAAAAGAGCAAGGATCTGAGTTCAAAACCTGCCTCTGGCATTTGACCAGCTTGCGGCAAGCCAGGGCTTGAACCCACCTTCATTTTGCACCTAGGTGCTCGTGTTTCTCACTTATGAAAAAAGTGTGACAAGCGTGCTTCCAGTCGTAGGACACCTGCATGGCGGGCAAAGGAGCGGGCCTACGGCTGGGCACGGGGCTGAAGGAGTGGCGCGGTGCTTAGAGAGCTTGCCTGGCAAGCTTAAGGGCCTGGCTTTGACTCCCCAGCATCACAGAAGCTGGTCGTGGTGACACACACCTGTAATCTCATCACTTGGGAGGCTGAGGCAGGAGAATTGTCGTTGAGTCTGAGGCCAGCGTGGGCTCCATCGTGAGTTTAGGACCAGCCTGGACTACAGAGCGAGACTGTCTCAAGAAAGAAAAAAAGGAAGAGAGAGAGAGAAAGAGAGCAAAGCACTTTGATGTAAGCAGCAAGCCTGTCCCCTAGGTGGAGACTGCGCACCCTGAACCTTAGCAAGGACCACCATCCTTCTGCAGTGTTTGGGGAGGCCGGGGAGGGCTGTGCAGAGGCAGATGCAGATGCAGAGTCTCCGGTCCCGGGTGCTCCAGTTCCCACCTGGAAGAGGCCGCTAAGTCCAGCCAGGCCCCCTGCGCTTAGAAGCGGTGCCAGCCTCCCCAGGCTGCGGCCCCCATGTGATCATGAATGACTTGTTTATCTGTGGCGGCTCCCACCCCTCTTGGTGCCTGGCAGGCCTCGGGCTGCAAGGGGCGTGGGGCGGGGACTGGCCGAGAGGGCTGGTTGCCCTGCCGATGCTGCCCTCCTCTCTGGGACCGCAGTGTCCCAGAACCACCCGCCCTCTCTCCCACCTGCACCTGCTTCTGTGCTTCTGCCTGAGTCTCCTGTTTTAGAAGCAGCAGGTTGAGCTCTTTGACCTTTTTTTTTTTTTTCTTTGCTTTTACTGGGGATTGAACCCAAGGCCTTCACATTAAGTCACTAGATTACCCAAAGTAGACTTGAACTTGCAATCCTTCTGCCTCAGCCTCCCAGAGTACAGGGGTTGCATTTCCCAGGGACTTGGTGGACTGGCATTCATTCAATGACAGCCGGAAAAGTGAGGATCCCGGCCCACTGAAATGCATAGAACTGACCCCCACAAATACCTCCCGGTGTCCTCCTCCCCCCACCACTGCCCACTGCCCTCAACATGCAAGTGGGCACAAGGTGTGCGTGCAGCTCTGCGAGGCAAGGACCCACCTCTGGTTGATGTGTTGGGGTTTCGTAACCCAAACAGGTGCGTGTTTTCCACGTCTATAAGAACTGCCTCAAGTGCTTCTCTCTGAAATGAAAGTCGTGGAGTCTCATGGCAGTACCTTGATCCTCTTCATACTATTTAAAAATACAAAGTATTTTTTATAAATTTAGACATTTGGTGCAGATACTAGTTCCCATTCTGATGTTCCTGTGGATTTTGTGTGTGTTTGCTTTTGTTTTTGAAATGGGGTCACTATATATCCAGGCCAGCCGAGACCTTGGCAATCCTGCTTCTGTCTCCTGAGATCTGGGATTAGAAACCTGTGCCACCACACCCAGCTCTGGCAAACCCTTCACTTATTCTCTATTTTCAGAGAATCCTTTTCTTTTTTTTTTTTTCTTTAAAAAAATTTTTATACTGACATAGAGTCTCTCTCTCTAAATTGCTTAGGCTGGCCTCAAAGTTGTGACCCTCCTGTCTCAGCCTCCCATGTCATGGGGTTGCAGAAATGTGCCACAGCTTCAGGCAGAGTCTTAATAATCATTCTGTAATTGTCTGGAATAGAACAACTCCTGTTTTCACGCCTCTTATGTCCAACACTTCTACACAGCCAGTGAAAACATCCATTACCCTTTTGACCTGGGGGTTGCTTCGCGTGACAGCATTTACATATTGAGGTATTGCTTGTTTCATTGTGCGTTCGCCTCTTAATTTCTCTCTTATGCTAAAGTAAGACAGGTGTATTTATTTTTTAATTGTATACATAAGTAATGTTAACTGTGAGTTTCCTTTCAGTATTTAAAGAGCATGTCTTCATTATTTTTCTTTCCGGGGACTCACTACCCAACATTCACAACTTAGGGGAGGAAAGATTTATTTTAGCTCACTGCTTCAGAAGGCCTCAGTCCACTCATGAGCGGCTGGCATTGGTGGAAGCGCATGGCAGAGGTCCAGCAGGAAGAAACTCTCTTCACTGCATGGCGGACAGGAACCAAGTGACTCGAGAAGAGCAGAGCTGGCAAATATCCTTCCAGGTCATGCCTCAGTAAAACCACTCCTTCTGGGTCAAGCCCCAGTGCTCTGCCCCTTCTGGACAGGCCCTACCTCTTAATATCACAACGTCCAAACGCATGAGGCTTTTGGGGGACACATGGTCATATTTGCTATAAAGCCAGGGGTTAGCATCTGACAAGTTGAGAACCATTGGCCACATAAGTCCTTAGATATGGCATAATCCTTAGTATCCACGTGTGCTCTTGCTTGGGCGCACGATGCTCCTCACACCCCACCCATCCACATCTGGTCCTTGTGTCCTGCAGCCCCTGCCCACATGCCACATTCTGGATTCCTCTATGTGCAGTTAGGTGGGCCTTCCATCATGACACCTGAGAGCAGACGGGGAGACATCAAGCCTGTATACAGCCTGCAAAACCATTTGGGCCAGCCTGGCCAAGACCTCATCAAAGAGAAGCAGTTTCACCTATCACATTAGGGATGCGTTGATCTAACAGGGTAATTTTTAAGTTGATAATTTTGTATGACCTCAAGAATGATGTCATAAATATGCCAATAGACTTTGGCAAAAAAAAAAAAAGGGTTTCCCACCCCTATCTTGTAAGAAATACTAAATCACAGGGCTGGATGAATAGCTCAGCCGTTAAAGCAGCAAGCACTAAGCACCTGAGTTCGATTCCCCGGCACCACATAAACTGGGCACGGTGCACTTGCCTGTAATCTCAGCACTTGAGAGGCTGAGGCAGGTTCATTGCCCTGAGCCCAAGCCCAGTCTGGGCTCCATAGTGAGTACAGAACCCAACCTGGACTATAGAGTGAGACCCTGTCTCCAAAAAAAAAAAAAAAAAAAAAAAGACGGTGGAGGGTCCTGTCCCTGGGGAAGAGAAGCCGGGATGGCTGGGGAGGCTTGTCAGGGAGCCCGGAGGCCGTCAGACGGGGAGGCTCCGTGAGCTCTCGCGGCCCCCAGGCTCATACGTGCTGGGCGGGTCGCCTGAGCTCGCCCGGGGCCCAGGGCCCCCAGGCAGCACACGCGGTGCAGATGCAGACGCGGGAGGGCGGAGGCAGATCTCATCCCAGACACGTAGCAAAACCCAAGACCCGAGTGTCGCCGCCGCCCCCCGCCAGTCCTCCCGCCTCAGGACCGCTCCGAGTGGCGGCTCAGTGATTCTGCGTATGTACCTGGGGTTTGTGCATTTTTGTTGTTGTGGCTGTTTTTGCTTTTCGGTTTGATTTCAGTTTTGAATTCTTGCTGCCTTTTTAAAATAGCCTCTTGATAATAGACTTGCGTGTTGTTCTGTTTTGTATCTTTCTCGTCCTTTCCGTGTGTTACTTTTGCCCAGTTCTGTGCTTTCTGGTGGGATTGGATCGGAAGTGTATCTCCCACTCGCCTATCCCTGCTTCTCCTCTTCGTTGGGTTACTAGCCCAGGTTGGTCTTTAACTCAGTATGTAGCCAGGCTGGCCTTGGACTCAGGGCAATCCTCCCGTCTCAGCCTCCCGAGTGCTGGGATTACAGGCGTGCGCCACCATGCCCCGCTTGTGTGGTGTGGGGAATCAGACTCAGGTACTAAGAAGTTGCTAGGCAAGCACTTCAACCACTGAGATACTCCTCCAGCCTTTGGTAAATTACTGTTTGGTTTGTCTAGATCCCTGTGGGAGTAGATAGGTCCCATTCCTAATGTTGAGAGTGGAATATTTGTAGCATTTAGGTGGTGCTATTGCTTGGATCTGGAAGACCCCCCACCCCCAAGCCTCATGATTTTGGATGTAGTAGATCACTGGGGAAACCGATGTTACTGGGAGTTGGGGTCAGGGTGGAAGGGGCGGGTGCTTGGGGCCTGAACTGGAGGGATTGTATCAACTTGTTGAGACTGAGGTAGAGATTTTAGGTGTATGTTGTTGACTTGTGGGCCAGGAAGCGAGGGAGGGCATCCACCCTGGGTGTGGGGGCCCCTCCTGGCAGCTTGCACTGGGTGAATGAAGAAAGAAGAAAAGTTGTTCCGTCTGCTTCCTGGGAGAGCTCTGGCCTCGCCTGAGTCCCCAGACATGGACTGGCTTCTGCCTCGCTGATTGCTTTCCGCCGCGCTGTAAACAGCCCTGCAGCCTCTGCCCTGTGCTTCCACTGACTGCACTGGGCTGCCACGAAGAGAGTGCGTGAGACCTTCTGAAATGGTGCGCTAGACGAATCTTTCCTCCCTTAAATGGGGGATGGTAGATATTTTGTCTCTGCAACAAATAAGTAACTAAGACAGATGGTTTTTATGTTGTCGGTAATCGGTCTCAGATTGCAGTAGTACTATGATCCCTTTGTTGCTATTAATGGGAGTGGGCATATAGGAAGTGTTGGTAATCTTTAGCTATTGAGTTTAGCCTAAGGAATCACTGCAAATTTCACTTCCATTATTCATGATGGCATGAGTCGCCATGATAAGTTAATCTTGGTGTAAGTAGCTGTGTTGATAGTACTGTATTATACCATGTTTCTGATGTTAAGGGGGAAGTGCACATAGCATTTGACCAGCTATTGTGATGATGTGTCCATGATAGGCTTGCCTTAGATTACACCATTACTATCAGTTCTGTTCGTGCCATTATGGTGCCATAGTGGCTGACCTTGCTTTCTACTGATATGGCTAGAGCTGGCTTGTCTTTGGGTCTCACCAACATTACTATAACTTATTTTTTCCTCACCAGAAAGTATAGGGGATGAGAAAAACAGTAGAAGGTTGGTCACTAAGAAGACTCTGAACTTAGTAGCTGAGTGGGTAAAAAACAGACACAAATATCAAATTATAAACAAACTCATGGAAATGCTAAGAAAAGATGCCATCCAACTGGAGAAATCTTCACAGTACAGAGTTTTTGAGCCTGACTGGTCTGCAATTCTCAGCAGTAGAATCATAAGGAAGTATCGCAACAAGACACCTGCAGAAGTACCTGACCCGCAGAAGCTGGAAACATGGGCACTGCCATAGTGGAACTTACAGGAAAGGAAATAAAAGAAGTGGGAAAAGCAAGTTAGTCACTCAAGACGTGAACAAATTCAAGAGATGTTTAACAAGCCTAAAGAGGAACTTACCAGACAAACAATAGTCTTAATAGTCTTAGAAGACACAAGCAAGATGCTGACTGAGGCGAACAAGATAATGCAAGCTATGAAGGAACACTGGTATAGAAGGTAGAAACTCTGAAAAGAAAACAAGCTGAAATTCAGGATAGGAAAGATCCATTTGAAAGCGTGGGTAGAAAGCTTGAGCATTGTGAGGACCGAGAATTAGACCTTCCTTGAAGACAAGGTGTGTGAGTTAAGTTGTGTATTCAGGGTTACCCGCTCAACAACAAGGTGGCAGGGTAACTGGACACTGCAGCTGCTGCATGAGTCGCAGAGCACGGACCTCTGAACGCTGGGTGTGAAAGAAAGATTGCAGGACAGCACAAGAAGTATAAAGAATTTGTTCATTGATTTATTCTTTGAGAAAGAGATCACAGAAACAGTCCCATTCACAGTAGCCTCAACAAAATGATCGAGGAATCACCCTAACCAAGGATGGGAAGGACCTCTACAGTGACAACTGTGGTATGCTGACAAGGAAAACCGAGGAGACTTCAGCCAGGGGAAAGACAGGCCTGGGGGCGTAGTTCAGCAGGAAAAGCTCTGCCCCGCCCCCGACCCCCGGCAGTGTGGCTGCCGTGAGAGTGAACTGCCTTCCACTTGCTAGGCAAGTGCTCTCACCACTTTGCTATTCCTCCAGCCCCTTACCTTTGAAACAGGGCCTCCGTCTGTAGTCCTGGCTGATCCTGAACTCACTATGTAGCCCAGGCTGGCCTAGAATTCATGGCAGTTCCCCTGCTTCAGTCTCCCGAGGCTCCCTCAGCTTCCTGGGATTTACAGGCTTGCTCCACCATGCCCATTTTATGTGGTGCTAGGGAATTGAATCCAGGGCCCTCTGGGCTGAACCCCTGAGCAATGCCCCCAGCCTGATGTCCCTGTATTTTAAGGTCAGCTACAGGCAGACATCTTTCTACTTTTAAGCCAGCTGACTAACAACTTTAATGCTATCTGCAAACTTAATACTATCTCTCTTTTTTTTTTTCATGTAACAGCATATTCACAGGAGCTGGGGATAAGACGGAAACACCTTGGGGGTCAGTGAATAAGGGGCCTGCCTACCAAAGGAGTCCCTTAAATTGCCTATGGAGGGCTGGAGGAATAGCACAGCTGTTAAAGCACTTGCCTTGGAAGCACAAGGCCCTGATTTCAGTTCCCCAGCACTATATAAGCTGGGCATGGTAGCGCACAACTGTAATTCTTGCACTCCGGAGGCAGAGGCAGGAGGAGTGCCTTGAGTTCAAGGCTAGCCTGGCCCACATAGTGAGTTCACAACCAGCCTGGGCCACAGAGTAAGACTCTTTCTCAATAAATAAATAGCCCGTGGAAATGCAGTCCACTGAGAAACAGTTTAGCAGCTCAAAACATGGATTCCAGAGCAAGAATTTGGACTGTAATCCCAGCCCCACCTCTGGAGCTGTTACCTGGACAAGTTACTTCTCTATGTGTTTATTTTACCATCTACAGAATAAGGATGATACAATTAGTGTCCACCTTGCAGGCTAGTGAACACTTAGGGTGATGCCTGGAATATAGTAGGTGACTTATATGAATGCATTAAACATATGCAAATTTATGGGAATAGCCAGCACAAGAGCAGGTCTGTGGGTCTGGCTGAGCCTCAGATAGAATCAGTGGCTCTAGCGAGATCCAGCTTTAAGAGACTGAGGCAGGAGCATTGCCACTTCAGCTTAGCCTGGGCAACTTAGCAACTGAGATAGACTCTGTCTCAAAATAAAAATTTAAAATGGGCCAGACCCACAGGCCAGGGTTTGTAATCCCAGTACTCTGGGAGGCTGAGACAGGAGAATCACGAGTTTGAGCCCTGTTTGGGCAACTTAGAGACTTAGAGAGACCCGGTCTCAAAATCAAAACTTAAAAATAGGCTGGAGGTGTAGTTCAGGGTGAAAGTTCTTGGTATGACCACCCCAGTACCACAAAAATAAAATAGATTTTAAAAATGAGCTGCAGATGTACAAAGGTCCTGGGTTCAATACCTAGTATTGGGGGGGGGGAGAGAGAGAGAGAGAGAGAGAGAGAGAGAGAGAGAGAGAGAGAGAGAGAGAGAGAAAGAGAATGAATATATACATATCAGTGGCTTGACCTCACCCCGCTTTGAGGCACTTTGGAAAGGGGAGCTATCTTGTGTGTGTCTCCTTCACTGTCACTCTGGCACATGTGATTTTTTTTTTTTTACTGTTTATCTGTCTTTATGCTTTGCCAAGTGAGCGAGTGGGCTGGCTAAAAACAAACCAACAAACAAACAAAGCTAAGCGTGCTCCATGACTTCCTTGTAAACATTTGTCGAGTGAATGTATGGGTGAATGGAATGCAGGAAGAGACATTCTCCTAAAGACATGCCCCCACCGCCGTACATCCTTGCAGGGGGTCCTTCTCAGATGCCCCAGAGACCACCGGAGCCAGGTGAGACCTGGGACACTGGGAACTGGAGGCTGACCCATTGCTTGCTTTTCCTCAGGGTTGAGAGCCGTTCAGGACCATGGAGAGCGGCGTCGCTAGCGTCAGCCCTCCACCGTCGGATCCCCTGGAGGCATTTCCGCAGCAGAACCTGGAGCCAGGTGACATCGCGGTGCTGGTCCTGTACTTCCTCTTTGTCCTGGCTGTCGGATTCTGGGTAAGCCAGGCCTTGGGGGGAGGGAGGGAGGGGGGAGGGGCCAGGGATGGAGCCTGAAGCCCTGAGGTAATCCTTTTGCTTTGGAGAAAAGTCAGAGAGGAAGAAACTGGCTCAAGGCTGAAGGGAAATCAGGTTTTTAAAAATAACATGCCTTAGGTCTTAACACTGCGTCAGGCAGAGCGTGTCACTCTGCGTGTCACCTCGGTTATTGACTGTAACATGCACAGGCCCCTGCAAGGGAGACACTACTGTACCCACTTTGCAGATAAAGAGGAGCCTCAAAGAATTTAAGTCCCCAGAACTGGGTCTATAGCCCAGCAGAAGATCACTTGCCTAGCCTGCATGGGGCTCTCAGTTCAAATCCGAATATCACACACACACACCAAATCAAAAACTAGGTTTCTTATCTTGTAAGAATCTGTATCTTCCTTACATTGAAGCCTGTGTCTCTCTTTTGCTCTTTAAACTTAAAAGAAAAGAAACAAAATATAATATAATCACCTGGTTCGAAAATAAAATTAGGGCTGGTGGAATAGCTCAGCAGGTAGAGCGTTTGGGTTACAATTGTGCAAGGCTCTGAGTTCGATTCTCCAGCACCACATAAGCTGGGTGTGGTGGCGCATGCCTGTAATCCCAGCACTCTGGAGGCTGAGGCAGGAGGATTGTTGTGAGTTCAAGGCCAGCTTTGGCTACGTAGTGAGTTCAAGACCAGCCTAGATTACAGAGCAAGACCCTGTCTAAGAAATATAATAAAATAAAATTAGGACATATAGTATAAAGTCTCTGTAGTGCCCTTTCCTCCATAGGTAGCCACTGTTATTAACTGAATAGCATGGTAATTTAGTGCATTGTTTTGGTTTCTTTATGCAAATCAAAACAAATACCAACACAAACTTTTCCTCTTTTTTAAATAGGAGGTAGCTTCTTATCCATCCTGGCTTTTTTTTTCTTACTGTTTTTCCCTTCTTAGTACCTCTTAGGTACCTTTTTTTTTTCTTGTTGTGGAGGATGGAACCCACAGTCTTTGCACTATGCTGCTACCTCACAGCCCGTTTTTGGTCTTGATTTTAAGACAGAATCTCACCAAGTTGAGTCCAGGGTGGAGTCAAGCTTCCCCTCCTCCTGCCTCAGCCTCCCAGAATGCTGGGATTTCAGGCTTGGATATCTTTCCAGATCAGTGCACAGAAGCTTCCTCATCTTAAAAGTCACACGGCATTCCATCAGAAGTTTGCTCTCATTTATGCCGGCAGTCTCCTGCTGAGGGTCATTTGGATTTTTTCCACCACTTGCTGTTTTTCTTTTCTTTTTTCCAGATAGGGTCTTGCTCTGTAGCCCAGGCTAGTCTTGAACTCACTGGAATAAATCTAGGCCTTGGACTCAGGACAGTCTGCCTGCCTCAGCCGAGTGCTGAGATTACAGGCATGCACCACCATGCCCGGCTTTATGTGGTGCTGGGGAATCGAACCCAGGGCCTTGAGCTTGCAAGGCAAGCGCTTTAACGGCTGTGCCAATCCTCCAGCCCCCTCTCTGCCTTCTCACGTTAATGTGGTAACAAGCAACCTTCGCATGCTCACTATCTCAGAGTGCAGCTGTAACGTAGGATGTAGGATGATGAACTTTTTCCAGTTGGTTTGTCAGGTTAAAGGATTCAGACATTTGTAATGATGCTAGCTGGTGCCCAAGGGCTCTCCTCAGGCATAGGACCAAGGGCGCAGCACTGATGGATGACAAAGCAAGTTTTCATCACATGCTTACCAGTAGCATATTGTCAAATTTTGTCCTTTTTGCCAAAATGACTGAAGGAAAAATTTTCCAATGCATTATTATTACGCATTTATCTCAGAATAAACAAGGCTGGGCACCCTTACATATGATATACTGAAATGCTCTGTACATTTCCCCAAACTCATCTGTTGAAACTTAATCAGTGTGACAGCATGAACAGGTGGGGCCTTAGCCAGGCACAGTAGCAGAGGCTTGTAACCTCAGCACTTGGGAGGCTGAGACAGGAGGATTATAACTTCAATCCCAGCCTGGGCGACTTAGTAAGATCCAGCCCTAAAGTCAAAAATAAAAAGGGGAGGTTGGAGGAATAGCTCAGTGGTTAGAGCACTTGCCTAACAAGCACAAGGCCCTGAGTTCAATTCTCCAGCACCATGTAAACTGGGCGTGGTGGTGAATGCCTATAATACCAGCAATTAAGAGGCTGAGTCAGGATTGCCCTGAGTTCAAGGCCAGCCTGGGCTACACAGTGAGTTCAGAACCAGCCTAGACTATAGAGCAAGACTGTTTCAAAAATAGAAATAAATTTTAAAAACGAAAAATCAGCGTAGTGTGAAGGCCCTGTGTTTTCAGGAACACAGAGACACGCATGCATGCACACATGCACACAGAGTTGGGGCCTTTAGGAGATGTTTAAGTCACAAGGGTGGACTTTGTGAGTGGGAGTAGAGGTTTTATGTAGAATCAAGGGAATTAGCAGTTTTTGTCCTTCCACGATACTGCCATTTGAGGTCACAGAGGAGGCTCTATCCATGAGAAACAGACCCTTCCCAGACACCAGTCCTGCAGATACCTTGATCTTGGACTTCCAGCCTCCAGAACGATGAGAAATAAATATTTTGTGTTTATGAATAAGCTAGTTTCAGGTGTTTTGCTACAGACAGCAGCATGAGTGGACCAGCAGGACATGAGCCTCCATCTCTTGACCTATTAGACTGGCCCAATGACACCAACCTCATAAGGGTCAGTGAGCACTAAATTCAGCTAATGCTTATGAAATGCTCAGCCTCGAGACAAGAACATAGTTAATACTTGACAGTGGATATCCATTGTGAGCTATCGTAGACAAGCCATGAGGCTAAAACTCAAGATCTGGCTGTGATGACCAAGGTTATCACAGGTGTGTGAAGCGGGGAATGATAGGGCATGTGGCCAGCACAGTTTATGTCTCCTTTAAAGGCAATCACCTTAAAATTCCTTAAAGACCATGGGTCAAAGAAAACACATTTGATGTGCAAACCCAGCCCATTGGACCCCAGTGTGCTATCCTCACCCCAAGGCCAATCATAATCCCTCTCCTGGGGGTGGAGGAGTGGCACAACCCCCAGGAGAAGGATTATGATTGGCCCATCTTGGACAGGTACTTGGGGGTGCTCCAGTTGCTAACACCTACCTTCTTTTTCATTTCAGTCCACGGTGAAGACCAAGAGGGACACAGTGAAAGGCTACTTCCTGGCTGGAGGGGACATGGTGTGGTGGCCAGTAAGTGTTGTCTGGTTCAATGAAAAAGTCACTTTTCAGGGCTGGGATTGTAGCTCAAAGTTAGGGTGCTTGCTAGCAGGTGAGAGGCCTTAGGTTTGATTCCCAGCAAACACACACACAGAAAAGATCATTTTGAAACTTTTCCAGTTCTGTGTTCCATCTCTGGACTCTGGTTCCACTTTGTACAGGATTCATAGCCAAAATCAAGAAGGTTTAACTTGATTCAAATTTGCTTACACAAAAAGAATTCAGTTCATCTACGGGAAGACTCTGGGGTTGGACTGGTTTGGGTGAGAATTGTTCAGAGGTTCAAATGCTATCACTATGCTTTGATGCCCTGATTTCTCCAACCGTGTCCCCAACCCCTCTCTCTCCTCCTGTCTCCATCAGCCCTTCTTCTTCTGATTGAGTGCTCTTCCCAGAAATCTCCACTTCATGGCAATAAAATAGCAGTCAGTGCCCCAGCCCTTTCATCACCTCACGTCCCAGGCCAGCCTGGGATGCCCACCTGCCTCACGGCAGCATTCCTGGAGAACATTCCGTGTGATTCTGTGCTCATTCCTGCACAGTCACCGAGGCCAGGACAGGCTGGTGTGCTCATTGGTCCAGTCCTGGCTCCCGTGCTCAGTGCCTGAGCTGGGGCGTATGTGAGGAAAGGCTCGAGTCTGAAGACAGACCAGGGTCATTGCTGGGACAAGGTGGATTGGATGTGGAAGACGCAGACAACAAACACATTTGTTTTTTTCTTTTTAAATGAATCAAAAGGCCTTAACAAATACACACATGCATGCACACACCCACAAATATACGCAAGCTTGTTCTTCGGGGACCCTGGGTAGGGAGTCAGTGATGATCTTTACTGATGAGCTGTTAAAATCACTGTCAAATTCAGGACCTGGTGGAGCACACCTGTAATTCCAGCACTTTAGGAGACCAAGGCAGGAGAATTGTGAATCTGAATTTATCCTGGGCGACTTAATGAGACCTTGCCTCAAATAAATAATTTCACAAAGGTGCCAGCCTGTCCAGCCTAACCGGTTGAGCCCTGGGGCCTGGGCAGAGGGCGGCCTGATGCCTCTCAGCCTGCCGCCGGGAGGACCCTCTGCTACGCTGAGGGAGAAAAAGAGCTGCAGAGTAGCACAGGTGTCCTGACTCTGCTTAGGAGGCGTTTCTACGGTCCCCACCATTCTCCCCACCAGGTTGCTGCATGCAGTTGTTCAAGCCATGCACTGTTTTGCTCCTGGATGGCACAATTCAAATTTTAGGACTTAGGCTGGGGAAATAGCTCGATGGTAGAGCACTTGCTTAGCACGTGCAAGCCCTTGGTTCAAACTCTCACACCACAATTTTTTTTTTAGGCTTTGTAGATATGTGTATTTATTGTAACAATTTCTGATCAGTGAAAGTGCAAGATTAAAGCACTTGCTTAGCAAGCTCATAGGCCCTGAGTTCAGTTCCCCAGCACCACATAAAGCCGGGCATGGTGGCACATGCCCTTAATCCCAGCTATCGGGAGGCTGAGGCAGGATTGGCATTGAGTCCAAGGCCAGCCTGACCCTTTCTCAAAAAAAAAAGAAAAAGAAAAAAAGAAAGGAAGGAAGGAAGAGAAAAGAAAGCACAAGATTGTACAGAAGAAGAATCTTTGTAATCTGATCAAGGATATCGATAGATAAAGATGGCCCCGCCTTCTCCCCCCCCCCCCCCTTCTCTCTTTGCTCCTTGGAGCCCAGGAAGAACTGGGAGAGGTAGGGGTTGCCCTGATCTTGAACCTGAGATCTGACCCGCCGTCTCCCCACAGGTGGGGGCCTCGTTGTTTGCCAGCAACATTGGGAGTGGACATTTCATTGGCCTCGCTGGGTCAGGTGCTTCTGTGGGCATTTCTGTGACTGCTTACGAGTTTAATGTAAGTATTTGACTCAACGCACAGACATCTCACCATTCCCTGGTAGGTAGATCTTGGGAGAAAGTTGTGCAAATACCTTGCGCCTCAAAAATAGAATACACATTCTGGGGAACAAAGGCGTGTGGGGAATTGAACTCAAGTGCCATGCCACTGAGCTACACTCCTAGCCCTTTTTAAATTCTTATTTTGAGGTAAGAGTCTTGCTGAGTCCCTAAGTTGCCCGGAGTGCGCTTAAACTGGGGATTCTTCTGTCTCAGGCTCTCAGAGCACTGCTTCCCAGCCTTTTTGACACCAGCGACCGGTTTAGTTAAAACCGTCCTCCCAGTGGGAGGGTGTTTGTGGCAGGATAGCTTCAAAACAGGAGCAGCAGGAGGAGGGAGTGAAGTTCTGCTTTCTGTCAGATCAGCTGTGGCATTGGAACCTGGCAGGAGCGGGCAGACAGAAGGAGGAGCTTCCCTGGCTGCTCGCTTCCTGCCTCCTACTCATTTGTCTGGGTGGCCAGGTTCTCCCATGGCAACCGACCAGTACCAGTCTATGGTCCTGGTCCTGGTATTCGGCAATCCTATGCCAAAGCACTGAGATTACAGGCAGGTGCCACCGTGCATGACTCCAGCCCTTTTAAGAAGTAGATTTTTGAGACAGAACCTAAGTTGCAAAGGCTGGACCTGAACTTACGCTTCACTATCCTGGAGTAGGTATGCCCACCTAGGACAGCTCTTTTATTGTTTGTTTGTTTTGGGAAAAAAACCAATAGGCCTCCAGGGTACCCCCAATCCACAGTTAGGTCTGTAAGTCCTGGGTCTCCCTGTTTTTATTTAATGGGAGCCTGTAAGGCCACAATCTGAACAAATAAAGACACGGGAAAGACAGCTCAGAGACCTCCCTCGGGGAAGTCATGACGGCCTGGAAGGTATTTCTATATATTTTAGGCATCAGTTGGTGATCATGGAAACTTATCTTAGAGCTATAAAACATAGAACTATAAAACCAGCTTAGAGCTGGGCTCAGTGGCATGTACCTGTAATCCCAGTGCTCTGGGAGGCTGAGGCAGGAGGATACGAAGTTTGAGCAAGGACTGGGCAATTTAGTGGCTTAGTAAAATCCCGTCTCAAAAAAAAAGTACAAAAGAAAAAGATGGGTGCTTCTTGGGGAGACCTGGGGATACAGCTCAGTGCAAAGACTTTAGGGTCAGTCCAGTGCCCCCCCCCCCCCCACCACAACACACACAAAGGATCTACAGCTTACTCCTCTAGAGACGCCAAAGACTCAGGACACACCCTTTTTACAGACCAGGATCACACTAGATAGTTTTTTTCCCCCTGTGGGAAGGGGAAGTTTTGCTTTCTATCAACAACATTCACCTTCATAATAACTCTTCCTTCTTTTTTTTTTTTTTTTTTTTTTTTTTGAGACAGAGTCTCACTCTGTAGCCCCGGCTGGTCCTGAACTCATTTGTGTAGCCCAGGCTGCCCTCGGACTCAGGACAATCCACCCGCCTCAGCCTGGGATTATAGGCATGCACCACCACGCCTGGCTTATGTGGCGCTGGGGAGTTGAACTCAGGGCCCTTCCTCCAGCCCTCGTAATGACACTATTTTTAAAGAGCTTACTCTATACTAGGCACAGACTTAAATGTGTTTCGTGCACTCTTCTACAGTGGGATTCAGGTGCCACCTGAGGCCAGGTGGCTTCTACTCGCCTCATCACTTCTAGCACTGTGAGCTTGAGCATGGTCCTTACGCCGACTCACCCACCTTGTTAGTGGTACCCGCCACTTAGAGTCACCGTGAGGATAAACCGTGTCGATGACGGAAAGTGTCCAGGGAGCCTCTGGCATCTGCGCGTGCTCTGACTAAATAGAATCCCACTCGTTTCCTGGAGCAAACTAGTGAAGGACCATTGCCCTCACTACACCGGAAGATAAAACCAGGCTCAGCCACTTGTGTTGGCTCGCCAGCATCACCAGCTCCTGGCTGGTGCGGCCTGTCTTTGATCCCTGGCCTCACAGCCTCGTGCTTACCCCTGCCCAGGAGGGGAGCTGGCGCGGAGGGCTTAGCTCTCGCCTGCCTCTTGTTTTTATTTTATGTACTTATTTATTTTGGTTTGGGGATTTTTTTGTTGTTCATTTGTTTGCTTTTGTGGAACTGAGGTAAGACAGAGAGCCTTTGCTCTAAGCTACAACCTCAGCACCTTTTTATTGTTTATTGGAAGCAGGGTCTCGTTAAGTTGCCAAGTTGCCCGGGCTGGGGTTAAACTTGCAGTCCTCCTGCCTCAGCCTCCCAGAATGTTGAGGTTAGAGGCCTCTAACCACCTGGCCTGGCTTGTTTCTTGGTTTTGTTTGCCTTTGCTCATTTGGGGTTTTGTTTTCTTGAGATGAGGTCTCACGATGTTACCCCCCTAACATCAAACTCCTGGGCTCAGGTGAGTCTGCTGCCTCAGTGCCCTGAGTAGCTGGGACTACAGATGTGTGTCCCAACATCTGGCTTTCTTCTCCCCACTTTAAGGCTGGAAATATGAACCAGGCCCAGTGGTGCAGGCATATAATTCTAGCACTCTGGAAGGCTGAGGCAGGAAGATTGCAAATTTGAGTCCATCCTGGACAATTTAGTGGCTTCGTGAAAGCCTGTCTCAAAATGAAAATTTGGGGATGTAGGTCAGTGTGATGGCTCTGGGCTCAATATAAAATACATCAATTAATTAAAGTAAAATAAGTATGGAAATGTGAAGGCTGGGGAAGGCAAACTATTCAAAAGCTAAGGGAGTGAATCAGGTGGCATTCAGGTCAGGCTGCCTCAGGGTGCGGAGACCCCGCACCGGCACCCTGGTGTGAGCCGAGAGCTGAGGTCTGGCTGTGCTTTCTCTCGCAGGGCTTGTTTTCCGTGCTGATGCTGTCCTGGATCTTCCTTCCCATCTACATTGCGGGCCAGGTGAGCCCCAGAGGGCCCGGGTGCTGTGGCATGGGAGGCCACGGGCAGGCTGGCCTTGGACGGCCTGCCTCTCCCTGTGGACCCACCAGGTAGCTCCCACGAGGCCCCAGCGCTGGGGCGAGGTAGCCCGGAGGTGGGCCAACCGGAGCCCTGTGGCTGAGGTCTTGGTCAGGGAGATGGGTTGCTGGAGCGGAGAGGCCAAATTATTGTTGGGGCTGAGCCAACTAAGGTGCTGACGTGGTGTCCCCGCGTTGCTGGCGGAGCTGCTCACACGTTACAGGAAATGTCTGGAAAGTGAGGATGCCGGCAGATCTCTCCACACCAGGGCACCCAGAGGGGCGAAGTGACTACGGCCGGGTGGGTGGGCAGGGCTGTGACGCGAGCACGGAGGGAGCGTGGGGTGTGATCTGGGGACAGGACAAGGGCCCCAACGTCCCTTCCGGACCGCCCGCCCCCCAGCAGAAGGAGCCAGGAGCCGCCAGGGCCGGGGTGGCAGTCTTCAAAGGTAGCTGTTGTCGCTGCACCTTTTTCACCATACCACTTAGCCAGCCCCAACCTGGGGCACTGCTGTGTTAACAGAGCGCTTCCTCACCAAGGCAGGGCCCACGGCAGCCGGCCATGGCCTGGATGTCGCCTGGGGCCGGTGTGGTCCAGATTCTCTGAGCCAGGAGGCCCTTTCCTAATCAGCCTCTGCTGGAGAGTCAGGGAGAGGAAGGCGTTGGTGTGATGCTGAGATTTCTCCATTCCCCACCCCCTCGCCTCGTTTTTACTGAACATTTTAAAATATATTTCTAAACAGTACGGGCCAAGTCATTCATAGTAGCTGCTGATCTCCATAGCAGAGCAACCCACAAAGACACAGCACTGAATCTTTTTTCCGTGACCTTCCTCCTTCCTTAACTCACTACCGCTGTTCAGGCCTGCTGCCCTCGCGCCCAGGGCCAATTGATAATAAGGCTGTCAGCCAATGAGTGTGTCTCTCACACTGTTGGAGGCAGCCAATCACAGATTAGATATAGAATTGGGGGGCGGTCCTTTGGCTAGGTTTGATTATGTCCGTTTCTCCGAGGCTTCTCTCCATGGAGTGTCAGAGTACTTCCGCTTGCTCTCCTTACCTTGCGGAAGGTCAAGGCAGGATGATGGGGTCAGAATCCCAAATTGCCCCACTGAGAGGAAAAGGTGGAGCAAGACATTATTTCCCCGATTTAAATGTTCATTTATTCTCATTTATTCTTTTCCCCCGCTAGTGTTTATTATGAAAAAATTTCAAACATATCAAAGAATAATTTTACACTGAATATTCCCATATCCCGAATACCCAGATTCTGCGATCGACAATTTAGTGTGTGTGTGTGTGTGTGTGTGTGTGTGTGTGTGTGTGTGACAGTGTGACACTCAAGGCCTTCCCACTGAGCTACATCCACAGCCCTTTTTCATTATTAATTTTAAGACAGGGTCGCTCTAAGCTGCTAGCTGTCCCTGCTGGGCTCACACCTGTAATCTCTGCCTCAGCCTCCCGGAATGCTACGGTGACAGTCCCAGCTGACAATTCTTAGTCCTTGCAGCAAGCATGGCCATCACGCCTTCCCCGTGGCCCCCCCAGCTCCTCTGCCTGGCCATCTGACTGCAGTAGGCGGCTTGCTATCGACCAGCTCCAAGCTGGGTATCCGTTAGTCTCCTTCCTGGGCTGGACTTGGGGACAGCCAAGCTGCAACGCCCTGGGTGCCCCCAACATTCCCACAAATGTGGACGTTTGTTTTCTGTAGCTATCACCACCACTCCGTCTTTCTCTGTCCGAGATCTGGGACCTCGTGGACGAACACTTGTTGGTTGGGAGTCCCAGAGTCAGCCCCCGTTCTGGAGAGTGCAGTGGGCCAAGGAGAGTACCAAGGCCAGGGGCGGTACCACACCGTACTGGGTCTCAGCAGCAGGGCCCAGTCCCAGATGGTACTGACATTGTCTGTCCTCAGCTCCCTACCCAGAGCTGCAGAATTCCATCCTTTCTGGTCAGAGTCTCTGGTCTCTCCACACATTCTGCTCCCAGAATTCCCTGCTTCTCCTAGTGGCAGGTTACAGGCCTAAAGTGAGTGACTGGAATGTGGACAGTGGAGACTCCCAGATGATCTTAGGTGCTGGTCATGGAGCCAGCTACACTGGAGAACTTCTGTCCTTTTCTGCTGTCTTTCAAGATTTTTTCCCATTTTTAAAATAAGTTTTATGGGGCTGGAAGAATAGCACATCAGTAGGAGCACCTGCTTAGCAAGCGCAAGGATCTGAGTTTGATTCCCCAGCACTACATAAGTCAGATGATCATAAGCCTATGATCTCAGTACTCAGGATGCAGAGACAGGAGGGTCATTGTAAATTTGAGGCCAGCCTGGGCTCCATAGTGAGTTCAGGATTAGCCTGTACTATAGAGTGAAACTCTGTCCCCCCCAAAAAATGTTTTATTTTTCAGTTGACATATAGTAATTGTACATGTTTATGCGGGGCAGTAAGACATGCTGTATAATGATCTTATCAGGAGGACTCAAGGGCAAAGTCTAATGTTGGAGTCTGATGTCTTAACACTTAAGCAACTTTCAATCCCTTTCTCCTCTCTCTCTCTCTCTCTCTCTCTCTCTCTCTCTCTCTCTCTCTCTCTCGCTGATTTGATTTGATTTGATTTGATTTTTAGAAAGAATATTTGGTTCTGAGCCCAAGGTTTGATGTGCAGCAGTAAGTTTCCAAAAAAGAAAATAAATTCATTGTTCTATGATTCCTGGGTTTTTGTTTTGTTTTATTTATTTCAGTGTTAACAGCATGATAAGTGTTTATTTCCCATTTTTCTAAATGACAGGTGATGGGCTATAGGAATAGCACAGCAGTTAAAGCACTTGCCTAGCATTCAAGGCCCTGAGTTCAATTCCCCAGCACTACAGAAACTGGGTGTAGGGGTGTATGCCTCTAATCCCAGCACTCGGGAGGCTGAGGCAGGATTGCCTTATGTTTAAGGCCAGACTGTGCTACATCAAGAGTTCAGGACCAGCCTGGGCTATGGAACAAGACCCTGTCTCAGTAAATAAGTAAATAAATAAATAACAGACAAAACACATTACATGTACAACAAACCAACTAATGGATCTGTTACTTTAGTTTACGGGTTGGTTATATGTGTTTTACATGATATGTTAGCAAGGAGCTAGAATTATTTTTTAGATATGCTTGAACTTGAGGCCTTAAGATTGCAAAACATAGCATAGACTGCATAGAGGGTAAGATCACAAATGTCTGGCTGGTTTTGAAAGTTTGGTGTGGGGTTTTTATGCTAATATGTTAACCTTAAAATTATCCCAGCAAATACGTATATTTTTTTGTATTTATTTTTGGAAGGTTCTCTTAAATTTGAGTCTGAGTTTACACTGACCGTGGTGGTTTAAAGTGTCCTTCTTAGATAAATTTATTTAATGAAAAATGAGTGGCTTAAGGAAAAAGTCAAGAGACAAATAATATAGGGTTAAGCAAAGGTGGGACGAAGGAGAAGTGCACGCATGCTGCGTCGGTAAGTATGACAGTTGGGTACACAATGCTACGCAGCACTCCCATTCCTCCATGACCATCCCGTCGCCCCCACTTTCCCCTTCCTTAGATCTCCCACTGAGAACCCAAGAAGACCCGTTAGCCTCTGAGTGCGGGGAGGGAGCGGGGTGTGAGAGGGGCAGGTGGTGGAGGAACCCCGGGCCAGCTCACCTGGGTAGTAAAAGCTGGGCTCTCTGACCCCAGGTCACCACGATGCCTGAGTACCTACGGAAACGCTTTGGTGGCAACAGGATCTCTATCACCTTGGCCGTGCTCTACCTGTTCATCTACATCTTCACCAAGATCTCGGTAAGGCGGGGACATGGCCTGGCCACGCTTCTGCGGCATGATGAGGGACTATGTTACAGGCCATCCCTGAGGTGCCTCCCCACCTGCTTCCCTACTCTTGGGCAGGTTTGGGGAGATTAGAGGAAGGTAAAAGGGGTCAGGAGAGAGCAGCAGGGACAGAGAAAGGTGGGGGAAAGGGCAGAGGGAAGGACTCCCCTTTCCACCACTGCCACAGTTCTGGTGACATTTCAGTGTGGTGGTGGTGGGTCTGCTGAGTGGAGCTCTAGTGTCCCTGCTGTTGGAATTGTGATCTTCCTTCTGCAATTGGGCAGTGATCGGTTCCTAGCCAGATGCGCTGGTGACGTATGTGTCTGCCTTGCCCTGATCTTTGGCTGGGCACAGTTCCTGAGAAGTGGCAAAGAGTGGAGATGGTGCCGCTCTGCAGGCCAGGCCCGTGCTGCAGCCTTGCAGGGAGGAGTTTGTCCTGTAGGAGGGGAGGCAGAGGAGGACAGGAAGGATCCCATTCGGTCCAAACAGCTAGTGACTGTGCCAGCCCAGACTTGAGGGACAGGCAGGACAAGGGTGATGGGATGATGACGAGATCCTGAAGGGTGTGGTGTGGAGCACGGGGGGACCAGGACTAAGAGTGGAAGTGGAAGCCCGGGGAATAGGTCATTCCATTAGCCCAGGCAAGGATCTCACACCTAATCGCCTTCAGGTTGAAGTCCCAGAGCCCTAGCCTGGGCCGAGGTGGATGAATTCAGGACAATGAAGGGCTCTTCCACGTTTGTCAGGATCAGAGCTCAGTCTGGGCCTGGGCAAGACTTCTGTAAATGTTCGCTCATCTGTCAATTTCCTGTCCCCTCCAGGTGGACATGTATGCAGGTGCCATCTTTATTCAGCAGTCCTTGCACCTGGATCTTTACCTGGCCATCGTCGGGCTGTTGGCCATCACAGCTCTCTACACTGTCGCAGGTATGCCTGGCCGAGGGCAGCGCTGGGAGCTGTGGGTCACCCTCGTCTTGGTTTTTTTTTTTTTTTTTGTCTGATGTTTCAGACAAAATGTGTTAAAACCATTTCGTTCAACCTTTTTCCATTACCTCAGAGAGTGCACTTTTATATAGCCATTATCCAAAGGAAAAGAGAATCAGTTAAGCACACTAATGCTGAAAATAGCTTTTCCCGCTTACATGCTCCAGGCTGTGCATTGAGGACCTACTAAGTGCATTCACAAGTGTGATACAAGGCCCAGTTGCAATTCAGGAGCCAGGACAGCTTTATCTTCCCCCTTCAGGCTGTGTCCTAGAAAAGCACCCAACACATTGTAGGGCCTTGGTAAGTCACAGTTTTTGAAGGTCCTTCCTCTCACCTGTTCCAACATCACCCTCCTTGACATAAGGTAATTCACTGAACACATGCACATCCATACACACACTTACACATACATATATATTGCTGGTATCACATCTCGGCCTTTTGGTTAAGATCAAGTGTATAGTGCTAGGAAATGAGGGGCAGAAGTAAAGAAGACAGAGAAAAACATCTCTGCCCCATCCCATGGGTGTGAGGAATCGGACACGTACAGGGAACTCAGCAAACGTGTCAGGGTGTGTCATTCTAATCCGTTAGGTGCTAGGAATGAACGTCCAGCAGGCTGAGGAGATGGGGAAGGGTAGTGGAGGAATGGAAGCAGGCTTTTTTTTTTTTAACATTGTTCACTTAAGGCCACTCTAAGATGACACATCAAAAAATCTCAGTGGTACCTGTGAGAAGTGCAGGGGTGGGGGATTCCTGGCAGCGGCAAAGCAGTAGCGAGGTTTAGTTGTCTGAGGAGCAGTGAGGGGTGAATGTGGCTACAGTGGAGTCCAGCCTGGGGCTGTGTGTCCCTCTCAGTCCCCCGGAGCACTGTGCACACAAACTGGAAAGACAGCAGCACTTTGGGTCTTGCGCAGTGCGCCTGCCCTGTGGGTAAGGGAAGGCACAGAGGAAGGGAAAGGGACCTGAGTGCCAGGGAAATGAACCCAGCCTGGGGCTGTCTCTCAGGGAGCTCCACTGAGTGCTCTGGGCGAAAAGTGACACAATCTCACACGCGCAGAGTCTCTGAATATGGCAAGACCTTGGCCGCGGGGACCTGCCGTGCTGACTGTAGGCTCTCTGAGGGCAGGAACGTGCTCTTTCATGGGTGTTGTATCTGTACCCTGTGCAGCCCCGTAGGGTGCCTACCACGTGCTTGGTGATGAATAGAATGCTGACCTCAATGTCTGGCAAGTGGTATGTCCTCCACAGAAATGAAGGTGGGTGTCAGTGGGGACGAATCCAGTGTTCGATTCTCAGGACTTTCAGGCTGACTCTCGAGAGCACAGCAGAGAGCTGGAGCCGGAATCTAAGCCAGGTTTCCTTCTGTTTGTGAGAGGCTCTATTCTGGCTAACCAGGAAGGAGGGAGCAAGGATACTATACCCACGTGTACTTTTTAAGAATTGCACAATGACTTGCCCTCTGGTAAACATTTTTAGAGCATTAAAAACAAAGGTATTCAGAGGCTGAGAACTGAGGCCCATGTATCCTTTCCTATATCTGTGAGAAATTGGATAACAAACCACCCACACATGTGGGGACTTAAACAACAGTGGGTTTTAGGAGGAAAAAAAAAACCCAGCGGTTTATTTTCCCCCATGATTCTATGGGTTCTCAAATGGTTGGTCAACTGTTCCCGCCTGGATTCATTGAATGGCAGTTGGGTGACATCTGGAACAGTGGCTTGGAACAAGATGGCATCACTCACATGGCTGGTGTTGCTTTCCTGGAGTGAGGGCCAGGCTTCCTGTCAGTGGGAACAGCATCCTCTCTTGGCTTAGACTGGGCTTGTTTGTTTTTGTTTGTTTGTGATGGTGGGGCTGGGTATTGAACCGAAGGCTTCTCTCTCTCTTTTTTTTGAGACAGGGTCTCACTCTGCAGCCCAGGCTGGTTCTGAACTCACTATGGAGCCCAGGCTGGCCTTGGACTCAGGGCAATCCTCCTGTCTCAGCCTCCCGAGTGCTGGGATTATAGGCGTGCGCCACCACGCCCAGCTTATGTGGTGCTGGGGAATCAAACTCGGGTACTTAGCACTTGACTTAGCACTTGTTAGGCAAGCACTTTAACTACTGAGCCATTCCTCCAGTCCCCCGAAGGCTTTTCTCATGCTAGGCAAACATTCTTGTGCGACACCTCAGCCCTAGACTGGGTTTCTTAAAGCGTGATATTTTCAGGGAAGCGTGAGAGCCAGTGTCAAAACTGCGTGACTTCTGGAGGGCAGAACTCAGAGCTGCTCATTTTCACTTCCACCATATTTTACCAGGCAAATCAAGTGAGAAGGCCAAGCCCGTTTTTAGGAGGTAGAGAAGCCAGCTGCCTCTCAACATCAGAGGAGAAGCAAAGTGGTATTGCAGATGGCCTGCACGCGGCAAGAGGGAAGGGGGATTATTGTGACCACCTGGGCAACCAAGCTCTTATTGGGTCTTGACCTCCTAGTTCACTGTGACCCAGAGCGATCCTCCCGCTCCGAGTACCTGACCCTCACCACAGTGTCCCTCCCCCAGGTGGCCTGGCTGCTGTGATCTACACGGATACTCTGCAGACTGGAATCATGCTCGTAGGAGCGTTCACCTTGATGGGCTACAGTAAGTGGGGTCCTGGGGTGAGTTGGGTGGATGATAGCCCCTCTCCTAAGTAGGGACATTGTGCTAAACAAGCAAACTCGACTATCACAAAGCAGAATACATGGGGAGCTCCGTGGGTGCTTTGCTTGGGGTATGGTTATTTTAACTAGAGGAGAATTGTGTTATCACAGAAGATTACTGCTTTCTGAAACACGTCTCTTCTGGTATGGATAAATGGCTGAATAAATAAATGGGGCGGAAGAGACAAGTCTTGCAAAGGAATTTCGGTTACCAGTACAGATAGGATGAGGGAAAGAGAAAACCACTATTTGAACCCCAGGGTCATGACTGTTGCAGGTAAGATCCAATGCGTGGTGCCCCAGTTGGCAGATAAAAGGTTATGAAGAAATAAAATCCTCTGGGTGTCAGGGGTATCACACCCCCCAAAAAGAGAAAAATAGCCACTCTCCAGGGTAGACACCTGGCACCCATCCCCATGTGTAAGCAATCAAGATTAACACCATTAGCAAGACGTGTGGATACCCTGCGCCTTCTGACATGGCCAACTTAGCAGGACACAACATCTCCTCTCCGCTGTTCGTGCAGAATGCATCACCTCTGCTGACTCGGGAGTAAGCAGCAGACAAGCCAGGTTGTGGGACATCTCAGCCTATCAAACCAGCACTCTCCCAAAGTCAAGGGCGTGGGCGACCAGGGGAGACACAGAACAAGCGAAGGAGACACCGGTAGCAACTCAGCGTGTGCTCCTGGGTGGAATCCCAGAAGGGAAAAGCAACCCTCGCACTGACAGCTGAAGAGGCCGTGGTGGGTAGTTAACGGTACCATCTTGCCGTAGTCCATTGGAGCTGCTGTGATGACATACCACAGGTTGGGGGCTCGCAGATGGCAGCTGTTGCTCGTGGTTCTGGAGGCCAGGAAGAGCACCCGCAGATGTGTTTGGGGAGACTGTGCCTGTGTTTTGCTGTACCGTCGTGTGTGGAGGGCTCCAGCCAGTTCTCCAGTGCCTTTTTCCTATGGGCACGAGTCACATCCATGAAAGTGGTACCCTCACAACCTAATCGTATCCATAAGGCTCCTTCACACTGGGAGTTAGGATTTCAATATATGAATTTAGAGGGTGAGGGGGAACAACTGTTCCGATCATAGCAAATGTTAATTTCTTAGGTTTGTGTGTGTGTGTGTGTGTGTGTGGCACTGAGGATTGAATCCGAGGCCTTTGCATTGAGCTACACCCTCAGTCTTTTTTATTTCATTTTATTTTTATTTGGAGGGAAGTTCCAGTAAGTGCCTAAATTGCCTTGGCTGCCCTCAACTGCAGTCTGTCTGCCTCAGCCTCCCAGAGTGCTGGGATTACAGGCCTGTGCCGCCATATCTGACTGAATTTGTTAGTTTTCATAGCTATCCTATGATTATATGAAATGGTAATATTGTACGTAAGGTGTACGTAACAGTACTTTCTGTACTGTTTTTACAATTCTCTGTGTCTGAAATTATCTCAGAAGGTTAAAACAGATTGATAGTTATTAAAACACATGTTATCCAGATGTTCTATCCAATTCAAGGCTCATAATGACCTAATAATATTGGCATTATAGTTAGTCTCTTTTTTAGACATTCTACCAAAAAACTTGCCCGAGGTCACATGGCTCATGAAACTCAGATCCAAAACAGGCCTGGTGGCAAGAACCAACAAATGAAAAAACAACAACAACAACCCACAACAAATGAACTATATTAAATTAAAGGTTTCTGCACAGCAGAAAAACCACGAGTGAAGAGAGAACTGATGGACTGAGAAAACAAATTTGCCCGTTACTCCTCAGACAGAGGGCTAACACCTAAAATATACAAAGAACTGGGGGAAAAAAGAGAGAGAGAAGACTCTCTAAAGACCCAATTTAAAAGATGGGCAATTGAAATGAGTAGACAGTTCTCAGAAGTTCAAGTTGGCAAAGAGATGCAAGAAGGTGTGTTCTGCATCTCTAGCCATTACAGAAATGCGAGGCAAAGGCACACTGAGGTTCCTTCTCACTCCAGCAAGAACGGCTTCTGTCAAGAACTCAAAAAAATAAAAATGCTGGTGAGGTTGTGGGGAAAAAGGAGCCCTTCTGCATTGCTGGTGGGACTGCAGACCGGTACCGCCGTGATGGACAGCAGTATGGAGATTCCTCAAAACACTGAAAATAGATGTCCTACTTGACCCAGCGATAGCGCCTCTGGGCATCTTCCCAAAAGAGTTAAAAACATCACAGAACAGTGACATGTGCGTATTGCATCACAACTCGTAGGAGTTACATCTTAGAAGCAGCTGATACATCTGTCAACAAATGAGTGGATTAACAGTGTGAAATAGATCCACAATGGAGTACTACTCTGCCATAAAGAAAAATAAATTGAAGCCTGGCCTGTAGTACAGGCCTGTGATATTAGCACTCTGGGAGGGTGAGGCAGTAGGATCACAGCAGAGGCCAGCCTGGGCAGCTTAGCAACCTAACGAGACCCTGTCTCAAATACCAAAGCAAAAAAAAAAATGGCAGGGAGATTTGTGATTCTGAGATTGAGCCCACCATAGCTCAGAGTGTAGACCCTGGGCTGAATCTCCAGGATCACAGAGAAGGAAAGAAAGAAAGAAGGAAAGAAAGAATGAAAGAAAAAAGAAAGAGAAAGAATTTGAGACATTTGTAGGAAAATGGATATACCATTATACTTAGCAAAATGAATGAGATACAGGCTAAATATCACAGGTTTTTTTGACATGAGAAACTCAAAGTATAAATAAATTTTAAAAGCAAAATGAAAGTGTAATGGTAGGAACCAGGGAGATAGATTTAGCAGAGAGGGAACGAGAATGGGCGCCGGCGAGAGCAGGAAGTGGGACAGGAAGTAAAAATGATCCAGATGTGATATGTATATGCACTGATCCCTCAAGGTGAATGTAATTATTATGTACTGCAAACACACACTGATAAAAAATAATTTGGGGGGAAAGTGGGCATGGTGGCATGCACCTGGAGTTCCACTTGTGTGGGAGGCTGAGACAGGAGGATCACTCCCTCAAGCCCAGGAGTTTGAGGCCAGCATAGGCAACATATCAAAATCATGAGCACAGGCAGCGATTTTGCTGGAGCATTACCTATCTTCCCAGCCAGCCATTTTTAATTTTTTAAAATTTGAGACACTTAGCGGGTGTTGCTGAGTTGCCCAGGCTGGGCTTGATTCTCCTGCCCCAGCCTCCCAGAGTGCTGCGATGGCAGGGCTTTGCGCCACTGGGCCTGGCTGGCTCTCTCATACCGAGGGCTCCCTTACAGCTTAAATGGGATGCATCTTTTAACGAGTTGTGGGTTAAGGGCTTGAGCCCCACTGCAGCCACAGTGGGCCTCACCCGTGTCCGCCACTGCCCTCTCCCCTAGGACATCTGTGTCTTCTGCCCCTCAGGGGAAGGGTCTGGGGCTTCTGCTTCTGTGTTGGCAGCTGTCCCCTCCCACTCACCCCTGTCCTTCTGATAAGCACCCAGTGGAGATGCAAGATGAGCCTGCGAGTGGGGTAAGCTCCCCTGCGTCTGCCCCTGCCGGGCACCATCAGCAGAACAGGGTCTGAGGAGGTCCCTGGAAAGAAGATGGGGACCGCAACTCTGCCTCTAACCCGTAGAGTCGGTTTGTGAACTCTTGTCACGGAAAAGCATTTGAGGACGCAGGAGAGGCGTAGGTGGCTTTATTAGGCAGAGCTAAAGGAGGACACACCTTTGAGGGGCTGGAGGAGTAGCTCAGTGGTTAAAGGGCTTGCCGGCAAGTGTTAAGTACCTGTGTTCTATTCCCCAGCACCACATAAGCTGGGTGTGGTGGCGCACACCTGTCATCCTGGCACTCTGGAGGCTGAGGCAGGAGGGTTTCCCTGAGTCCAAGGCCAGCCTGGGTTCCATAGTGAGTTCAGGACCAGCTTGGGCTACAGAGCGAGAACATGTCTCAAGGAAAGAAAAAAAAAGAAGAAGCAGAAGAAGGCAGGGTCTCGCTAAATAGCGCAGGCTGGTCCTGAACTCACTATGGAGCCCAGGCTGGCCTTGGACTTTCTCTCTGCAATCCTCCTGCCTCAGCCTCCAAAGTACTGGGATTATAGGCATGCACCATCATGCCCTGTTTCTGTGGTGCTGGGGAATCAACTCAAACCCTCATGCCTGCTAGGCAAGCGCTGTAACCGCTGTGCTAGCCCCCCTCCCCCCAACCAGTGCAGGGTTTCTTAAGTTGGGATCCCTGGACTAAATTCAAGGACATATGTAATTACGGTCGTGGCTAATAGATTTGAATACTTTTTGTCCTTACTATTTGGTTTTAGGGGTTTTTTTGTGATATATATTCTTATAGCAAGAGCCAAGGCAGGTTCTGGAGAAGACGCTGCACTAGGATTGAGGCAGGGGGAGTTGGGGGGCAAAGCTCCTTGGTTTTAGTTTTATAAACCTCTGTATGTTTGTTCCTTGCTCCTGAGAATTGAACCCAGGCCTGTAGCACTGAGCTGCTTCCTCAGCTCTTTTATGTTATTATTTTTTTTTCTCATTTTGAGATAGTGTCTTTGCTAAGTTGATAGGTTGCCAAGGGTGGGTTTGAATCTGCGGTTCTCCTGCCTCAGCCTCCCAGAGTGTTGGGGTTGTAGGCCTGAGCTAACAGGCCCAGCTAATCCTCTGTGTTTTCCTATTAAGCCTTTGGAAACAGGAAGAGGAAACCCGTGGCAACTGCCAATGGCATGAAAAAGAAAAGGGATTGAACCCCGCGAAGGGCCTCTGTTCCCTATGGCTTGCCGAGCCCCCTGAGGGCCTGCCAACCCCGGCTTCCTCTGCGTTCCAGGCTTTGCTGCCGTCGGGGGCATGGAAGGCCTGCAGGAGAAGTACTTCTTGGCCCTGGCCAGCAACCGCAGTGGGAACGGCAGCTGCGGGCTGCCCCGGGAGGACGCTTTCCACATCTTCCGCGACCCAGTGACTTCGGATCTCCCGTGGCCTGGGATTCTGTTCGGAATGTCCGTCCCGTCTCTCTGGTACTGGTGCACCGATCAGGTACAGAGCAGTGGGCTGCCTGCGAGCATGGGGGGCCCTCTCTCCCTGGGGCTGCTGTCCTGGGGTTTCCCTGACTCCCTGCCTCCCTCCTTTCCTCCCTCCGTTCTCTTGTCCTTTCTCCACCTCTTTGACAACTTCCCGTCTTCCTCCTGACTTTGGCGCTACTTGGCTCCCTGCTTTTGCGGCAGTGCGGAAGGCTGACCCACAGCTGCGGGGAGCTTAACCATACACGATGCCTGGTGTCCGCAAGAGCCCGGTGGAGTAGCCGGGCTGCTGGGTGGTGGGGGAGTGCTGGGTTTCCAGGGAATTCTATACTGATTTTTTTTTGGGGGGGTGAAGGAAAGCGAGCGTTCTCTGTGATTGTTGGAGGGAGAGGGTTTGTGGCACAGGAAGCCTGCCAGGCTGCAGACCAGTGGCCCTCCCACCTGGTCACAGGGTTGTTGCTTTCGGTTTTTTCCTGTTGCATTTAAGATAACAGAGATCTATGCGAACCGTCGTGGAAGCCCCCCTGCTGGGTTATTAAAGCAGTGATTATGGATGGCACAACTGAATCCATACCGGGAGCATGACCCAGGTCCCTCCCACGGCCAAACGCCGTGAAGAATTGAGGACAGACAGAGTCTTGTGCACAGTACGCACAGACTCTGCCTTTAAGAGAACGACGTCGTTAGGTGGGAGAGACTGTGACAGACAGCCCAGTTCTAGGCTGTCACCAGAGGATTAAAGTGGCCTGCAGTGGAGGTCAGACACCTCGGAACACTATTTGCCATGCCTGAGCCTCAGCGTCCTCGTCCCTTAAATGGGTTTACTAAGAGTTACCCAGGAGCGAGGCAGGAGGAAGTTGGCCACATCGTTTCGCTGCAGGACATTTAGTGACCAAATCATTGTGGACTTTCACAGTCCTGCTCCTGTGCATGCTACCGTCCTGACACACCTCGCCAGCTGGTAGTGGCAATGCCACACACAACTACGCGAGGTTTGCAAACTCGTACTGCAGCACGTGCCCCTCACAGGCCACCTCCAGCCCAAGCCACATTGTATAAGAAGCCTCAGGATGTAGGCCAAGAGAATTGGGCTTTCCAAGTGCCAGCAGAACAGAGGGGCCCAGAAGCCACATCATCCTCTCAGCTTTTGACTTTGGCCGGCCAGATGGGTTTCTGCTGAGACAGATTCCACCGGGTCCTAAGAACACGCTGGGTCACCGTGCTGGGTGTCACCCATGCAATGCGTGTCCCTGCGAGAAAAGGAAAGCACTGTTCGCGGTTCATGGGTGGACAGCGCGTTCCAGAGCACCCGGGGCAGAGAGGAGAAGAGTGACTGGAGTAACAGCATGAAGGGCCGGGGCGTAGCTCAGAGCTTAGAGAGCTTGTCTGGCAAGCCCAAGGCTCCAGGTTCGATTCCCCAGCACCACATAAGCCGGGTGTGGCGGCATGCACCTGTCAACCCAGCACTTAGGTAGCTGAGGCAGAAGGATTGCTGTGAGTTTAAGGCCAGCATAGGCCAGCCTGAGTTCGGACCAGCCTGCACTACAGGGCAAGATCTTGTCCCCTCTCCCCCCAAAAAAAAGAGCAATGGCATTTAAAAGTCTACAAGGGCCCTATGATTTCTGAATAGCATTGTGCACACATTAACTCAGTTCCTTCTGCTGGATTCCCACGAAGTACGTGCTATTCCTTGGCTGGCCACTGCATAGAAGGTGGCAGCCTCCTCTCTGGGCTCGTGGCATTTCCAAGAGCGCGACTTGCCCCTGAGAATTACTCAGCCACCCCTTGCAGTCGTCTTTAAAGACATCACTTCCTGCTGATAGAAGCCAGAGCTTTTACCAGTCACAGCCCTCAGTGTCCAAAAGAGGTTGGGGAGGTTGAAGGAGCTGGTGGTGCAGGGAGTCACAGCTGAGCCTGTGTGTGGTTGTTGTGGGAAGCGCGCATGCAGGCAGGGCGGGTGGATAACAGGGCCCGTGACGGATGCTGAAGCGGCTCCTTGAGGTGTTTCTCATTTTTCTTAGTTCACTTTTTATGCAACCGAGAGATTGCTCTTGTCAGCTGCAGTTAGACCACTAGAAGAAGATACCTGTTTTACTCTGGCCTTGGTCATTTTGATGCCATGGCAATTGTCTGACAAGGTTCAGTTCCACGAGCTCTGCAGATGAGAAAAATCCCTCAAAGTGCCATCTGCTCCATCCCTAATTATATATGCACCTTTGAATTGCTGTGCTGGGACTCCCACCCCTAGGCACTCTTCTCCTTAAGGGTTTGCTGACTTGGTGAAGACTCCAGTTATTTGTAGGGAAAATCGTAGTTTAAGCATAAAAGATCTCTGAAAATCGAGAGGCCAGAGGTGGGTAACGACAACTCGCGGTCAGTTACGACGTATCTGATGCTACCTAAGTGTTCCAGATGTTTCTGTTTCATTAAATTGTCAAAATTGCCATGGTTTTCTCCCCATTTGATAGACGAGAAAACTCAGGGTAAGAGATAAAGCTGCACACCCCAAGTCGCACAGCCAGGAAGTGGGGAGGTAGGATTTGAACCCAGGCTGCCTGTCTCCGCCTCAGCAGAATGACTTCTCTTTCTCTACCCCCTGGTTTTCTTTCTGTGAGAAGACTTCAGTCTCAAAGAGGTTTCCAGGTGTGATGGCAGAGCTAGGCAGGCAGCAGCTCCACACCACCCTCACAGTTCCCAATTCCCCCAGAGGCTGTAGGGGGTAAGGTACCCCTTTCCTTTGCCTGTTTGGGAAAAAGTCCCATGGACAGCATTGATTGGACTGTCTTGGGTACATTTTTTTTCTTTAACTCATCCTTGTGAGCTAATTTTGTGACCTCTTAAGTGGCCAGGTTTTGCCTTGGATAAAGATGGAGGAGGGAACAGAGTGGGAGTCACAAGCCACCCCCACTTAGACTACAGGGACCGAGAATAGAAAGAAAGTCTTCCTCAAAGCAAAGCCAGGCAGACCAAGATACTCCCAAGATGCTGTGCATACGTGGTCTGCCTTCTGGAAAGCCACCTGAGCTTCCAGCCATCTTCCCTGTTTTTCAGGTGATCGTTCAACGGAGTCTGGCTGCCAAGAATCTGTCCCACGCCAAGGGAGGATCCCTGATGGCCGCGTACATGAAAGTGCTTCCCCTTTTCATCATGGTGTTCCCTGGTATGGTCAGCCGTGTCCTCTTCCCAGGTGAGAAGACAGTTGGGGGGAAAGGTCATCTGTCTGAGTGCCAGCCCCTGTGAGGTGTTCTGAGCATGTTATTGACTGCTCCCGGTAAGAGTAACCAGACTCCCATCCTCATTCTCAGGTGAAATTGGCTCACCCAGTGTCTGCCATCTTAGCATCCCAGCCTGAGTCCAAGGGGCAGGTCCTGCAGTGTCCCAAGCCAAGCTGAGTGGAAACCTCCTCAACTATATTTTTCCATGCCACAGAGTAGATGAAAATTGTGCAGTAGTTCCAAATGTCAGTTTCTTGAAATCTCATGTTTTAGTGTTTGAGCTCAGTGGTTTGCTCGCTTGGGCCCAATGGGACTCCTTTGGGGATACTTTTATTAACAAATATCAGGAGACATCAAGGCCTCGAGGGTATTTGCCTTAGTTTTCTCTTCTTTGCTGGGATAGCTGAGTAGTAGAGCAATGTTACTGCGAGTCACTGTGGTGTCGGGGGCTGCTGATCCGTACAGGAGGAAACTTCTCTCTTTGCCCTAATGAGCTTTCCTCTGTGTCCACCAAGGCTGTTACTAACTCAAAGGGTAATTCAGAGTAGAAGTTCTCTCTCCTATGCCTCGCCTTATACAGTGTTACACACATGTAAAGAAAGAGTTAGACTGCAATGGCCTGTGAGTTGGCTCACTTCAGTCAAAATAGCGTAGGGCCTTGAACCCAGGGCCTTCATTCACACTGAGATGCAATCTCAGCCCACCCTACCCTCTTTTCTTTTTTTCTGCTATTAGGTTGCCCAGGGTAGGCTTAATCTCACGATCCTCAGGCTTGAATTCACAATTCTCCTGCCTCAGCTCTCAGAGTGCTGGGATTACAGGCCTGTACCCCCAGGACCCTTGAGAATTGGGAAAGGAAAGCTAGGGTGCTGTCCGTGGTGCTGAGCTGTGGGATCAGGCCTGAGTCTTGGCCCTGCTTCTCTTGAGCCTCATATGTCACTGAACTTCTCTTTGCCTACCTTTCCTCACTTGTACAATGAGGATAATAATACGCCATAAGGCTTAAAATGGTTTCTGACACGTGGCAGCACTGTTTGTTGGGGTTGAATTAGTTTCTTCCTATGTGAGGTTGCTTAGTGGCTTGGTCTCCAGGGTAGTAGTTTTGGGAGATAAGGTCCTTAGGTCACAGAGAAAAGGTCAGTAGGATACTCTCTCTCTCTCTCTCTCTCTCTCTCTCTCTCTCTCTCTCTCTCTCTTTCTTTCTCTTTCTTTCTCTTTCTCTTTCTCTTTCTGATTCCTGGACCAAGAGTTGAGTACTTACTCTGACCCATGCTCCTGCCATGGTCTGCTGCTTTCGTCAGAATCCCAAGCTCATAGAACCTCACTATCTTGGACTTAAACCTCCAGAACCAGGAGGCAACATAAATCTCTACTTCATAAATAGCCTATATCAGATATTTTGTTATTGTAACACAAAGCTCCTAATACACTATATAAGTAACTGTTCACAATTATTATTTTATACATATACTTTTGGCTGTGTTTTTTTGTTTTGTTCTGTTTTGTTTTTTGAGACAGGGTCTCACTCTGTAGTCCAGGCTGGTCCTGAACTCGCTATGAAGCCCAGGCCAGCCTTGGACTCGAGGCAATCCTCTTGCCTCAGCCTCCTGAGTGCTGGGATTACAGGCATCACACTCAGTTTATGTGGTACTGGGGAACAGAACTCCAGTACTTAGCACTTGCTAGGCAAGCACTTTAACCACTGAGCCATTCCACCAGCCCCTACTTTTGGCTATCTGTATACTGAGTCTCCTCATTCACAAGTTTGCCCCATTATAGACTGAAAATATCCTTGAAAAAATTTCAATCTACTCTGAACTTTTTTCTCATTCATTATTCCCTAAACAATACATTACAAAACTATGCATACATCATTTATATTGTATTGGATATTCAAGTAACTTGTATATAGCACTTAAATCTGACTTAGATATTTAAAGCACAGCATGTGGGGTACCTATACAGGAACCGAACATCTTCAGACTTTGGCATCTGTGGAGGGACCAGGAAGCAGTCCCCTATGACACCCACAGGACAACTCTATTACCTCATCAACCTGAAAATGACCTGATGATGAAAATACTATTACTATTATTTCCATCTTGCAATGATGAAGTGGAAGCTCAGAGAATATGATTCATTTTCTCATTTATTTAATCTTCCATGTGTCTGACAAATATCTTGAGAGGCAGCTATGTATCAGGCTTTATTCTGGCCTGCGGACTCAGAAATAACAAGACATACCAAATCCCTGCTTGAGTGGGACTTAGATTCTACTGGTGCAGCAGATAGAAATACATACATGAATGAGATAATCATTGGTTTGCTGAAGGCTGTGAGGAAATGTTCAGGGAGAGATCAAAGGATGGTGAGATGGAGCTTTTTTGACAATGTAAGCAGGGAAGTCCTCTTTGAAGAGACAACAGCTAATCTAGGTGGATGATTTGAAAATATATTTTAGAGCAGAGCCAATCAGATTGGAGATGCATTGGATGGAAAGGCTAAGAAAGTGAGCCCAGGATGCCTCCTAGGTTAAGAGCCTTGCCGTCAGGTGCTGGATTAGTTCTGAGAAAGGTAGGATTTGAACCCTGGAGTACCTGTTTCCAAAACCTGACTCCTAGACAGGCAAATCACATGCAAAGCCTTGGATTGAGATACGGAAAATCAATAATGATACACTGGCTAGTTCTTTGATACATCAGCCAATCAACAATAATTGTTAAATGAGATACAATACCATGTCCTATGAACCAATGGATTTTTAAAATTGGCTGATGCGTCTGATACTCATGAAAAAAGTAAGATAAACTACATGTGAAAACACTATCTTATAGTAAATATGATAAGTACAAAGGAATCTTAGAGAGTGAGGCAAGGTGGAGAAGGTGGCCATTGCATATTTGAAGTGTCTCTCCCTTTGTTTGGAGACATAGGCCAGTGCTTTTCAATGTGCGATCCCAGTCTAGCCATGTTTCCCTTGAGCTTGTTAGAAACGCACACTTTCAGATTTATTCCAGAATTACTAAACCAGGATCCCTAGGGCTGGGGCCCAACAATTTGTATTTAACAAGGCCACCAGAAGATTGAGAACCCCGGCTTGACAAGCCAGGCTTGTTGGCCAAACCATTCCATCCTCCTGTTTCCAGTGTCTCTATGTTGGCTACCCTAACTTGCTCCTGAATCTTCAGATGGTTCAGAACTGCTTCAAATGATGCTCTGGTCCTAAGCTGGTATAATCCTGGACAAAACCCACTTCCACCAAGTCCAGATAAGAATGGCACATTTTTAAAGTTTATATAGAAATTAAGAAAGAAGGGGCTGGAGGAATGGCACAGTGGTTAAAGGACTTGCTTAGCAAGACCAAGGCCCTGAGGTTTGATTCCCCAGAACTATGTAAACTGGGCATGATGACACATGCCTGTAATCCAGCCTGGGCTGCAGAATGAGACCTTGTCTCATAAAGAAAGAAAGAAAGAAAAAGAAAGAAAGAAAGAATTAAGAAAGAAGCAAGATAAATCTCAAAATAATAAAGTCCAGTAGCTGTGTATGTGGCCTGCACCTGTAACCTCAGCACTCTAGGAAGCTTCCCAGGGGCATTGTAAGTTTGAGCACAGCCTGGCCAATGTAGTGAGACTCTGTCTCAAAATTAAAATTATACAGGGGGGAGGGCTGTGGATATAATTCAATGGAAAGGCCAAGTTCAATTTAAAAAAAAAAAAGAACCTAGAAATGTACCTATTTACAAAGCTGATGTTCTCACCTCGCACTTTGGAATAAATTAAGGGCCTGAGCCTTGGCTATCATACACACTATCTGTATGACTTGGGTAAACTATTTCACCTCTAGGCTTCATTTTCTTTGTCTTAAAAATAGGGACAGATTGTGGGATTGTGGGACAGCTCAGGGTGGAAGCCCTGAATTCAATCCCCAGTACCAAAAAAAAAAAAAAAAAAAAAAAAAGGAAGAAGGATAAAACAGGGCCAATAACAATAGAGCTGTGAAAATTCAATGAGTGTGTGCAATGCCTATGCCACACCTGAGTCATGGCAGACATCCGTGAAGGCGGGCATGGAGGGGAAAGAGCAGGTTCTTCCCTGTGTTTGGATCCTCAGCCAGAGGCGTCCTGCGCTTCGAGCAGCCAGGGATCCCAAGCGTTGGATGAGAGATCATTACGTTTAGGAAATGGCTGGTTAATCAACAGGCCAGCAGATGGTACTGAATGGTGGGTTAATGATCGCAAGGCTGCTGGTGTGATTTATAACTTAACCAAATCAACTAACTTGCCTCTAATGAGCATACTCTGTAGACCGAATGAATAGTTTTCTGCAACACGCTTCATAAGCTTTGTGTCCATCTCATGCCCGGCAGCTGAAGGTTGCATTTCTAGTAAGAAAAATAAAAATACTTTGTAGATAACAATTAAATATCTGAGGGACATCTTTGTTCTTTCTCAACATATTTGGAGGAGAGATAGTTTTTAGGTAACACCAAGAGGCAGGGCACACACAGATCTAATTTCAGCAAGGCCTGTGGCCTATCTCGAAGGTTGCTGGGGAACATAAATATTTTCTAATCTGGGTTTCCTCAGAAGAATAATAAAAAGCCAAAAACTGGCCTTCTCAGAAGTGTTAGTTTCAATTAAATTATTTCTTCCCAATCCTTCTCTCAAATATTTTTGGCCTGCCATCTTTATTTTTGCCCCAAACAGAAGCAGAGTTTTTGAGGCAAGTACTTTTATTCTATTGCAACTGCTGTTAGCATCATTATGGCTTGTTACTGTTAGAGTCTAAAATGTCCCTCCAAGGTAGGCATCATGCATTTGAAAGGTGATGTCTTTTTGTGCTGTTAGGAGGCAGGCCTGGCTGGAGGGAGGTGTCACTGAGGAAGTGACCTGGACGAATGTATTCTTATGCCTGGACCCTTCCTTCTTTCTTTGCCCCTCAAGTGTCTTTGTGACTTTGTGAACAGCTCCTCTCTGCCACACCCTTCCGCCATGCTGCTTCTGCCTCGGAGCCAGTGGACCATGAGCTAAAACCGTGAGCCAAAGTAAACCTCTCCTCCTTCAAGTTGAGGGTGTTGGGGATTGTGTCCAATGATGGGAAAGTGCCTGAGACACGGCCACAGCACCCTTGTTCTTTCTTGGTTTGTTTTGTTTTTACCACTGAGCTACATCTTCAGCCCTTTTTGTTTTTCGAGAGATCTCACTAAGTGGCCCAGGCTGGCCTTGAGCTTGTGATCCTCCTGCTTCAGCCTCCTGGGAGTAGCTGGGATAATGGCATGTACCACCACAACCACCTTTTGGGGGAAGAGTTTTAAAAGACCTATTAGCCCCTGAGCTCAGAGTGAATGAAAGTCTGGAGCTGGATCCAATTTCTTAGGTCTTTTACTACATTAAGGTAGAAAATGCAGATAAAAAACATTGGATTTTAAAATTATGGCATAATTTGCATATTTTCATTTATTATATTAATATTTTTAATACAAATAAAATACAGGGATGGAGTATATAATCTCACCTGGTGGTACTGTCTGTCATCACATTTGAGGCCACCTGTGAATCTTAGACCTCAGCTAGAGGATCGTCATGGCCTTGATACGGCATCAGAGCCTGGAAGGAGCCTGGCATTGAGCCATGCTGGGGCTCCCTTCCTGCCTGGAAGCTGAAGGGCAAGGCGTGTCCCAGTCACCAGGGAAGATGAGTAGACAGTGGTGTTGCCCACCTGAAGCCTGTGGGTGGGGCAGAGAGAGGGCCTGGGGGCTCTTCACAGGTGTTATTTTAGATCCACCTGTTAGGAGAGAACACAGGAGAGGCTTCCCACTGGGCAGGTCTTCCATGTGGGGAGTGGTGTTGGGTAGGCATTGAGACCATGGTGAGGAGCACCACAGATGCTCACATATGAAGACAGCAGTGGAAGTGTAACCCAGAGCATGTGCCAAACCATTAAGATAATATGAGAGTCCTGAAGGTCTTAGTGGCTAGGATTAGGCCCTTGATGGGGCCGCTGTCAGGCTCACCAGATGGAAATTCATATATCTTGGCCTGCCTTCTCTAAAAAACTGGATTAGGAGTTGAAGGTTCTGGGTTTAAATCTGACTCTGACATGATCTTACTGGGTGATGATAATCATTTCCCTTTGTCACTGAGACCTTTGCTTCACATATGAAATGTGTGCCTTTCTTATAGGTTTATAAAAATTAATAATAATAATGTGATAGCTGTCTTCTCTGCAAAAATTCACTGAGCCTCTACTCTGTGCCACACACCGGTAGGTTTTTTTTCAATCTCTTCTTCAGTTTTCCAAATAGGTATGCGCTTATGTGCCTGGATATTATATTAGTCCATAACAAAAATACTCAAGGCTGGATAACTTTATAAAGAAAAGGTGTATTTACTTAGCTCTATTTCTGGAGGTTCAAGGGCTTGGAGCCAGCATCAGTTTAGCTCTGGTGAAGACCCCACAATGGATGGTAACATGGTAGAGGCATAAGGAAGGACATGGCCAGACAAGAGGCCACAGTGCGGGTGAGAAGATAAGTTTCCTCCCTTTATACATATTACTTATTTATTTAGTGGCACTGAGGATTTAATATAGGGCCTTTTCTGTGAGCCACAGCCTCACCCCCTTTTTTGGTTTATTTGAGACAAGGCCTTGCTAAGTAGCTAAGCTGCCCAGGCTGGGCTCGAACTTGCAATTCTCCTGCCTCAGATTCCACAAGTGGCTCCTTGTACAGTAACCCTCTTTTGAGAACTAACTCAGAAGTCCACTGAGAACTACAGTAATTCCTCCTGTGTCTCCAGTGACCTAAGGGCCTCTCACTAGGCCTCATCTCTTAAAGGTCCCAGCATCACTACCCCGAGACCCCAGCACCCGACACATGAGCCCTTGGGGACAAATCCAAACCACATCCACGTCATAGCAGATGTGCTCGGCAGGATACCAGATGGGGATGGAGAGGCCAGGACGGCTGTGCCGGTTCACGCTGGAGACTCGGAGAGTTGTTCTGGAGAGAGTGACGAACTGGCGGGAAAATGCAGAGAGGTGTAGAGAGAGTTTGAGAACCCATATCTTGCAGCCTTTGAATCTAAAACAAGAAGCAGGTGTTGAACTCTATGAGCTGTTGAGAAAGAGTCAGGGAAAAGAAGAATTTAAGGTTCTTGCCACGTGTCAAGCAAAGAGGAATTTCAGTCCAGATGTGAAATGCTTTTGTCCTCTTTTGGAGCAGTCAGGGGACCCAAGCTCGGGTCAGACACGTGGTGAGACTGGCCACTAGGTGTCGCACCTTTCCTGGGTGACCTCGACGATCTGCGGCCTGCGTTTCCTTGGCATCAGATCTGGCGCTAAGTGCTTTCGAGGTGCCGCCTCAGCCGCCTCCCTCTAATCCTATGAAGTTATGTGATTACTGCAGTCACTATCTCACCACTGGACACAACACCCAATGCTCACAGTTTAAGGAAGAGAAGTTTACTTTCGCTCACAGTTTCAGAGGACTCTGTCCATTAGCATGGAGGAACGCCGTGCATGGCATGGTGGGAAGGAAGCAGAGGGAGGAGGGAGGACCGAGGGAGGGAGATATGCCCTCCAGGTCCTGCCCCAGTGACCCCTCCCTCCAACCAGGCCCCGCCTCCTAGCAGCATATGAAGTCATCATTGGTTGGACCGCTCTACTGATGAGCACTGCCTCCCCATGATCTGATCACCAAACACTGGAGACTTGAGGGGGTTATTCTATATTTAATCATTAACATTCAACTTGAGAAGGATCTGGTTACAAGGTTATAGCTTTTAAAGCCTGGGCTCTTTTATTTCACTGACCTGTAAACTCGCAGACATTAAACCTACCTCCTGAGGCTAGCCTGACTCTGAGGCTGCCTGCACCTCTGGGTCTGTGTTTCCTCTGCAGATCAAGTGGCCTGCGCGCATCCAGAAATCTGCCAGCAGGTCTGTGGCAATCCCTCTGGCTGCTCTGACATTGCATATCCCAAACTCGTACTGGAGCTCCTGCCCATAGGTAATGTCCCTTCACCCTGATACCTAGTCCCCTCGAGTACCCAGAGAGGGTAACACTGGCTGGGCTCTGACCTGAGGTAGAGCTATGAGTGGCAACAGACTCTGGGCTCAGAGCTTCAGGCACCCCTGAAGCCTGAGGCTGTGGCTACCCAGGGGCTCTCTCTGGCCACTGTCTCTGAGGCTCTGCCTCCTCAGAGCTGAGCCCTCTGGGATCAGCTGGATTTGGGCCAGAGGTAGTAGCGAAGTCACGAGTGAAGGCAGATGCTGTTGACAGAAAGCCCGAGGCCCATAGACCTCCCTTCTGCCCCCAGGACTCCGCGGGCTCATGATGGCTGTGATGGTGGCGGCTCTCATGTCCTCCCTCACCTCCATCTTTAACAGTGCCAGCACCATCTTCACCATGGACCTCTGGAATCACATCCGGCCACGGGCATCTGAGAGGGAGCTCATGATTGTGGGCAGGTAAGGTTTGCGGGTGCGGCCTGGCAGGGAAGGGATGTTCATGGAGGAACGGGACTGAGCCTGCCCACAGGCAGCCAGCAACCTCTCCAGGCTGGCTCAGCTTCCTTTGATGGCGAAGGTGACAACATTAAGACTTCATGGATGAGTCGTTCATTCATTCAAACATAGTCAGTTAACAACTAATGTGTACCAGGTGCCAGCACAGGGCAGGAAAAAGATGACAGTTGTTGCCCTCATGGCGCTGGGAGAGGAGGAGAAATCAATAGACCATCAGAGCCTGGTTGGGTGTTCTCACAGGGACTCAGGAGATCTTGTTGTTCAAAAGAAGAGCACCCAACCTGGCCTGGGGACTCAGAGGATGGGACTTAGCCAGGCAAAGAAGGAAAGAAAGGTGTTCTGCAAGCAGAGGAAAATTTCTATCCAAGGCGTCTACAAAGTCCTAAAATCTAATGGGAAGAATTATAATTAGTGGCATGGAAGCTGGGCACGGTGAAGCAGGTTTATAATCCCAGCACTGTGGGAGGCTGAGGCAGGAGAATTGCAAGTGTGAGCCCAGCTTGGGTAATATACAGCCTTAGTGAGACCCTGTCAGCAAAGAAAGAAAGAAAGAAATAATATATAGGGCCTTGGATGCAGCTCACTGTAAAGGCCTGGCTGGGTTTAGTTCTCAGTAAATAAGCACTGTGAGGCTCTGTAACCCAAGATGCACTGTGAGGCCTGCCTCAGCCTTGGCTTAGAACGAGCTCTTAGATATGATAGCAAAAGCACAACCCATAAAAGGAAAAAGAAATGTTACTCTGGGCCTCACCAAAGCTTAAAACATTTCCACTTGGAAATATGTCATTAAAATGAGAAGATAGTCATTCCACTTGGAAATATGTCATTAAAATGAGAAGATAGTCACAGACTGGTAGAAAATATTTGCCAGCCCTAAGTATGTTGTAGAATTTGTAATGCAGATGTCATGAAGCAGTCAATATAAGACCAACAAGTAAATTATTTGAATAGGCATTTCACCAAGGATGATACATACAGAGTTAATAAGCCCATGAAAAGATGCTCAACATCATTTCTCCCCCATTTTTATTAGTACATACATACACAGTGGTTACATTGAGCTTCGATTGTGCATGTATACATCACAACCACAGGACAATCCCTTCCCCTCCCACTGTCACACCCATTTGGTTCTACAAAATGCTTGTATTCTGGGTTTCTCATATTAGGGAAACCATGCAATAGTTGCCCTTCTGAGTTTGAATCACTTTGCTAAGCATGATGGTCTCAAGTTGCAACCATTTATCTATAAAAGCCTCAAATCTATCTGACTATATGGAAGAGTAGTGCTCCATTGTGTACACATACCACACATCCATTGGTCCCTTGGTGGGTCCATTGACTGTCTTCCACATTTTAGCTATTGTTAGTTTTGCTGCTATGATCATGGGTGTAATTTTTCTGTTATACGTGGCATTTAACTCTTTCGGGAAGCCTTTTGAGGAATCTCCATATTGCTGTCCCCAGTGGTTGTTACCAGCTTAAAATCCCACCAGCAACGTGAAAGGATTCCTTCCCCCCCACACCCTCGCCAGCATCGATTGCTGTTCTGCTTCTCGATGTGCGCCCTTCCCACTGGGGTAAGATCCATCTTCGTGATGTTTGCTTTGCAATTCTCCGGTGGCTAAGAATGTTGAACATCTTTCCGTGTACTTGCTGGCCATGTGAACTTCCTCGTCTGAAGATTGCCTATTCATTTCAGTTGCTTGTTTTTTAAGCGGGTCTTTGATTTTGGGGGTCTATTTTTCTTCAGTTTCTTGTATATTCTGATGATTGGCCTCCCGTCTGAGATGCAGGTGGTGAGATTTTTTTCCCCCATTCTCTCTGTTCTCCACTCTGTTGGTAGTTTCCTTTGCCCTGGCAGAAACTTTTTAGTTGGATATAATCCTATTTGTTGATTCTGGGGCCTCTTTCTTTTTTAGCAGGTGTTCCATTTAGAAAATCCTTGCCCACACTTACATCTTCTAGATTTTTTGCCTGTTTTATATCCCGGAAGGTTCAGTGTTTCTGTCTTAATATCTAGGTCTTTGATCCACTTTGATTTGATTTTGGTACATGGTGATATGTGTTATGTCTAGGTTCATGTGGATAACCAATTCCCTCAGCACCATTTGTTGAAGAGGCTATTGCTTTTCTATTGTATGTTTTTGTCCTTTGGGTCAAAATCAGGTAGATGAGGGTATTTGAGGTTTTTTCTGCATGCTCATTTCTGTTCCATTGGTCAACCTGTCTGTTTTTGTGCCAGTACCAGATAGTTTTTAATACAGTTGCTTTGTAATATATCTTCATGTCTAGAATCATCATGCCACCTGCTTTTGTCTTATTACTTAAGATTGCTTTGGCTGTTCTTAGACTCTTGGTTTCATATGAATTTAAGAATTGACTTTTCAAGTTCTGTGAAAAAAAGTCTTGGTATTTTGATAGGAATTACACTGAATCTGTATATCAGTTTTGGCAGTATAGCCATTTTGATGATATCAATTCTGCCTATCCAGGAACAGGCATGTCTTTCCATTTCCCAATGTCCTCTTCACTTTTTTTTTTTCCAGCACAGTATAGTTTCCTTTGTAGAGGTCCTTTGCTTCTTTGTTAAGTTTACTCCTAGGTATTTAATATTTTGGGGGGCTATTGAGAAAAGCACTATTCTTTTAAGCTCTTTCTCAGCAAGTTTATTATTTCTGTAGAGGAGTGCTATTAATTTTTTGGGTTAATTTTGTAACCTGCAATTGGCTAAATTTGTTAATTAGTTCTAAGAGTGTGGTGGTGGAGTTTTGGGGTATTCTACATATAGAATCATGTTATATGCAAGTAAGAATAGTTTGATTTCTTCCTTTCCAATGTGTGTTTCCTTTATACCACTCTCTTGCCTAATTGCTCTGGGTAGGGTTTCGAGAACTGTGTTGAATAGGAGTAGTGAGGTCAGCATTGTTGTGCTCCTGATTTAAGGGGAAATACTTTGAATTTTCCCATTTACTATGATATTTGCAATAGAGTTGGCATATATCGCTTCTATCATTTTATGGTACAGTTTTATGGTACAGTCCTCCTACACCTATTTTTCTCAAGGTTTTAAAAAAATTTTGTCATGAATAAATGTTGAATTTTGACAGGGCCTTCCCTGCATCTATTGAGAGATGATCATATGATTTTTAGTCTTGCTTATTTATTTATTATTTGGAGATAGGTTCTTGCTCTGTAGCCTGGGCTAGTTCTGAGCTCACTATGTAGCTCAGGTTAGATTTGGGCTCATGGCAATCCTCCTGCCTCAGCCTCCAAGTGCTGGGATTACAGGATGTTAAGCCATCCTTGCACCCTAGGAATGAAGCCATGTTGATCATGGTGTATGATTTTTTAAAAAAATAACTAGCTGGATCCCATTTGTCAGCATCTTATTGAGATTGTTTTGCATCTGTATTCATTAAGATTGATCTGTAGTTTTCTTTCCCAGTTTTTGTCTGGTTTTGGTATCAGGGTAATGCCAGCTTTCAAAAATGAGTTTGGCAATGTTCCTTCTCTTTCAACTTTATGAAACAGTGTGAGAAGCATTGGTGTTAGCTCCTCACAAATACTCTTAAAATTCTGCTGTGAGGCTGTCTGGTCCTGGACTTTTCTTTGTGGGTACAGACTTTATTACTGCTTCAATTTCCATGTTTATTATTGGTCTATTCAGGGTTTTTCTGTCTTCTTGGTTCAGTTTCGGTATTTTACCTGTGTCTAGCAACTTATCAATTTCCTCTAAGTTCTCCAATTTGTTGGAGCATAAGTTTTCAAAACAGTTCCTTGTAATTCTCTGAATTTCAGCAGTGTCTGTTGTGGTTTCACCCTTTTTATTTCTAATGGCATTGATGCAGGTTTTTTTTTTTTTCCTTTGCTTCTTTTGGTTAACTTATCTAGAGGTTTACCAGTCTTGCTTATTTTTTTCGAAGAACCAGCTCTTTGAGAACTTGTCTGCAGGTTCTAGCAGGGTAGCGCAGCTGCTTGTATATTCTTGACCACAGAATGGTCCTCCTCAAGCGGAGAAGGTTGTCCTCTTCAACCAAGCATGCAGATTTGGGAGGGCCACACATAGAGCAGTGAGGGAGGAAGGGGACACCCGCCTAGACAGCCAGATCGCCCTCACACCCTGAATCAGCTCTTTGATTCATTGGGGGGTTTTCTGAAAAATTTCTTTAGTTTCAATTTTGTTAATTTCTGCTTTGATATTTATAATTTCTCTTACTACTTTGATTTAGATTGCTCTTGATTTTCTAGGACCTTAAATTGCATCATTAAATTGCTTATTTGGATTGGTACAGTTTTTTTGGAGACAGGATCTCACTCTAGAGTCCAGGTTGGTCCTAAACTCACTATGCAGCTCAGGCTGACCTTGGACTAGTAGTAATCATTCTGCCCCAGCCTCCCAAGTGCTGGGATTACAGATATGTGCCGCCATGCCTAGCTTTTATGTGGTGCTGGGGAATCAAACTCAGGGCCTTGTCCTTGCAAGGCAAGCACTTTAACTGCTGTGCCATTCCTCCAGCCCCTGAATTTTTCCTTTTAGGACTGCTTTTATTGTCCCATACATCTTGGTATGATGTACTTCCTTCATCATTTAGCCCTAAGAAGTTTATTTCTTTTCTGACTTCTTATTTACTTAGTAGTAAGTTTAGTCTCTGTGTATTTGAATTGTTTCTATAGTTTTTTTTGCTATTAATTTCCAGTTTTATTCCACTATGATCAGAAAGTAATCAAGGACTTATTTAAACTCCCTTCTACTTATTTGAACATGCCTTATGCCCTATAACATGGTCTATTTTGGAAAATGCTGTTGAGAGAAAGTGTATTCTGTTGATGTTGGGTGGAACACTCCAGATGTCTGTTAAGTCCAGTGTTTTCCAGAGAGTGGTTTAACTGTAGTATTTCTTTGTTGATTTTCTGTGTTCTATTTGTGATAGTGGAGTACTGAAGTCCCCTACTAAGCTGGATGTCATGGCACATGCCTGCAATTCCAGAACTTGGGAAGCTGAAGCAGGAGGACTGCCATGAGCTCAAGGCCAGCCTGGGCAGCACAGTGAGTTCAGGACCAGCTTAGAGTACAGAGTGAGACCCTGTCTCAAAAAAAAAAAAAAAAAAAAAAAAGAAGAAGAAGAAGTCCCTTACTATAATTGTATCGGGGCCTACATGGACTTTCAACTCCAATAAGTTCTGCTTTACAAAACTGGGTGCCTTGAAATTGGGGGCATATATATTGATAATGTGATTTCTTCCTGTTGGGCTTTTCCCTTAACCAGTATATACCATCTTTGTCTCTCCTGATCTCTTTAGGTTTGAAATATGCTGTGAGACTAGCATAGCTACCCCAGCTTTTTTCCTGGGTCCAGTTGCATGGAATATTGGTTTCCATTCATTTATTTCCAGTCTATGTGTTTCTTTATGAGTAAAGTTTGTTTCTTGCAAGCAACAAATTCTGGGCTTTTGTTTTCTGATCCAATCAGCCAGTCTGTGTCTTTTGATAGGCGAGTCAAGACCATTTGTATTTAGTGTTATTATAGTGGTGTATTTGCTATATCCTGTCATCATTATGATGCTTCAGTGTTGATTGATTGATTTGTACTCTTGTTAATTCATTCTCTTCTTCCTATTGTTTCCTTTTCTCTGGGTCTTTGTCAACATCACTTGTGATGAGAGAAATGCAAATGAAAACTACGGTAAGATGCTACTATATAGCCACCAGGATGGCTAATACTGAAGGCAAACAAAAAGATTGAGAAATTGGAACTCCTGTCCATTATGGGTAGGAATATAACACGGCCCAGTTGTTTAACAGCAGTTTGGCAGTGTCTTAAAATGTTAAACATAAAGTTAACATGCGATTCAGAACTTTGCATTGCTAGAAATGAAAATATAGTTCTACACAGAAATGAAAATATAGTTCTACACAGAGACTTGTGTACACTTCCTAGAAGCACAAGTCATAATAGCCAAAGAAGAGATATAATTCAAATATTCATCCTTTGGTAAAGGAGAAACAGTAGCAAGTGATGCCAGATATGTGACACTAAATGGCAGAACCATGACCCAAAAAGGAAGGAAATATGGTGCATGTTGTAACATAGATGAAGCTACAGAAGCCTGTTTAGTGAACAAGGCCAGCTGTAGAAGACCTCAGTCATAGGTTACTACTTGTAGGAAATGCCCAGAAAAGCCAATCTATAAAGCAGGTAAGTGTTTACTTACAGTCATAGCAGTGAGAAAATATAAATTGGTGTATTAGTTTTGTCTTTTTTTTCAAAAAACAGAATTTACAGATTTTTATCACTAAAGGGTCTATTAGGAAGGCTTACAAATCCAAGGATAGAGGTGGTCCAAGATGGCTGCTCACCCGTGAAGTAGATCTCCCATCTGGGACTGCAGAACAACTGTTGAGGTGAGAGTCTGCTGTAGACCTTGGGTAAAGACCAAAGCCTGAAGATCAGCCACTGAAGAGCAGCAATAGACAGACAGGCACAAGTCAAGACTGGAGCAAATTGGTGCTGACCATCTGCGATGCGTAGCAAGTTGGCATCTGTAGACAATTGGGAAGGCGAGAGCTTTCCCAGAGGAAGAAGCTGTAACAATCTTCCCTCTTCCTCCCTTTTATACCCTTGGAGTTCCAATTGGCCGTCCCACATCTGGGTGGGTGCTCTTCTCTTACTGGTCAGCCCACAAATCACTCAGACTCTAATCCAGACCACTTCTTGATCCCCAAATTAGGTGTGGTTCACAAATCCTAATCCTAACTGTGTGGGTCCTAACTCCCTCAAGTTGACATCATCCCTTCCACGGTCACAATGGACTGGAGTGAACTTTTTGGTGTAATGGGTGTTCTAAATCTTGATGGAAGTAATGATTACACAACTCTAAAAAACTTACTAAAGTGACTGAATTGTATAGTTACAAGAAATGAAACATATCATGTAACTTGTACCTCAATGAAGCTGAGAGATTGAGAGAGAGGTTTGGGGAAGATGGTGCTAACTTGGAGTCTCTCTATCTGGCACAGGGTGTTCGTGATTCTGCTGGTGCTGATCTCCATCCTTTGGATCCCTGTGGTCCAAGCCAGCCAGGGAGGACAGCTCTTCATCTACATTCAAGCTATCAGCTCCTACCTGCAGCCACCTGTGGCTGTGGTGTTCATCTTGGGGTGTTTCTGGAAGCGGGCCAATGAAAAGGTAGCTCTGTCTCAGCCCTCGCCATGCTGGAACCAAGTGCTTCTCATGTGGGGTGGGAGAGGACAGTCTGATGGAGCCGACAGGGGGACCTGGGGTGTGCTGGATTTGGTGTCATTAGGAAGGAGATGCTCTGTGGCAGCAGGTACGGGGGGTGTGTGATCTGGCCTTTGAAACAATGCACTGTGATTCTCAGAAGGCTCATGATGCAAGTGTATCATTAAACAGGAGGGAATGAGTAAATTAGATGGACCTGAATCATTACAAGTGGTCCTCCCTGCCTATGGACTATACGTCTGCAAGTTCAGTGGATTGAAAATATTTGAATAAGCTGGGTCCAGTGGCACAGACCTGTAATTACTCTGGGAGGCTTAAGCAGGAAGATCACAAATTTGAGTGCAGCTGGACAAATGAATAACTTAAGCAAGACTTTGTCTCAAAATCAAAAATAAAAAAATAGAAAAAAAGGGGCTGGAGGAATGGCACAGCTGCATGCCTTGAAAGTTCAAGGCCCTGAGGTGAATTCCCCAGCACTACACAAAGCTGGGTGTGGTTGGGTTATGCCTGTAATCCCAGCACTTGGGAGGCTGAGGCCAGCGTTTTTCTCAGGCTGGTCCTGAGCTCCCAGGCTGGCCTTGGAGCAGGCAGATTGCTCTGAGTCTAAGGCCAGCCTGGGCTACACCAGGACCAGCTTAGACTATATACAGAGCAAAACCCTATCCCAAAATATTATTTTTTCATCTGTAGGAGTACATATGGATTCTTAAAACAATTTATATAGCATTTATATTCCCATATAAATCATTATAAATAATCTAGAGATGAATTAAGAGTATATGGGTGGATGCATGTATAGACAACATGCAAATACTTTACCATCTCACGTAAGGAACTTGAGCATGGGTGGATTTTAGCATCCATGGAGGTGAAGGATGGAGTCTGGAGCTAATCCTTTGAGAACACAAAGGAATGACTATATTGTTAAAGAGAGAGAGAAACAGATAAGTAGCCCATAATTCTTCCACGTCACTAAAGCTGGAGGTGTGACCATCACAAGAAGTGCAAATTCTTGAGATAACTTCTGGAGGTTCGGGGAGGCTCAGACCCTTGATATTCTGAAGCTGGTTCTGCTTGCTTGCAGGGCGCCTTCTCCGGCCTGATCTTGGGACTGCTCCTAGGCTTGATCAGGCTGGTCTTGGACTTTATCTATGTTCAGCCTCGGTGTGACCAACCAGACGAACGCCCGGCTGTGGTGAAGCACATCCACTACCTCTACTTCTCCATGATTCTGTCCTCAGCCACTCTGATCACCATGTCCGCTGTGAGCTGGTTCACAGAGCCACCCTCCAAGGAGATGGTACATTTGAGTTGGCAGCCATTATCAGTGGGGACCGTGTGTTGCAATTGAGAGAGCACTGACTCTGGCTGGTTTAAGCAAAGAGGAATGAATGTTGAAAAAGCTTTAAAAAAAAAAAAAAAAGGTCCAGGGTTGGACTCAGGGACAAGTCAATTCTAGATCAGAAAGGGTCATCAGGATCTACCTCAGACTTCCACTCACATTCTCAGGCTCCGAGTGGGGACAAACAGCTTCTTTTTCCTCTTTTGTTGTCTTTAATGAAAAACACATGTATTTCATGGCAGGCATCGTGGTACATGCCTGTAATCCCAAGACTCTTGAGAGGCCGAAGCAGGACAATCCCAAGTTACAACCCAGTCTGGGCAACTTAGCAACAAGCTGTCTCAAAATAAGAAAGAACAAGAGATGTGATTCAGTGCATCAGCGTGAAGGTTCTGGGTTCAATCCCCAGTACCAACACAAAAACAGAAACAATGAAAAACAAATAAACATTTCTGTTGGCTCCTATTGATGGAGTCAACTTGAGATATGTGCTCTCACCCATCCATGAACCAGGCAGGGCTCCTTGGTAGAGAAGTGGCTGAGCTGATGTGGACAATCCCACGCGTCCCACGATCCCCCAGGGCTAGAGCCAAGCTGTAAGGATTGGAACCAGGGACCATGAGATCCCAAGGAGAGAAAGGGGCTGTGGACAAAGATGGGAGAGACAAGCAAGGCAACTGTCCACGGTCTTGATGAGTGCGGGGAACTGAGGCTTGTGGGAGCGTGAGCACGAGGAGGGGAAAGCGAGAGCCTCGGGCATGAAGGCTGAGCTGGGACTGGCAGCGTAAGGAGAGGATCACAGCCCCCTCCTGCGTCTCACAACTCTTGTCTTCCCCTTAGGTCAGTCGCCTGACTTGGTTTACTCGTCACGACCCTGTGGTCCAGAAGGAACAGGTGCCACCAGCAACTCCCCAGCCTCCTACCCTCTCTCAGAACGGGACCCCAGAAGCTACCAGCACCAGCATCCAGCTCGAGATTGTTCAGGAGAACATGTCCAAAACCCATAGCTGTGAGTCGCCACTCACCTTAGCTACAGTAGCAGCCATGAGAGGCAGCACGATGCGTTCAAATGGAGATTTTTTTTTTTTTTTTAAAATCAAGTCGCAAGTTGGGACAGGGGACAGGTGTAGAATTTTAGCACTGTGGCTCCAGTGCCTGCTCCTTCTGCGCTCACCAACCACCAGGAAGGGCTTCTTCAGTAACTCTCAACAGTCGCCTCAGGTGGGCAGTAACAGCAAGGTCCTGCTGCGTGCCTTCCGTAATCCCCACACGCTGCAGGCCCAGCTAGCACCACAGCGTGCTCTACATCAGCGGTTTTACACTGGCTGCTTGCAGGCATGTTTTGGTGTAGCCCACGTAGTGTCTTCATAAAATGTGAGTCAATATTTAAACATTGGAAGCTGGGCATGGTGGTGCACAGGAGGATGGCTGTGAGTCCATGGCCAGTGTGGGCTCCATAGTGAGTTCAGGACCAGCTTGGGCTACGGAGCACAACCCTGTCTCAAACAATATTTAAACACTGAGAAATTCATTTAAGGTTCCAGGTTTCCATCTTTTCTGAAAAGGTAGGGCAGTCTCACAACACTGGGTCGTTGTGTCTACATAGCACGGTTGCCTGGTGGTGTTAAGCATCTGCACCTTCCATGTGAGGTATGTCCTCTGGTTAGTCGAGTCCTCCCCAATCCCTGTTAGCTGCACACTGATGCTTTAGACTTGTTTTTTTCTTTTGTATATGGTGGATATAGACCCATGTCCACCTCAAGTAGAACACTCCAAAAGACCATGTATTTAAAGAAAACTATCTCAATGTGTTTAATATGGAAATAGGCTTCCCCTGACTCAGACATATTACCTATCTGGTCCAGGAGAACAGCTGAGATCACGGCCCCAGCTGTTCATGGAGAAAAAGGTTTTCCACAAAAGTGCTCATGTGCCCGTAGCCTCCTGGAAAAGGGAGTGTGACATGCAGGAGCCAGGTCTGGGTGGTGATCCCGTTTCTGCCACTGCTTACCAGCCTTGGAGCTCTGAGTTCTCGGGTTAGTCTGAGCCTCAGTTTCTGCTCTGAAGTCCATGTGAAGACAGGGAAATTCTGAAAATGCAGACCCTGGATTTGAAACAGCCTTCTGGACTGAAGGTCTTAATGAACATAGTCATCCCTTGGAATTCATGGGACATGAGGTCCAATGTCCCCTTCCCTCTCAGAGATGCAAAGTCTAAGGACATTTTTAAGTCCCTGGTATGAAATGGTGTAGGATCGGCACATAGACTACACACATCCTCCCGTATACTTGAAATCATCTCCAGGTTACTGACAATATCTATCGCAATTTAAGTGCTGTGTAAATAGTTATCATACTGTGTTGTTTAGGGGATAATGATAGGCCAAGAAAGTCCATGCACGTTCAGTCCAGACACAATGTTCCCCCGGATACTTTCCACCCGTGGTTGGTTGACTTTGTGGGTGTGGATCCCACAGATACGTAGGGCAGGCTGTCCCTTCCAGAAAAGCCGTATGACGTGCTAATCTCAGTGCACAAACACAGTTGGCTCGTGCCCTCTTCCCTTTCTGGGTGACACAGCCCATCTCCATGACATTTCTTTGATACATTCCCTGTAGGTGATGTGACCCCAAAACAGTCCAAAGTGGTCAAAGCCATCTTGTGGCTCTGTGGGGTGGAGAACAAGGACAAAGAGGAACCCGTGGGCAGAGTGGAACCCATCATCATGTCCTTGGAGGAAAACCACGTGGTGAAAACCCTTCTGGATATCAACTGCATCGTGTGCATTACCTGCGCCATCTTTCTCTGGGGCTACTTCGCCTAAGGCAGTGAGCCCAGGGACCCACACTCTCATTTTGTTTTCAATGCCCCACTGTTTTTTAATGAAAGAAAAAAATTATAATAAAGTTTTTGTTTGTTTACCAAGTGACTTTGAGTGTGTTTATGGACCGTACTCAACATGACATTTAGCTCTTTTCTTTCTCTTTCTCTCTCCTTCCTTCTCTTTTTCATTTTGTAGTATAGGAGATCGAGCCCAGGGAGTGCTGAGCTATGTCCCTAGCCCTTCTTACGTTGAGATAGGGTCTTGCTAAGTTGCCGAGGCTGATCTTGTACATGCAATCTTCCTGCCTCAGCCTCCCGAGTATCTGAGATTAAAGGTATGAGCCATCCCAAACCTGGCCTAGCTCTTTTCTTCTTAAAAAGAGGAGATGATCCCAAAGATTTGGTCCTAAAGGTACTGCTCTGGGGTAGGATTTAGAAACAGATCTGAACGCTGTGCCCTGAAATGTCATACCCGTAAGAAACTCAGGGGATTACCTGCACTTCTCAAGTTTTGCCTTTAAAAATTCCATTTCTTTGCCTGATCTTCCACAAACATGCTTCCCCCAAAGCAAGCAGCCAGATGGATGGGAGTTCCCCCCCAAAATCTCTACTGACCAGAGGCCTATGCTGCTTCAGATGTGGAGAACAGGTACCCCAGGGTCTCTGTTTGGGACCTGATGAAGTCTTTGGGAACAACCCATTAGGGCTGTGTCTGCCAGTGTATAGCAAAGAGAAACAGCATCTCTGGGGTGCCCAGACACATGAACCCTCCAGTCGTGGGATGAAGGGGGCGGCGGGTGGAGCTACTTACTGACAGAGCTAGAAAGTGGTGCAGTCTCTGAAGGAATCCAGTTTCCAGACTTCAGGGGAAGACCTACAGGTAACACCGGAGCAGAAGAGTCATTTGCCCACATAGTCACTTGGAGATCCCTCTTGAGTTCCTAGCTGACGCAAAGGAGAGGTGGTACACAGGTTAAGTATATTAGCCCACAGCCTTCCCTTGTCAGGAGTCCAGCTAAAGGCTGCGGGCAGGAGAAAGGGCCCCCCAGGGCTCCCAGACAGCAGGGAGGACTGGTTGCTGAGGCACTGTCTATCCAGACCTCTGTGACTGCTCCTGACAAGATCCTGAAATAGTCTGGGAGGGAAGAGGGCTCAAAGGGCCACCTTCATGGAGGATGGTGGGCTTACCACTCCAAGGGTTGGAGGAGGACAGAGTTGCCAGGACAGCCACTAGAGTCTCAAGCTCTCACCAGCTCTGTTCCGAACACCAAGCTCTATCTGCCTCTGGTTGGGGCAGAAGTGTGTTTCATCAGAAGCTGTCACTACAGCAATCCAGTCTCCATGCCACTCTCTCCCCAGGACTGTTGCCATCAGCCTCCTGACTGCCCTTCCCATTTCTAGTCTCGCCCAGCCTTTAACCACAGAGAAATCAAACACGATCGAGTTCATCTGCTCAGAATCCTTCAGGGACCTTCCCAACTCTCAGGATGAAATTCACCTTCCTTGTAGCCATTGCAAGACCCCTAATGACCAGGCCTCTCTCCCATGTGGTGTAAGGTAATACTGTACCCACACTCTTTCTCGCCTCTGTGTCTAGCACAGTGGATACTCGGAAGAGGGACTATTACTATGGTAAAGCGTGCTTTCCTTGGTCACTCCCATCTCACTGTGACATGTGCTTTCAAAACATGTAGCACACTTTAAAGTGCCCAACTGTGTGTCCAACTGGACTTGAAAGTTCCTTAAAGACTGTGTCACATCCAGGCCTCACTCAGTGCCTGATGGATGACCTCCAGAGCACAAATGTCACCTGCAACTTTACTCTCACCTGCCTGCCCACCCAGGTACCTAGAACCAAGGAACCAGGTACCTAGTGTCAGGTTCCTATGCTGAATTTCTTGACGGCTCCCACACATAGCGCTTGACTCTGTGTACATCCTTAGCTTACAGGAAACTCTTCCCTCCTTCCTTCCTGACCATGGTAACCTGACTTGTTCAGCCCCAACACAACAACTCTGCTGGGTTCAGCAGTTGGCCAACTGATGATGACCATCCTGACCCCCAGCAGGGACCTGTCCTCCTTAACCCATTGCTCACCAGTCTATCAAGCAACTCTGCTTTGTTTTCTTCTGTCCGATTTCTGATCTATACTCCAGCCACGCAGCCCAGTCCCCGACCCTGCTGCTGGCTAACTTACCTACCTACATAGAAGTTCCGTTAACCCATAATCAGCCCTTGACCTTTTTATCCCCTCCGTGTTTTTATCCCCTTTGTATCGACTTTTATGTCATTTTATGCTTTATTTAGCTTTCTATTCCTTACCCCTCCCTACCTTATGCTTGGACTTCTACCCAGGCACGGGGTCATACAGGCCTTACACTGGGTCTGATGCCTGGACCTCCTAGCCAGGCTTAGTGTCCAGGGGGACCTCACGCGTAGATCTGTTACCTGACATAGGGTCACAGGGGCAATGAACTTAAACTCCCAGTTCTCACCGCTGGTCATACCTTTGGTTCTGCTGGGCTCCTTTTCTGACCTAACATCAATGGTGCACAAGACCCAAGAAGTGGCTGGCTGACAGCCTCTCCCTCCACTCTGTCCCCACCTCCGACCTTCTCTGCTTCTATATTGCAGTTTCCTCTTTTCGTCTGCTGGGCTGGGCAAGTGGTGTTGCTGCTGTCAGGAGTGCCGTCCATCTGGACTGAGGGAGGGTCCTAGCACGAGGCCTGACCTCTGGCCACCCAGCTCAGGGAAGAAGCGAACTGCCCGACCCAGCCTTTTTGCCCTCCCTCTCGCTCCACATCCTGTCCCACAGGGACACATTCCCTGAGGGTGAGGCACTTCTTTCCGGTGGCATCCCATCAGGTAACCAAGACAATGGGTCCCTCTCCATCGCCTACCTCTGGCCACTGGGCGTGGGTCATGCCTCCCTCCCTTGGGGTGTCTTCTGGCCCATACACCAACCCCCCCCCCCAAAAAAAAGGGACAAAGTTCTTTATGTTTTGGCCTTTTGCCCTCTTCATTCTGACCTTCTGTGCTCTAAACCTTAATCCTGTCTACCTATCAACTCTTGCCCCAGTTGCCAAAATCTCTCTGATCCTCCTAGACTTGGTAGAATAACCGCCTCCCCTCCCAACCTCTCCAGTCAAGATCCCCTCATCTGAAAAACTGTCCCAGCTTCTTTCTCTCCAGCCTGGCCAGCAGCCTCTTCAGCTGGCCTCGCTGCACTTCCAAGCTCTCCGGTTCCTCTCCCCTTTCTCCTCTGAGGGCCAAACCAACTCCATCCCTTCCTCTCCCTGAGCAGGTGCACTTTCTCCCTGACAAGCCCCAGCTGGCCTCTGGGACCATAGCACATCTGTCTTCCCTCTCCAAGTCTGTGTCCTTCTTCCTTTCTAATGCTGCCACATGCACCTTGCTCAGTGTTTTCACAGTCCCCTTTCCGAACTCCAAATTCTGATACTAACGCCCTGTATTTTTTGGCCTCCCAAGGCCTCAGTTCAGCCCCCAACATCTCCTTCACCAGACAACCTTCTTTCAGTCTCCCTCAATATCCTGATGCCTTTTCCTTCTCTGACAGTTGCTCAAGAACCAATATTTTCATTTGGTTAATTTGTCTGAGACACTTCTTACCTTCTTAGAAAACTTTTGCCTGCTCTCTGCTTAGCCAAAAGTAACACTTGTCACTCAACATCAGCCGCAGCTCAGATACACGTCTTGCTCTTCTTTCTGCTTTACGCTGGTCCTGCCCAAGGTCACTTGCTGGTTCTAACTGGAATGTAAAAATCTGAATTAACTGAGACTAGAAGGGGAAAAAGTGTGCCAGGAACACTTTAAAATCCAAACAGCCACCAGGTTTAAGACAAAAAGTCAAAGAAAGATATGGAAAGAGGATGTTTTGGGGGAAAAGAGGAAAGAGTATTTAGCTAAGAAATAATTTTGTATGGTAAGGTGCCTTTTTTTTTTTTTTTTTTTTTTTGAGACAGGGTCTCTGGGGGCTGGCTGGTCCTGAACTCACTGTGGAGCCCAGGCTGGTCTTGGATTCAAGGCAATTCTCCTGTCTAAGCCTCCTGAGTGCTGGGATTAAAGGTATGCACCACCATGCCCAGCTTATGTGGTACTGGGGAATCAAACTTGGGTACTTACCACTTGACTTAGTGCTTCCCAGGCAAGTGCTCTAACCGCTGAGCCATTCCTCCAGCTGCCCGTATGGTTAAGATTTTTGTCTTAGCATGAAAAAAAAGGCAAGATCTGAAACGTTGATAGGATATCCACGTAAGTCGTAGAAATGTTTGTGTAAGCTGCAGACAGGGCTGCGGGAAGGGTCTGGGAGGCTCTATTATGGTTTGCTGTTCCTGTGGCTGTGACTTAAGGGCTGTTTCTTTTACTGTGTTCGTGCTGAAAGTTCCCCTGGTGTTCCGGCTCATCTGGGCTTCAGCTGTCTCCAGGTCCAGTTCTGCTGGAAAGCAAACCAACTTCTCAACTTTTCAAGGCTCTTGCTCAGGCAGAAAGTTGGTCAAGGTCCACAAAGCCTTCTAACATGGTTATCTCCCACGCCTCTCGCTCCCGTCTCCACCTTCAGGTTCAAGTGCTGATATCCCATTCCTGTGGTGGGCGAAAGTCTCGTGTCAGGGCGCCCCAAATGCTGTTGCCCTAATAATGAGTTGTTTCCAGATCTTAAATCCACCTGGCGGGCACTGCCACCTGCCCACCCTCCACCATAACATACCGACAGCCCTCCAACCCAAACTGCTTATGCCATGGCTGTGCTAAGTTGTCATCCACGGATCTGAGTCCTCTCTGGAACATCTACAATCAGATTTACAGGGAAGACTCCATAAAAAAGTACTAGCAGTGCACTCCAGTAAACTGAGCTTAGGAATTACTTCCTTTTAAACCTCTTGTTGCTTCAATGTGGCTACACAGGCTGAGACACTGACTATAAACCACCCAAAGTTCCCTCCATGAGAGGCCCACAACAGGGACAGCATTCTGGCAATGAGGAACAGGAGAATACTCACGATCTGCAAGGCCTTCAGAGACAAGAGTGCACACATGAGAGTTGTCAGAACCAAAATTTGGGCTGGAGAAATAGCACAGCAGTTAGAGCACTTGCCTAGTGAGCCCAAGGCTTTGAGTGTGATTCCCCAGCACCATATAAACCAAGTGTGGTGACACACACCTGTAAACCCAGCACTTGGGAAGGTGAGGCAGGAGGATTGCTGTGAGTCTGAGCCACTTCTTGGGTTTAGACTGTTCACCGTCAGTTTTCTCCATAACTCACAGTCATCGCCCTGAGCTCTCATGACTCCTTCCTCTAGGACCATCTGCTTCTACAGTCTGTGTTGGTTCTCCAGGGTCTAGGATGATGTAGGTATATATAGAGTCCTCAGTAATTACTCTGCAGGTACTTAATGAATTGGAAAACCTGTTTCCATTCTAAGGGTCCTTTTGTGAAAGATGTCAAGTTTCAGTGCAGGAGGAACGGCTCAGTGGTTAAAGTTCTTGCTTAGCAAGTGCTAATTACCTGAGTTCAATCTCCCAGCATCACACAAGCTGGGCATGGTGGTGCACGCCTGTAATCCTAGCTGAGGAAGGAGGATTGGCGTGAGTCCAAGGCCAGCCTGGGCTCCATAGTTAGTTTAGGACCAGCCTGGGCTACAGAGTGAGACCCTGACTCAAATAAATAAATAAACAAACAAACAAACAAACAGAAAAATAAGTCAGGTTTCTAGTACATGATACGACATGCAAATTTTTTGGACTCACTCAAGTATAATGTGTTTATAAAAACGTAATTCAAATCCAAGTAGAGGATGGAAACAGAACCTTGTGCTATGTGCAGCAAACACCATAAGCAACCTGCAGTGAACCCTATGCGTTGATTCCTCAGTCCAATTCTCTCAAGAGCGCGGACATAATTTGTGACTTGCCTTAAACCAACACAATATGGCAATGGCTAAAAGAAACGGCCTTACCAACAGACGGAGGGCAGATACTTCCTCACTGGTTTGATAAACAGCAATCACACTGGGGTAACCCCAGTATCAAGAAACTGCAGGCAGCCTCCGGATGAGACAGCAAGAAGCCAGGCTGTCAGCACCAGGTTTCCCAGGCACAAGGAAGTGAATTCTACCAACCACTGGAGGGAGCCCGGAGCAGAGTCCAACTCAGGGAGCCTCCAGCTAAGCTGGGCCTGGCTCCAGACAGGTGTGCTTTCTCCTCATCTTTATTACTTATTTATTGAAGAAAAAGCATTATTGGGAAACTTACAAAAGGGGGAAACTTCTGCTAGCCAGAATGGGGACCCAGAAATGTGGGTTCCCCTTACCCTCTTCCTCTTTCCGTACAGCTGCTTGACTTCCTTTACAGGCTGGTTTTCTCTGCTACACACGGCAGCAACTGATGGTCACCCAGAGCCCCTAAATACTGCACTGGGAGAGACGGACCCTGCCTGCTAGCAAGGGACTCAAGTGTTCATTCTGACCGGGCGGCGCAGTTACTGATTTAGTCACCTATTGCTACTTGGCTGCACTGGGGCCATCTGCTTCACACCAGCACGAGGCTCCTCCTCCCTGGCTCCGCCCCATGGAAGCCACTGGTCTAGAAACACCCCTGTTGATGAAATGCCATCATATGATACAACACTGAGACTGAGTCCTACAGACCACTGGGGACAAAGGAACAAATACACCATGCAACCAAGCGTTGGATCTGGAGCCCCAAAAGAGGAATGGGGGTCTACTTACAGAGCGCCCAAGTAACCAGGGCCATCAAGATGCTCCACAGATGGGTCATTCCAACAGCTTCTGAACTCTCAGAGTGACTGCAGTACCCGGGAGTATATAGGAGTCAGCAGTGTCAGGGCAACCATAGCACACCATGGTCCCCAGTGCGCTACATTACGTGGCTCTTTCTGTAATGCTGAACTCCAAGGTACGGTGACAGAACAAGTCTCTGATCCTGGCGTTGTGACATGATCAGTGGTAGCAGGGAGAGAAAGTCTGAGCACACAGATCTAAAACTTTCTAAGAGACTGTGGGAAGAAAGAGCAGGAACCTATCTGAGAAGTAGTCTACCGGCCAGTCTGAGTCCTGAGGGACACCGGATGGCCTTTTCACTGCTGTGACTTGGTTCTCTGTCCTTTCACACTTCTGTGGTTACAATGAGCCCCTAAAATGTCCCATCCACAATTCTATGTGAAGTGACCACACACACACACACACACACACACACACACACACACACACACACTCCTCTAAAAATCACCAAGTTTTCATATAAACGACAGAATACATTTAATTCAAATTAAACATGAAACTAGAATAATGTTCAGTCCTTATCAAGTAGCAATTACATTGTTTAAAAAAAACAGTACATTTCTGTCTACATTCCGTCAATCCAACAAGGCACAGGCACATCCAGTTTGACGAGGTGACAGATCCAGCAGTCACCACCGATGCTCATGGTTTTGAGGGGACTAGGAAAGACACAGACCATACATAATATGAAATGACTCTGCAGCAATGAGAAGGAGCAGGGCCTCCCTCCTAGTGTGTGAGGATGAGAGTTGAGTAGCAGAAAGTAGACAACTTGTATAACTGATGTGTTTTATTAAATAGATAGTAAACGCAGTGCTTCTTGTTCATTCAAGCTGCTGTTGGTGCCTCCTGTGGGAACAGCAGTGACAAAAGCTCTCTGTGCACTTCCTGGCAGTAATACTCTTCCTGTCTTAGCTATCTCTGTCTGTGATTTTTGGCATGATTTCTCTCCCAGGTAAAGAAAGCCAACTTCTTCAAGACACAGGTCATTCAGCTTTAAGTGTCGGCCTCCACCTCCTCCTGGGGCTGTGCAGAAGGCCGGCTCCTACGTGGTGAGGCCTTTTTCCTCCACTGAAAGCTTTTCACTGTTTGGTCTACACAGAGTTGCCTGCCCAGGTCCACTCACCGGGTGGAAGGGGTCATAGGCTGAGACGTGGCTTTCTTCACAAGGCGGTACTTTCCGTGTCATTGTCTATATCCAGCAGAACGTGGCCAGGCACGTCTTTGCTTGCTGAGTCTGACTGTATTTCAGGAAAGATGCTGCGAAGCGGTTCGGAAACCCTAGAATTGGTATCTGGACGAAAACACGAGGAGACATAGTATCAGTGAGGGAAAAACCAAGAGGCCACCAAGGTGCTCTAAGAGAGGCTAGGGAGTTCAAGCAGACCCATGCACACCCGGTCCTTTCCTAGAGGTCTCAGTGAAGTCAAGCTGAAGTCAGGTCAAGCCTCTGAGACCCCAAGTGGCAGCTGCATGGCACAGCTCCGCCTCTGGTCTCAGGTGTTCCTTTCTGTGAGCCCAGGGAGTCCGCAGACAAGTGACCCTTGAAGAATTTGCTTGTTTTGGTTGAAGAAAGGAAATCCCATTTTTAATGTGACTTCCAGTAACTGAAACTCCCTAGCACCATCTGGGCTGCAGACACGCTCACCTGGGAGGACCTCCTCACGATATCAGGGCTATCATTACACCTCTGGCACTAGCAACATTTTGAGCTGAATGATTCTGGGTTGTGAGGCATTGTCCTGTGCACTGAAGAACACTGAGTAGAATCCCTAATCTTCACCTACCAGTTGCCAGGGGCACAACTCTTCCTACCCCAGAGTGACGATTCAAAATATCTCCAGACATTGACAAGTATCTCCTGAAAGGTCATAACCAACACTGGTTATCAATACCTGAAGTATATGAACAAGTTTCTGGCAAATACTCATTTCTCTTCTGTAATACTTACATACATAATTCTCTTCTCATGTCTTACTACATAGCTGAAATTCCTTTAGTAAGATAGCAAATATATGCCCCTCAGCCAATGTCCCTCACTCCCACGCTCACAGGACAGCTCCAATTACCACAGCTCTCTTTCAAAGAGGCCAGTGGATTCCAGATTCACTCCTTTATGAACAGCTAGTTACTGAGTGGAAACCACACGCCAGGCCTGTTCCACCTGCTGGGGACACAAAAGTGAGCACAACCAGCACAGACATCACGAGGCCTACGGCCGGGGCAGAAGCCCAGCCCTGAGCAAGCTGGAAGGGCTCTTTTCTCTGGCAGATGAGTTCTAGCACATTACGAAAGCCCCGGATACATGCTAAGGCTGGTGCAAGGGAGAAGGAACACGGTATCCTTGTTGCTTTTTACTGTTGTCACACCAGGGATGGTCCTAGTTGGAAGCAGGCAGGGCGCCACAGGAGAGGCAGGTGGCTGGTCATTGCAGTTACGCTGAAGAGCTGGAGTACAGAGCCGCACCATATCCGCCCCTGCTGGGGCTGGTTCTGCCAGCACTTCTGCCTTCCCTGTGCCACAGCCCTGCAGGCCCAGCTGGCAAAGGACGGACTGCTGAGGCCTGCTGCTTTGGGAAGGACCCTGGCCCACCCTGTCCTGAGGGTTTCAGGCTGTGAGGGCTATTTTCCCCCCGAAACACCCCTTTCCTCACAACACCCTGGGTTGGCAGATACAGCACTAAAGGTTTCCCGCGTGCTACCACATGGAGAATTTCCTAGGTTCACTAAGGGGTGAAGGTATCGAAGGGGGCTGAATGGCATTTTAAATAATTTAGGTCTTCTAACTAAAAAACTGAACTGGGCTGAACTGCACAGAACTGAGGACGGCTCAGATCTGTTCTCAGCAGAACGAGGGCCAAGGGCACAGCTGTCTTCTTCACAGTGTGTATCTCCAGTGCCTAGAAGATGAATGGCGAACAGCAGCCTCTCAGTAAATTCTGTGGCTGGACATGTGCACGGGATCGACAGATGCACCATCTTTCCAGACCTCCCTTCTTACACCCTTAGCAGAGAAGCAGCTAACGACTCCAAGTAACACTGGATAAGAAAACCATTGGAAACATGCAGTCCACTCTAGGGGTGGAAGGATGAGCTGAGGAGTGGTGAAGTGAGTCAGATGCATAAGATTAAATATGCTAAATATCCCATGGTTTCTCTGATTTGGGAAACCCAGAATACAGGCATTCTACAGAACCAAATGGGTGTGAAAGGGGGAGTTAGGGGGATGAGGAGGGTGAGGGAGGGCCAAAATGGGAAGAGACTGTAATGTTGATATGATATACATGTGCACAAAATGCTCAAGTTCATTGTAAACATTAGTTTACAATGATATACTAGTAAAAATGTGGCGGGCGGGGGGGGGGCCATTATGAAGTCAATCCCTTCCCACAAAACAGATGGTGCTCCCAGGCAGTGCCTCTCATTAGCTCAGAGTTTACAAGAAATGACAGAGCAGACATGTCCTCGTGGGAAGTGTGTGACGCAAAGGCCTATGTGAACTAGTTTGCTTTACATGCAAGACCCACCAGCCACTAAAACTTTCCAGACGACAAGCTAGTTATTTTTCTTTTTTTCTCATATATCACATATAATTTTTCAATCTGTGCTTTTTCTGAATTTCTGTATTTATGATGAAGCCAATTATATGCTCTGGAAAAACATATGTGGTAGGACGTAACAGAAATCTCTGTATTCTGCCTCTCACCTGGCCCATCTGGCTCTTCTGAGTTTCTCATGCTTACACGAGTCATCTTGTGACAGAAAACATCATCACATCTGTCTGCACACACAGGTGGTAAGGAGGACAGCAGTGTGCTCAGAGTCAGCTCTCAGAAGGCCACTAACCAGCAGGACAGCTCATTACTCAGAGTCTCTACTGACCAAAGGCCGACTGAGCGGGTCTGGCCCTGTCACATCAAGGCACCTCTTGGAGTGGCCCTGCCCTGGCTCTGGCCCCACTGCACAGACAGGAAAGGGGAGATGCCCAGAGGCTCTCCTCCTTGCCCACGGTGACAAGCCAGTGTGCACCAGGACAGGGACACAGCAGTGTGGCTGTCATCTGCATAACATTCTTCCTTCTGCCCAAGGAGGTCCAGAAAGAGGAGACTTTGTCTGGGAAGAAAGTGTCTGGAGTTTTAAATACCCTGCTCCACTGAAGAAAAAAGGGTATTTTAGAAAAACACCTGTGAGGAACTCAGTTTTAAAAATGCCTTTAAACCTTTTCAGTTATCAGTGTATACACTATCTGCATTCTAAGAGAGGCTGGTCCCTGAGCACAGTGTGCGGCTAAGTTACTATGACGGATATTAGGAAGGACAGAAAGAAGGAAGAGAAGAAACGAAGACACCTAGGAGCCAGCCTCAGCCCTAAAGAGAATGCAAGAGGCCGGCATGGGTCGCGGCTCTGACAACACAACCCAGGCTCATCCGAACTGTGATCTCCTTCCAGGAAGCAGGCTCCAGGCTGGCATTCTGTTACTTAGAACACCTACCAACCTAACAATTTTAAATATGTGTTTTACATTGTAAATCTATCCTTCAAAAAGGAAACCTGGACAAGTAAATGGAGTACCTCAGGTACTGCTGCAGGGCGGACAGCCCCCCAGTGGTCGGCCACCTTTCTGACCGTGGGGCTGGTGCATGGCTTCTCTCTATTCGTCACTAGTTGTCTAAGGCTTTGAGTGACTTTCTAATCTACAGAAGATTTTGAGTATTTTATTATTCTAGTCAAAGATAAGAGATTCTGTTCAAGCCCTACTAGATGTTTAATTTGACATGATTCTCTTATCTATTCATTAAGAACAAACTACAAAAAAAGAACAAACTACAAGTAGAAGCCACTAACATGTTCAACTATACGCAGTGCTTTTTTGTTTGTTTGTTTGTTTTTAAGACAGGATCTCACTCTGCAGTTCAGGCTGGTCCTGAACGCACTATGTAGGCTAGGCTGGCCTCAAATCCTCCTGCCTCAGCCTCCCAAGCGCTGGAATCACAGGCGTTTGCCACCATACCCAGCTTATGTGGTGTGAAGGAATTGAACTCAGAGCCTTTAGCTTGCTAGGCAAGTGTTCTAACCACTGTGCTATTCCTCCAGCCTCAACTACAAGTAGTTAGTTATACATCTGCTTGATTAAATATTATACAGTCATTAAACAGATGGTTATAAAAATAATATTACCACATGGAAAGAAGCATATGATGTAAGGTAAAATAAAAATGCAGGAACACCAGGCATGGTGAGGAAGGCTGAGGCAGAAGGACCACAAATTCAAGCCCAGCCTGAGAGCCTTAGCAAGACCCTGTCTCAAAATAAAAATCAGCAAATAATAACAAATATGTACAACCCAAAATAATTATAATCAAGCACCTATTTGCCAGAAAGCAGAATACAAATATGCCTCTTCAAATGTAAACAATTTTCTTTAATATCCATGCTTATCTTAAAAAACACATTAAACCTTTCATGATATAAAAAGAAGTTTGATTTAAAAAAGAGAACACTGAGAGGCAGCCAACTGTCCAAGAGGGTACACCGTTTCAGTGACTTATCTGTGACCTGTGCAGAGAATACATGGCCCAAGGCTTTCTCACGACCAGCAGGGATCTTCTCCAGAGCACTGGGGTGCATGCACAGGGTAGGGGGTACCAGGGACTGAACCCTGCCTTTGCATTAGCTATATGCCCAACTCTAATGCTGACATGTGAATCTAATATAGAAACAGAAAAATAAACGCCATTCACTTAGACCCACTATACATCATAAATGTTAGCAGCCACCTCCTTATTAGGTAACACAATGACTTCAGCAGTCCCACAGCTCCACCAGGCTGTGCCGTGCCTGATGTCACAGAGCTGGAACTGCACTACAAGCCAGGTGTGTCCAACTCTATAGTGGATGCTTGTCTACTACACTTCAAGCCTGCTTGACAGAGAAAAGAATGAAAATTAAAGTAGTAACAAGGTCACCTGATAAACATCTGTGAACACACTTAGTATTCAGAACAAACGGCAGCAAGCATGAACAAAGCCAGCCCCCCTCAGAGCATGCACTATTAGTAGGGGTGCGAGCAGGCAGGGTTAGGGTGACCCGTTAGTAACAGTCATTAGTGCACAAATGTGATCATCAAACAGCAAAAATGCTTTGGCCAATCAGATGCCTTTTCCTTACCATTAAATATTCCAATTTCAGTTCTTACTGAATATGGCAGGTCATACATCTAAATTATTTGATAAAATGTTTCAATTAGAATACTCTCTGCTAAAATCTATTACCTTAAAAACAGCAAGATGTAAACTCTTCCCCCCCGCCACCCCCTCACGGGGGGGAGTTAAAACCTTACTGCTTTCGAGAGTCACAATGAAGAGCTCAAGAATCAAACCAACATGAATTCCTCTCTTCTAGCTCTGGTGCTGAGCTGCCAGGACTGGCAACCAAACCTACTTGGCAGCGAGGAGCTGCCCCAGGAAATTACCTTCATTCTGCAGGCTTCAATCCAACTCCCTTAAGATTAAATGCTCTAAGCGAATAACCTGTTCTCAGGAATTTGTCCATCTAGAGTTTTCCAAGTGAAAACATGTCATGATAAAGGACTGCCTGTTCAAAGAGGTTACTCTTTTTCTTTTTAAAAAATTCCATGCTGTATCCACGAATGAATAGCACACTCAACACAAATGACCCACACATCCTCATGCTGGCCCTCTCCATACTTCCAGGGGTGTTCCTGGGGAGTTTAAGATTTTAAAGGTAATTCTGTAACTCAAAATTATGGTGAGCTAGGATGTCGTGTGATAGTGTAGAATGTTTTATAAATACCTACTAAATATCTTAAGAAAAGTACTGTAAGATGTCAGCCGTTTAATAATTACAAAGGCTGGTGCACTGCAAGGCGGAGCAGATCGGTTAAACACCAGCCCAGCGTAACTACATCCCAGGTAATAGTGGTATGAAAGAATAGGCGTAATTCAGGTTTGCAGTTCTCCATCTAAATATAAGGAAAGATCTAAGAATACACTTCCAGTGTCACAAGTATTAAAAGGTTAAAAGGCCTTGATTAGGATTTAGTCTCTTTATATAAATTACATCCACAACTAACTAAGCACCCAGCCATGACTTCTGGCTTAACTGGTAAAGAGAGAAGAAGGGAACTTATTCCGGTACCCTTTTCCGTATTTCCGAAGTTGCACCCTCTTTTTGGTGTCCACAGGAAGTCTTCCTCCGAGAGATGCTAGGAACACTCTGGCCATGTGGCCCACAAAGGCTTAGTGCCTTGATTAAAGCAACCATCCATATTAGATGAGCCTTCTGCTTCCAAATGCAGGTTCAGAGGCAAATTTAGATGAGCTTTAAGAAGCTCCCCACCCCTCAGTACTGGAAATTGAACCCAAGAACTCTGCACTATGTATGCTACATCCCCAGCTCTTTTATTTTGACAGGGTCATGCTACAACACTAATCTGCTTAGGCTGGGCTCAAACTTGGTATCCTCCTGCTTCAGCCTCTCAGTCTGCTGGGATTACAGGTGCACCACCATACCCAATTCCCTACAGTACCTTCTAGCAAGGTCGTATGGTTTAAGAAGGCAAAAGGTCAGCATGCTAAAACGCAGAGGAGTTTAAAGAAATTTAGGGTAAAAAATGTATTTCTGTCCTGTGAATTTTAGACATAATTAAGAAGCTCCATGCAGTTAACTTAGCCTTAAGATATAAAAACTAAAAACTAAAGCGTAAGACACAAGGAACACAATTTTCCGTGCCAAAAGCACTAGAGTCTTCTTTTGTTGAATGCTAATAAGCCAATTAATGACAGGAAAAGTGCACTAAGCAGAGCAGAATGCTTATAACAGCCTTCCCAAAACAAAAGAAAATATTTTTAGGATCTTTTCTGAGCGGCTTGAAGTTGGGCTGTCCACTGACGTCCACTTCTGGGATCGGGAGCTCTGTAGCCCAAAGTCCTTGTGGTAACAAAAGAAACACCTATGTGCTACACAACAGATGGCCCAGTGACTGCCACGTCATGGGTCACATGGCCACTCCAGAGCACAAAGTCAGAAGCACATTCGAGGAACACGGCTAAGCAGGAGCATTTGGAACTGCAGTTCAAGCTGCTTGGAGGAGTTTACAGACCTTAGTCCTGGAAACCTTCCCCACCTGTGAGGGCACTAGGAAGGACATCTATTGGGAAACAAACAAGCAAACAAACCAATGTGCTTTGCAGTTCTCAAAATAAACGCTCTGTGTCGTAAGAAAAGGTATTAACCATTAATTAGTAGGTGCATGTTACATACACATTTTATTCCTGAAAAAGAAGAGTTATCAAAAGATATTGTCTATAATTGCTTAACCTTGTTGTGTGGGGTAGTTGTTCTGTGTAAACTGTTGGCTGATTTTCTACTGAGAAATCACACAGGATGGCATATTTTGTCTGCTTCTCTTTAGAATAATTTCTAATTCAGCTGTTGTAATTAAAAGGAGGCTGCTAAAAGAAATGATGTGAAGCTCTTATCATTTTTTAAAATATTAAATATTTTTAAAATCACAGAGGTAGCCTCCTACAATCTGTGCAATTCCCACTACTGCAAAACAGGTTTCTACTAGGCTTATACAAAAAATCTTGATTCTACCCTCAGAAGCTATATGAAGCCAGTACTTAGAGGTGACCTGGTCCTGACATCTGCCTTTCCGTAACGTTCAGCTTAGCATCAATGTGTTTGAAAGTCACCCTGAAATTCAATATGAACATTTTTACTCTAAGAAGAAAAATGAGTACTTTAACAAAGAATTCATCAAGAAATGAATTTCATGCTCCTGTTGTACATTACTTTCCACACAGATTAAAAGTCATTATATTCAGAAAAATGTAAACAGGTCTTAAATATTTAAGATAGGTCCTAAATATTTAATCAAACTATAAGGCAGAGACCAGCAAACTTAAAAGGGCCAGGGATTAGGTACTTTAGGCTTTGTAGGTCACATGATCTCCACAACCACTCAACTGTTTTTTGCACAAAAACAGCCAGAGACTCCATGGCAACAAATGGGTGTGGCTGTGTGCTAGGAAAACCTGAGTTGCCCAAACTGGCTGCCCAACAAGAATGAAAGTGAACGGAAGTAGTATCAGAGCAATGCAGGATGGGCAAGGGGACGTACAGGAGCCACTTCCTACTTACCCGTCACGATTTTGGAAGCCGTAGGAGCTGCACTGCTGAGACTGCCATCCCCACTGGAGTGGGCACTGGGAGGATGAGGCGGCGGGGGCACACTGGGTCGGTTGCGTGGCTTTGGTACTGGTCTGGGTCTCGGTAAGGTTCCAGCATAAGGTTGTGCAGTCTCAGGGTTACTCACACCCTGGGCCTGAGACCCTGGCAGGCCAGGGTGCTGCTTTCCTAGGGGTGGAGTCCTGGGGGGCGTTGGAGTTTGGGGAGGGGTTTGAGATGGCTGCTCATGTCCATGTTCACTTGGCAAAGGCCCAGAGGAGAGGGGACCCTGGCCACTTGGCTTGCTGTGCACCTGTGGAACAGCCTGGGTCGGGGGCTGTGGTGGTGGGTGACTGGGTGCTTGTATTGGAGACAGGCTGCTGGAGTACCTCCGAGGAGCAGAGGGCTGGGCTGTGGCTGGGGGCTGGCCTGGTGCTGGGCCTGCGTGCTGATGGGGAGGAGAAGGACTTCGAGTGGCTGGCTTTGGTGACACGCTGGGTGGAAGCTGAGACGTTCCTGGAGAACTCTGGGCCCCAGAATGGCCAGGAGGTGGGTTTCCTGGTTTTGGGGGTGCTGGAGCAGGTTTCTTAATAGCTGCACAAAGAGGAAAAAGCACCTTTCAGTTAGAGCAACACCGCAGCGCCAACATGACGGCCGCCGGGCACAAAGCTGGGCTTGCTTGGCTCCACTGTGTCTCCTCCCCAAACCCGTGGCCTCTGGACACCGATCAAGCAGAACACCCGATGAACACAAACTGAGGGACTTTCTTGGAAATGCCAAATTATCCTGTTTAAACTGCCAAAGCATGAAAACAAAAGGGAGGGCTGAGAAAACTGCCACGGGCCAGAGAACTACGGGGGCATGTTGACTCAATACAATGTGGTCTTTCTGGAAAGAGTCCTGGGAGTAGAGATGGACAGGGGCAAACAAAAACCACGTAAATCCGAATCACGTATGAAGTTTTAACGTTATGTACCAATCATGATCTTTTAGCTGTGATACAGGCAATGCTGGACACTAACAACAGGAGAAACTATGTGAAGAGTATATGAGAACTTTTACTTTAAGTCAAAATCATTCCAAAATAAAAAGTTTATTACAAAAAATAAGCTCATTATACACATACAGACCTTCTGTAAAGTCATTTTAAAAACTCCAGAGGAAGCAAATTCAGTTAACTGATGTTGCCACATCCACACGAGAATACCGCTCCAGGTGCCCTCAGGTGGGGCAGGTCAGAGGGACCCCGCACCTCCCACATGACTGGTCGGTCTATCTTGACTTACCACAGCCCTCTCCTCAGGCCACCTTCTCCTAGAGGGTTTGACTTTTCTGAGTAACACTCCTTGCATGGAGTGAGAGCTGCCCTTCCCTGACAGGGCCGTGGCGCTGCCTTGCCTCTGGCAGCATTTCCTCAGTCTCCACTACTTGCCTGTCTCTCTCTGAAAGGCCAATTTGCACATCACTATGACTGTCCTCAGCACTTGTGCCAACAGTCCATGCAGTATTGTTTGTCTGTCCTTGGTGCTACGGTTTGAATGCGCCTCCCAGAAGTTCCTGCTTGGGACCTTAATTCCTCAGGATGGCAGCAGTGCTGGGAGGGAAGGCTCTGTGGGCAGAGCATGGGTTACAGGGCAGGAAGGACTTTGTGGATAGATTACTGTCTTGTATGGGCAGGTAGGTTACCACTGCGGGAGTCTGCCTCTTCTCTTCTGCAGGGTGCTTGCCTCCATGGATTAAAGCACCAGGCCTTCACCCAGAGTGAAGCAGATGCTGGCACCATGCCCTTGGGTTTCCTAGCCTCCTGAGCTGTGAGCCAAAATGAACTTCTTGCCTTTCTAAATCACCCATCTTAGGTATTCTGTTACTGTGACAGAAAAATGGGCTACCACTTGGTTATATGCACAGCCCTAGAATTTTTTCCTCTACAGAGAGTTATAGTCTAATCCCTTCAACTACCTGGGGGTATTTCAATGGCGAGGTTGTTACCGCTGTTATTCACTTTGCTTCCCAGGCCGTGGTGACAAAGAATAAAGAATATGAACTTCAGACATATATTCTTTATCATATGCAAAGTACATCTGTTAAATTCATTATTTTCTGAGCTACTAATACCCACATGACACTTGGTAGGGAGGATTTTCCAGACACCAATAAACGCAGCTTAGAAATTAAGATACAAGGTACCCCGGGTCACATGGAATTTAACTGACTTTGAAACATCTTTATTGGTCACATTCCTTTCCAGCTCACGGTTTCTCAATCTCAGCACTACTGACATTTTGGGGTCAGGGAACTGTTCGTTGTGGGCTGCCCTAGGCACTGTATGCTGCTCAACAGAGCAGTGCTCCTGGCCTGTGCCCATGAGATAGATGCCAGCAGCAATCCCCTCTCTGTGTGACAACCAACATCCTCACATACCACCACATGTGGGGGAGAAGACAAAATCAGTTGCAGTTCCTTAGTCCTAAGAGGCACTCCGAGCCCCGAACCCACAAATGCTTACAGGGCCCACCCTGCAGGCACAGTCCAAGACCCAGGAACACTGAAGTGCGCAATGCAGGGAAGCTCAGCTCACTCAAGGCTATTTTCCTTGGCAATGAGTTAAAAAGTAAATTTTAAAATTTCACATAAAAAAGTGCCTCCCAAAAAGCAACAGTGGCATGATGGAAGCTGGCTAGTACATATGGAGGAGATGGGATTAGTTTCATGGAGAGAGGGACCTTCAAGCGAAGACCTTAAGGATAAGAACTCTGTGAAGGCACAGAAGAGAATAGTGTTTGCAGAAGCTGTAAGGAGAAAATTAGGTCAATGCATCGGAAGGGCTAAAAATAGGGAGAGGAAGACAGTAACAGTGGCCCCAGTGGCGGCCCCAGACAGATCCCAGGGACTTGTGGGGAAGTAGGCTAGGCACCCACTGGGAAGTCCCCACAGGATGGCACGATCCCTTGTGTTTGGAAGCAGTGGCCCTGGCTGCAAGGTAGAGGACCACGAAGGAGATGGGTGAAGAATTCATATTATGTTCACTGGTACCCAGGAAGGTCTGACCCTAATTCAGAGGATATGATGGTCACTAGACCCACAAAGTCCAGGTAGAACAGAGGTTGTGATGGCTCTCAAACAGAGCTAGGGCTGGGAACACCAGATTCCTGAGAAACACAAGAGTCTTTTTTTGTTTGAGCATCATAGCTTCTAAAGGAAAACACTCTTAAATGTTTGTTTTTGTGTTTTTTTTTTTTTTTATGATCTCTTTCTTTTTCTTAATGGTTGATTTTCTGGCTTGCTGTTTCCTAATATCCACAGAAAAGGTCTGTCCAAAGCCTCACAATCTCCATCCTTGCTCTAATTCAAGGAGATCTGCACATCTTTTTGTGTGTTACTTACCCCGGCGCACAGTGTGAGGGCTAGGACCAGAGGTGTTGTGGGCTGGGCCAACAGAGAGCTGATGGGAGCCAGCACCTGACTGAGTCTGGTTCTGGCCAGTGGTCATCTGACTGTTGTTTCTCCCTGGTGCGGGGACAGCTGCAGACACAGAGTCCTTGGGTTTCGGAGGACTGAGGGGGTAAAAGTCAAGTTAGGTGTTAGACATTCCCACCTAGAAAAGCTAAAGACACTCTAAAATACAGCTGTTTCTCAGTATCTCAAGGTGTTTAGTGTCAGCAGCCCCTGCAGGTATCTAAAACCCAGGATGCCCAAATCCCTTCTATAAAATGGTTAAATCTTTGAACCTAACGTATTCATGTCCTTCTGTATGCCTTAAATCATCTCTTGATTACTTAAAACATCTAATAAAAGCACTATGGAAATAGTCGGAACAGTTGCTATGCTGAAATGACAAGAAACATGCAAGTGAATGTATGGGTTTAGTATAGGGCAGATTTGTGCAGGCACGTATGTGCGGTGCCTTCCCACTGTACTATACCTGCAGCTCCAGCCCTTTATATACATATATATATATATGTATACATATATATACATATACATATACATATACATATATACATATATATACACATATATATACACACATATACACACACATACATACATACATATATATGTATATATCTGAAATAAAACATAAAAAATACATATATTTTAACTTTGAGACAAAGTCTTGTTACATTGCTAAACTCCCCAGGCTGTGCTTGAACACAAGTTCCTCCTATCTCAGCTTCCCAGAGTGCTGAGATTACAGGCCTATGCCAGCAAGACCAGCTTAGACACAATTTTTAAAAATATATATTTGTGATCCATGGTTGAACCTGTGGATACAGAAACACACAGACATAGAAGGCTGACTATGTAAAATTCTGAGAAAAGTTTTATCCTCAGCAGGAAGAGGATGATATGAAATTTTAAACAGTTTCCACTGGGCCTATGCAGCTAATATTTGCCTACTGTGAGACTGTGTATCAGACTGATCTACTACTCTGCCATCCAAAGAGGTCTTCTGAAAGCAGCCCACAAGAGGGCTCAAGTTCTACTTTACTTGTACTCAGATGGGCAGAATTTTAAAAATGTATAAGGATTTTTGGATTTCTACAAATACATTATATAAAACCAAGCAAAAGCAACAGTAAAACGTTAATAATACTCGAAATTATGAAATGCTTAACTATTATTGGTGATTTTCCCTCAAGGAAGGAAGAACTCTGGGTGGATAAATGACAGCTCAAAGCAACGGCAGGAGCCGGGGAGGGACAGAAACTCAGGCTTCCTGCTTCCCGGCCCAAACCTGTACCACACATTACAGTGACAGCTGGTCAATGTCACCAAAGTCTGGATGCCATCAGTGAAATATACACAAAGATACCCACAGAATATAAAAGACAAGGGCAAACTGATGACTGGCATTCCATTCGTTCTTTGCACTAAGGGCTACTTATTGTTTATGTACAGTTGCGGTTAAATAAATTGACATGAAGAAATGAAAATCTGTGAATTTGCTATTTTTTCCCTCAAATGGAAAGAATTTAAGCTGAAATAAAAATATGTACGAGGCAGTGGTTACGGACAAGCCAAGATGAAGCCATGTGTGCCATGTGAAGTCCTATGAAGCTGGAAGCTCTGATTTTTCTCAACTGAGAAATAAACTTCTACAAATTATGTGAGTGAAAGGTTCAAAAAAGCATAATTTGGGGCTGGAAGTGCAGCTCAGTGGTTAAGAGTGTTTGCCTGTCAAGTGCAGGAACCTAGCTTCAGTTCCTTAGCACCATCTAGGCTGGGCATGGTGGCATATGACACACCTATGAAACATAAATGAATAAACAGAAAATAATGGTCTGCACTGTGAGGCCTGGATCAATTAAACAATGCATAATGCACCCAGAGCCCAGCTGTGATGATGAACAAGAGTCTTAGCTGAAAGGTGACTTTGCACCCTGCAAGACCACCCTTCAACACCCAAAGACGACGAAACACAAGCTTTCCCAAGATGAATTCATCTCTGCGCGAGCAGGAAGAAAATGCAGGTATGAACGTGTCACCCTGCCGCATGCACTTGTCTGACTTCACATGTGAGTGGCCATTTAGCACTCCACAGATGGCCACAGTGTAGCACATGACAGCAAAGATTTTAGCACTCTCTGTGGCAGGGCTCACTGCCCACAGGGGCTGCCACCAGAGCCACTGGGGATATCACCTGAAGTGGTCTCTGCCCAGACCAGTGTGGAGAACTAAATTAGCACACATGAAGTAAAAATACCAAGGTCAAAGGAGCCTTCTCTTAAGGTTGCTATACTGTGCAGCCCATTTGCAGTGTTCATCCAAAGGATGAAACGAGCTGAGCTTTTCTACCTTTTACTAATTAGACAACTTGCCTATAAAACTGGAATTCCTGAAGGGAAGGGAGGCGCTGAAGTCACTACTAGTGTGCCTAGTGAATCTGTCCGGATGAGTTCCTAGAGGAGTGAGTGAATGACAGATGCAGGAACACCGCAGCTTAGGAACTTGCTACGTCCAAACGCTCACTAGTTAGCACACCGAATGACAACAAGCAAATGGTAGGTGGACACTGACCACGGCACACCGAACAGGGAAAGAGGTGTGTTACCCTGTTAGCCATCCATCAGCCCCTAACACCCGGCACCAAAGGAGTATGGCAGAGAATGCACACAAATGCTGCTTTCTTGGAAAACAGAAAAGGAAGAAAATGATTCACATTTCTGTTTTCTTTCTCCCAACCTTTGCCATCAGAGGAGTAAAAGCAAGTCTGGTTCACTCTAAGCCAGGATCCTTTGCGCACAGCTCTCATTACGCCCAAAGGCTGCTGCTGCAAGAAGGGTGGGGCATCCAGCTTCCTCTGCCAGCAGAGGTCAGCTTCCTTACCTGGTGTCGCCTGGGCTCGGCCCCTGCTCCAATATGCCTGCAGAGGGGACAGTCCCACCCCCTGAGCTGCTTTCAGCCCGAGAGCTCTGGGAAGGAGGCTCTGGGCCTGCTGGAGCCAAGGCGCTGCCATCTGTAGGCGGGAGTGGTGGCTGGAAAGCAGGGGATATGTGCTTTCTATTTAGAGTGCCACCCCGCCGGTGGGCCTGGAAGTCCATAAGCTTCACACCAAAGCTACACAGAGAGAAGAAACAGTAAACACTCCATGCAAGCCGACTGCTGAGACAGAAGCTCACTGGTCCACGCATGTTAAAACCAGACATGAGGACAGCCACCCAAGTTGCCCAGCATGCAGAGAAGCAGCAGGGACCATATTAATGGTCAGCTCCATTACCAAAGCAAGCACTTCAAGCTGGCTTTAAGCCAGAGCAAAGCCAACAGACCAGGTAGTGATCAATGTCCTTCATCAATGTGCTATGAGCAGACTTCACCTTGAGCCACACTCTATTAGTGTGTTCATGGTTCATGTTTCTACTGCTTAACTCCCATCTCAAATACGTGGTTGGGACATCAGGTAAAAGGCCTAGTGGTGACAATACAAGGCCACCATACCATCCAGCCTTTTAGTTCAGATGGGAACAAAAAAAAATTCATCTGAAAGAAACAGTTACTTTTAGGAGGGGTATGGTGGAGGGAGGACCAAATAGAAGAAAAATTTACTTTTCACTTAACCCAATTGGTATATGGGCTTGAATTTCTTTCCCCTTTCAGTCAAAATAAAAACAAAACGAAATAAAAAACAAACACCAACCAACCAATCAAAAAATAAACCCAGCTCCTTGAGTTAGTGTTTATTTGGTCTGCTGGCAGGAAAAAAACCACACAGGCAGGTAACTGAGCAGTATGTGTTTATGGATCAGAACACTGCATGTCATGACTTCAAATATGTGATTTCATTATGGCCAGAACAGCATTAATCTCAAAACACTACTATATGAACAAGGTTCAGTAAAGTAAAACTTCTACAGAGAATAAATGACAATTTCAGAGTGAGACAACAGAAAATGAAGCATTTCCCTTTGCTGTAGGAAGACCCAAAACAAATAAGCAAACAAACATTCCACACACCTCACTAGAAGACTGGGTGATTAAAACAGTGCTTGTTGTTTAATGTAAACTATTCCCAGTAAACGATCATGTATGTGCAAGAAAAGCCTATACTGCAAATGGCTTAACTCTCAGCTTAGCTCTCTTAACTGTGAGCACAGTGGCATTTATCACATGCACTGGACAGATGGGCATCTGAAGGCATAAATTAGGCTTAATCATCCTTAAAAATCTCACAAATTGCCTTCAGAGAACAGATATATGCTTCTTATTAAGTTCAGCCATCTTTTTCTTTTCTTTTTTTGAAATAGGGTTCTCGCTTTGTAGCCCAGTCTAGCCTTGGACTCACACTGAGAATACAGGCTTACACTGCCATGCCTGGCTTACGTGGTGCTAGGGAATCAAACTCAAGATCTTGACTTTGCTAGGCAAGCACTTTAACCACTAAGCTATTCCTCCAGACCAGCCACCTTTTTCTTTCCAGAACTGGCAAACACTGAGGCTTCTCCAGCTGAGCATCAAAGTCAGTGGCTGGCTTCTACGGTAAGGCCATGTAACACCAAAACAGCAGATCACAAAACTCACTATGACGTGTGAGCTGTTCTCACACATCATCAGGGACAAAAGTCCACTCTAACTATTTTTCTCTTTCTTTGCTCTTGTTTTCCACAATCAGATACATGTAGGAAAACATGTAATGTGTGTACGATGCCATTCTTCCAGAGGGCGTGTCACAGACCAACATCCAGGAACGCTTGATGCGTACAGCACCAATGTCAACTGAGAGGCTACTTCATGGTCAGATTAATGTTTGGAATAGCCTGCAGCACAACTCCCAAAGGACCTGGGACTCCATCAGTCTCAGATACACAGAGGATAGGAGCCAGTCCCATATACCAGCTGTCAAACACTGGCACATCACCCTGACTGCTGCTTTGGAAGAGAACAGCTCCACACCCACCTTTCTTTCTTCACCAGGTCCCCTTCCATCACCGCCATGCTGGCAGGCCGCTTCCTCTCCAGGGTCCCCGAGTCGGAGTCGTTTCCAGTGTGGGAAGAGTGATTAGAATTTGGGGTGGCAAGAGGTACAAATGCTTCTGATACATTAAATTCTACTTCTGCAAGAAGATCAATTAACAGTATGTGAGACATACAGCACAGGGCTGGAGGGCCTCTGAACCAGCCCAGTGGAACAGGAGCCTCATCCCTCAGTCTGAGAGCTCTCCCAATTTCACAAGGGGAGCTCTATGAGCGCTCATCTAAACAATGGCCTACAAACCCGGTACAGGCAGAGAGAACCAAAGACAGGGAAGGGGGTGGAATTCAAACTACAAAGTCACACAGCATTTCTGCTTCTTTTGTGCAAATAAAACAACAACAAAAAATGTAGAATATTAAGGACAATAAACAGATTTACTTGAATCGTTCAAAAAATGCTACTTATACTTGGATACAAAATAGCAATAAAAGGAAACATCAAGGAATTTGCCTATAGCAGGAAACCTTGGGTAGAATGCTAATATTTATCCATCACATGTTTTTACTGGACAACCAACACGAATGGGTTGCGATTCCTGGGGACAGGAAGTCAGTGGAGAAGATGAACACAGGGCCGATACAAGGGAGCACACACTGCGGCCGATGGGGCAGCTGTGGTGCTCTGAGGGAAGGAGGGGCTGGAAGTCGGGACTTGACGTACGCCCAACCAGGACCCCAAGAAGAGACCTGGGAATCTCTGGATATCAGGACTGTCACAAAGGTAGTGTGAAAAATCTATCATCACCTAAGAATGAAACCCTAATTCTGTGACACAGCAAGCTCGGACCTTCACAAACTGGCCCTGATCACCTTGTCCTGACTTACCTTCCACCTTTGCATGAAACCAACTAACTATTCATCTAGAAACAAAAACCCTCTTCCAAGCGAAAAACCCCAGATGCCATTTCTTCTAAAAAGCAAGCCCTGGATCCCTATTCCTAACATGTGAGTTGGTCAAATCTTTTCCCCATCCACCTATCTTTCTATCTTGCCACTTGTGACAATCTGTCTGCACGTGACCCCCTTCACCCAAGGCCCAAGTTCCTCCAGGGAAGACAGCACCGTCTCCTCGGCAAACGCAGAGAACCGACTGTGCATTTGGCATATACTGGCTATGTTCAGTTTTAATGAAATAAAAATTCTATCATTTTTACTATGTCAAAATATAAATATGAATGAAGAAGGTCTGAAAAGAAGCATGAAAAAGTGAGAGGAATTATGTTATAGACAAGTGACGCATTTTCCTTTTTAAAAAGACCCTTGCTACGACTGTCATATTGTCAAATGATGAGTACCTTCAGGGAAGAACCAGTCTGCATGCTGAATGATGGGCTCAATCACTGCAACCACATGGACAGACGTAGCTGCTGCTATCTCGGCCAGCGTTCTGTAAAGGAAGAAAGCTCACAAGATTAATATACTTCCCCCAGGTAGTCTCTAATTTCCACAGGTGGTGATGGGGCAATTCAATTCTCTTTTAAAAGGATAAAAAAATAATTTAAGTACAAATGCAAAATGCAACCCACAAATCTTAGCCTTTGAGTTTGGCAGCAGTCACCCTGGAGGGAAAAAAGATGACTTCACCGCACAGTGCAAGCAACTACTGTGTCTACTGCACAAGGCGCCCTGGAGTGGCCCAGCCGGGAAACCGTGTGTCAAAATGTTAGCGTTGAACTGCTCTAGAGCAAGGATGGCATGTTCCCACTGGAATAGTATCACATCTGGTAGCCGTCTTCTAGAACCCAAGATTGCCAACATTCCTTTTTGCCTTTAATATCACAAAGAATGTACCTCTAAACATAAGCCCTAAATTCACACTGTCACACATATGTCATCATACACACACACTGGTCCCAAGGTGAGTATTGAGAAGCTGAAAGGGGATATGGAGGAAGAGCTCAGTGGAGCGGCTGTCCTGGGTTTGATGCCCCAGCAGCTCATAAGCTGGGTATGGTAGTGCACGCCTGTAAGGGCTGAGGTAGGAGGATTGCCTTGAGTTCAAGATCAGCCTGGGCTACATAGTCAGCTCAGGAGTGGCTAGACCAGCGTAAGACCCTGTCTCAAAAAAAAAAAAAAAAAAAAAGGTGAAAGGGTCTAACTCCAGGGCTGAAAAGGAAGGAAATAAGTAACAATCACTACCCTTGTCATCACGCTCATCCTCCAGCTGGGAGCCAGACTATCACCAAAGCAAATAACTTGCAGAACACCTGACATTATTGAACAGCTACTAAGCTTTAGGTTTTCAATGTTACAAGGTTAGTTTTACAAATGAAAACACAGAATTCTCAAAAAGCTTGACCTGCATATGACTGCCTCAAATCTACCTCTTCTCGCCTATCATCTGATCTCTCTTTTCACCAGTACATGAGAGAGAGAAACAGAAAGAAAAAGGGGGGGGGGGGTATTTCTGGGTTTTTGTTTGGTTTGGTTTTCTTGTAGTATTGGGAATTGAACCCAAGGCCTTCATAATAGGCTACATTCCTATTTTTATTTTTTTACTTGAAACAGGGTCTCACTAAATTGCTAAGTTGACCAAGGTGGGCTGGAATTTGTTTTTTACTTGCCTCAGCCTCCTGTAGCGCTGGGATTACAGGCACCACCATGCCAGGCTCTCACTAGACATGTTATCCTATTTCCAGTAAGGAAAAGGCACAGCTCCTTTAAAATGCCAACTTAAAATTTAACCTATCTGCTAACCACCCTTCCCAATTTTTCTCCCTTATAAAAACAGAGAATACTAGGGAAGAACTGTCTACCCGAGCCCCTTTCAATTCCCTTCTCTGAGAGTATGTGTTTATTGATCTGCAAGACCTTTTCATGTATTCTGGACATTTTTTTGGAGAAACTCTTTCCTACTCAGTCAACTGCCTTTTGTTTAAAGTGCTTTCTCACATAGAAAAGCTTCTAGTTGAGAGCAAAATCAGTTAATTTCATATTTATTGCTTTTATTTTATTTATTTATTTGCTTCAATTAGGTGCTTTCGACATATACAAGATTCTAGCTGTTACAGAACCAGCTCTATCAACCTGAAATACAATGCTTCTTGTACTTTTTTTTTTTTTAATGTGGTACTGGGGAATCAATCTCAGGGCCTTCATCTTGCCAGGCAAGTGTTTTAACTGCTGAGCTATTCTTTAAGCCCCCTTGTACTATTCTTATGCTTAGAAAATTCTTCTCCAACCTGAGAGTTAACCAATATTCACTTGCCATGTTTTGGCGTCACTTTTCACATCTTTCTTGTATTTGGAATTTATTTTATAAGACATGACTTATGTAGCCAGCTTTGTATATCTACTTATTTTTAATTTTGCTCCATGACATTCAATCTTTGTAACTAACCTAAAACTGTTTTCTAAAACAAGACTGGTCATACTTAAGTGAGTGAATAAATGAAAGATTGACTCAAAAAGTAACTGCATCTTTAATGGAAACTTGATCAGTTCATGAATTTTAGAAGCTCATCAGCAGGAAAGGGAGGCAGGGAAGAGTGAATGCTGAGGACACAGGCCCAGCGGCCGGCACCTGGAACCTCTATTTCCCTACAGTGCTACCTGAAGCAACTTGCTTGTCCTCTCTTAGACTCAGTGTCTTCACCTACAAAAATGAAGACTGTGGTACATATATACTTCAGAAGGTCCTGTGAGGTGCCAAGACCATTGCCATGCCACCAAGAGAGCGGCAATCTCCTCAAAGCTTTCCAGATGACCCCTCTCCTTGCTCCTCTCCTCTAGTTAGTCTGTATTTCTCAATGTCAATAAAACTATCCTGCAACTCAATCAAATCATTGTTCTGCTCAGGAACTCTGATGGCTTCTTCCTGGCCCAGAAAAACGAGTTCCAAACACTCCAGCAGAACACATGAGGCCCTTCATCACCTGGCCTTCACCAGTGAAGTCACAGACTTGTGGCCCTCTCTTCAAGTTATCCAAGACCACACAACATAACTCTTCAAGTCTAGAAACCAGGCCCTTCACGCCTACAATACCTTGGCTATCCAGGTACCATCTGTAGGAAACTATTAACTTGCCAAAGTAAAGCCAAAACCATTTTCTACCCAGAGCCTTCCACGGGCTTCTGACCTGCATCAATCACCTTCCTTCTTCTACACTGCCATTACACCTTATATTGTAAGTAATATGGAAGGATAGCAAGATACAACATTCTCAAATACTGCCGCTTTACCGTAAGGGCGGTGATCTGAAGTAAAGGCACCTGAAAAATCACACATACAAGAAGTACTGAATGTGGAAGATAGTATTTTGTGTGAAAATGCTCTCCCAGCTGGAGGAACAGTTCAGAGGTTAAGGTGTTTGCCTAGCAAGTGCAAAGCTCTGAGTTCAACTCGCCAGTATTACATAATATGGGTGTAGTGGCACATGCCTGTAATTCCAGCACTTGGGAGGCTGAGGCAGGAGGACTGCTGTGAGTTCAAGGCCAGCCTGGGCTACCTAGTGAGTTTAGGACCAGCCTGGACTATCGAGCAAGACCCTATCTCATAAAACAGAAACCCCTCCCTCTACCAAGAAGAAAGAAGCACTTTATCACTAGTGACAGAGCGTTGAATCTGAAGGAAATCTACACAAACAAATCCTGATAGCTTAATTCTTATTTTTTGCGTCAAGTTTCTACAATTAAGTATCCTAGCCGAGGTTTCTTTTTCTTATCCCACTATCACAATCTACTACTTTGGCCCAACTTCACATAAAAGCACTCAACTCTGTTTCTTTGGGGTCCCCTAATGTATATACTCCTCTCACTCATCTGTTTTATGCCAATTTTTTTCCCTAGGTGCAGCCAGAGACCCTAAGGGCAAACAGTGCTGTCCCCTTCAACATCATACATACACATGTGAATATCTGTTTTATCACTGGCCAACAACAGGGATGTCTTTGGGGATAGGGACAACATCTCACACATCTTTGTGTCACCAGCACCTGGGACAGCACCTGAGAATGTGGGCTGAATGTAAAGTCAGAACACTCTGAAGTGCACCTTAAACTAGAACTATGTCTTGTGTGTTTTACTTCTATTCACAATAGATACGGGAAAAGATAACTTACCCTTCGTTTTTGGCCCACAACAGGTTAGGGCCTAACACGATTGCAATATTGCTAGGAGTCATTTTATTAACATCACTGGTCTGAGCAAGCTTTGCAAGGAACTTGATTAAATATCTATAAAACAAAAGAGAAGGGGTGATATTCGTCTTTCTGAAATACTTGCAGGAATGTTCTTGTACTGCCCTCTGCTCAATCTCCCATCACTTGGGGGCTAGCTGCAGCAAAACACCTCAAAATCAGAATCTGGCTCAGAATAGGCATTTTACAAATTTCTTACGTACTTTTGAGAAAATAAATTAATGAGGACATGGGTAAAAATGTAGTGCAAATGAAAATCTTGATGATTTAACCTCTATTTGCTATGTATTTCTAATTCATCTCTCCCTTATATCTTTTCTATTCTACTCCTAAATAAATTACATTCTGATTAAGAGTGGGCTCAATGTACTTTTAATACAAAATAATTTTTAAAAATCTAGCCATATTGCTATGAAACTATGACAGCAATTCATGCTGTAATTATGGAAATATTCAATTTACCATATAATGCTTCACACAATAGTATAAAATCAAAACATTAGAAAAAACCAGCTATCTATCATCAAGGTCGTTATGGTTTGAATCTGGAGTATGCTTCAAAAGCCTCATGTATTTGGAACCAGGTGCTATTGGGAAGAAGGGCCTGGACGGAAGGGCAGACGCTTGGGGCTTGACCTGAAAGGATTGTGCCAACCTGTTGAGACTGGGGGTTGCCCAGGGCAGAGGTCTGGGTCACTAACTTGTGGGTCAAGAAATGAGGGAGGGGCACCCACCCCAGGTGTGGGATCATCAACTGGCAGCTTGAACTAAGTGAAGGAAGGAAGAAGAAACATTATAGCTTCTTCTTGGGAAGACTCTAGCATTGCTTGAGTCTCCAGATATCCACTGGCTCCTCAATTACTTGGTTCTCAGCCTGCAAAACAGGAAGCAGCTCTCCAGCCTCTACCATTGTCAGCTGCCTGTAAATGGACTGTGTGAGATCTTCTAAAACTGAGCTGAATAAGCCTTTCCTCTCAAATTGTCGATGTTGGGTATTTTGTCCCAGCACCAAAAATATAACTAAAACAAGGATGCTGGTTAAGTAAATTATTTTATATCAACACAGTAATGTACTGCGCAACAATATAAATTATTATGACCAAATAGGGAAGTTTCCAAGATATATTATGCAAAGACATTAAGATGTTAAGTAAAGAAGGCCGGGGGAAAATAATATATACTGTCATTTGGTCTAAAACAAAGTGCACAATGAAAACAAAAACATGTATGTAGTGGGCACATATAAACATATTTGCTTATGTAAGTGCTGACTTTTATATATGCACTGAGATACTTAAGAAACTGGAAAATACTGGTTGTGTCTCAGGAGGGAAAACAGACAGCTGAAAGACAGAAGCAGAAGACTTTCCAACTGACACCTTCTGAACCTTTCCTTCTTACTGCGCTGGGGACTGGATGCGAGGCCTCAGACATGCCTGATGAAAACGGTACTTCCAACTGAGATACAGACTTCTGCCCACTTCTTGAATTTTGGAACCATAAGAATGTACTGCATATTTTTAAAAAAACAACTAGCAAAAATTATAGGATAAACAAAAAAGTCAATTCTCAACACACAAGAACTATAACTGAGTTCCCATCATAATACACTGAATAAGATGATCTGTAATCCCAAGATGAGGTATTAAATTTATCAATGAGGAACTTTACAAAAACAACCCATTAATAAGGCCAGGTTCATACTTAACGCAGTGAAAGAGAATATTTAGTGATATTTAGTTTAGTGATAGTGATCAAGACTGAATCTAAAGCTGGATAACAGCCATGTTTTTTAAGTAAGTCCTCTTATAAAATTTTGTTTAGTTTTAAATGACTTTACTCCCTGGGATGAGCTTTCTCTCTTTTGTTTCTTCAACATTACACATTAAGTCAAAGCAAGAACAGAAGTTATATTCCAGAAGTTAGCCCCATGGTAAATTTTCTTAAAAATGTAATTATTCAATGAAATAACATATAATCTTCATAGCAGGATGGTTTAACCTCTATATTGTGAAAGCTATTACAGAAAGTACAGCTGCTGATTTATTTCACATACCGTATAATACGTATATCACCCAGACTTTCCATAATTTCTTTTACCAACAGCTACAATAGCAAAATCTTAAGTACAGTTTACACATTAATGCCAGATGCTTCACATGCACAATCATCATAGCAGCCTCATGTTATTCTCCAAAGCTTTTTTTTTTTTTTTAAATGTTCCAAGTAAGGTAGAGTTACATGGCCTCCTGGCTGGGATTAAACCCATCTTTACTGCAGACTCACTGAAGTGTGGTGGCTTAATTTATAGAATGCCATTCATACATACCTGAAATTAACAAAATTGTGTTGTGGCAACTTCTGACATGTTCTCCATAAATCTTGAAGTTTTTTGTCTTGATCTTGCACACTATGAAAAAAAATTTTATGCAGAGATTTATTTTTAAAAAGTATCACTAATACCTGTATTAACATGCTACTATAGCCGAAAATCTGAAATGTCCCCAAAGACACATGTGCTAAAGGCTTGGTCTGCAGCTGACAATGCCACAGGGAGTGGTGGGAACTTTAAGACATGGGGCCCATTAGAGGAAGTCAGGGTATAAGGGGACTGCTGCCAAAGGGCACAGCGAGACCCTTCCCCTTCTTCTCTTTTGCTTTATAGCTGCCACAAGGTGAACAGGCCTCAACCATCATGTTCTGTTACCACAGCTCCAGAGCAAAAAGACAAAGTAATTATGGACTGAAACCTCTAAAATTGGGTGCCAAAATAAACTTTTCTTTAAAGTTGATTATTTCATGTGTTTTGTCATAGTGGTGGAAAGATGACTAAAACACATGCCATATTAACAATGATGCCTCTGTTGCTGTTTTTCAGTTGGAAAACAGCACAGACTTCAGAAATAATTAGATGCAAAGTAAAATTCCAACTAACATACAAACTTGCAAAGACATGTAAGAGGGACAGAGCAGATCTTACAGAGCATAGCCAATTCCATCCAGTAAGAAAGGGCCAGAAGTAACCACACTCTGTTTTGAGTTACAGGACAGAGGTGATACATGCTTGTGCTTTACAAGCCGGTCAATGTTTGTCACAAAGGATAAGGATTATGACAACACTTCCCAACTACAGAATCAATACATCAATAGACAAAAACCTGTGTTACCTAGTTTCCATCAATGTGACTAAATACTTGAGGAAAAAAATTTTGAGGAGGGAATATCTACTTTTGGCTCATAATTTCAGCAGTTTCAGTCCATGACTGGCTGGATCCGAGGCAGAACATCATGGCAGAAGTACAATGTTGAGGAAGGGTGCTCACCTCAGGGTAGCTGGGAGCACAGAGACAGAAGAAGGCCAGAGAGGAAAGGGGCCAGGGAGACATCGTCCCCAGAGTCAAGTACACACAGCCCAAATTCAAGCAAGCTCCATCTCCTGCTTCTATTATTTCCAAATATTGCATCAAATTGTAATCCCATGAATGGATCAATCCACTGATGAAGGCAGAGCCCTTGAGAACCAATCACTTTTCCAAAACTTCCACCTACGAACACACGAGACTTTGGGGGGACATTTTAGACTTAAAACAATACCATCCTCTCTCACTCTCAGGGAAGAGCTGAATTCTTAGAACAATGAGAAGAATGGAGGCTAGGAGATAAGAAGCAGGCCACCCAGTAAGAGATAGCCCGCAATTTTTTCCTATCCGATACTGATCGTTGGTTTCATTTAATTCAGTTCCAGGCCAGGTACAGGCTGGGTTCCAAAGATATAATGACTAAGAAGTTGTCTCTGATTAAAAACCTTACCACCTACCAGTACAAAATCTCTTGTTCCACTATTACACAGAAAAGCTCAGACACAAACTGCTGGATAAAGTAATCCACAATGAACTCTCAGCCCACTGAAGTGTAAGTGATCAGAAAGTGTAGCTTAAAGTTACGCATGGCCGGCTGAGGGGAACAGTGCCATGCACCAGATGGGGGAAGAGAATGGGAGCAAAGGTGAGGTTTGTACCTCTTTCCAGAGGGGTGAGGAACCAGGCACCCAGGACACAAAGTAAGTCAGGACGATAAAGGGAATGGCAATAAGGAGGCAGGCTGGCTGGCCAAAAACAAAAACAAGACTCCACAACACTCTTTTTTTAACGACACAGTCTCACTCTGCAGCACACGCTGGTCTGGAACTCACTATGGAGCCCAGGCAGGTCTGGGACTCACGGTAAACTTCCTGCCTCAGCCTCCTGAGTACTGGGATTACAGGTGTGTGCCACCATCCACAACACTTTAAGCAGGGTTGTCTTAACCAAAATCAACTATTTCCTGGGTAGACTAAATTTAGTGGGGGAGGGGAAGAGACAAAGAACAGAATGAGATCTTTGGGTCACCAGGTTAGGACTGAGCTAGCTCTGCCAATCACGTGCTACTGCCTTGGCTGTGCTTCCCAAGCACATTCTCTGCCTGTACAGTGGGGTAACAATAGCACCTGCCTTCTTACAACATGAACCAAATATCACACAGCTAACACATGTGAAGAGCAGTATGGCACTTAGCACACACAGCAGCTATCCCTGCTAAGGACACCCCCTCCCGTCACTGCACGGCTGCGTGTGGAGGCAGGTGCGTGGCGGGCACGCTGCCACTCAGGCACACGTGACAGGCCCTGCAGTTACGGGCTTCTTTAACCTACAACTGGGCCCAGCCAACCACTAACACAGGCAGCATTACAGATCTTCAACTACAAAAATCACAAACCAATGCATAAACCATGACTTTCCCAACCTAATACTAAACAACATTTTTGTTCTAAATGCAAACAGAACCAGAATAACACACACGTAGCTTAATTAACTTTTAATGTTATGTTATACTCTTTGAGAGTAAAATGACTTCCAAAAGATCACCATATTTAACTTTTAAAACTGTATTCTTTGAACTTACCTTGCAACTTGTGTCCATTCTTCATACAGATTAAAAGTCATCAAAGGTTCAGGCAATTCTCGCAAATAGGACTTCAAAGCACCTGAAACCAGTAACGTTTTCTTTTAGAGTATGAAATGAGGTAAGGCCAGAATCTCCAGGCATACTGTTTTGCAAGATGAAATGATCTCAGCTATAATCTTCCCAGGTGTACCGAACAAATTGTAAGCTGGCAGGTGGGATTAGGGAATGAAATGCTTGCAAAAGACATTCAATACCTTGTAAAAATATACTGTAAGATCAACAAAAAATAAGATTAACTTTAACGCCATCCTTTTTTTTTGGTAGAGTAGAAAGTCAGTTTCATTGGGATGAGTACAAAGGAGAAAGTGACACTGAAGATAGGAACTCCCCTGCAGGGAGGGGAGGGGCCAGAACACCAACTGGTTGGCAATAATCATCTTTTATAAACTTCTGTGGATCATGCCTATTCATTTTCCTATACAGATCTGGCCTTACTGATTGGTACATATTAGCATAAAACTAGTTCACTGTAATGTCATCTTCTTAACAGACATAATTTTTCCAGGTAGACCTGGGGCATGGGGTTAAAAGCAGGAAAGAAAAGTATTTTTCCAAAATATCTGCATTATAAACTACCATCACTTTTACTTAACAGCTGGAGGTGGGGGGGGGGGGGGACAGAGGACAAAACAAAAGAAAAAAAGAGATAGAAAACATGTGTTATGACATTGCTTTAGGGAATTTTTATCAGAATAAACTTCATTTTGTCACTTTAACCTCCAATTAAAACTAAACTTTTTACTTGCACTCTAAGATGGGACTCACCCACCACTTCAAGGGTGACTCTGCGTGCAGACACTCCCCGGAGCTTACCTGCAACAGCATGGGGGTCGGAATAGAACTCATCCAGGTGAGAAGTGGAGCAATCCAGAGCAGCTTTCAGCTTCTTTAACTTGGAGGCACCAGCCCCAATTCTGAAAAGGCCCTAAAGACAATGACAGCTATGAGCATCAAGGACAAGTTATGAGCCTCACCTGGCCCAGCACGGCCCCACGGAATTCAGCACAGCACCACTCGCGGGCAGTGCTGACTAAAGGAATGGAGAGGCCAGCGCTTCCCAGAGAACGTCCCACAGCACCTCCCACAGCGCACTGATAGCGCAGCAGGGCACTTCTCATCAGCGCTCCCTCTTGCTCCATCTCCTAAAATAACTGCACCTACCAGCACTTGATTATTTAAAGGTATTGTTGTATGTCAGTTAAAGGTATTGTTATATTTCCACAGTGTTGACTACTATACATTTTTGAAATTTAGGATCAAAAACTCATCTCAAGGAAAATTGTTAGACCAGCTTGCTGATCATTTTCTCTGTCTGTCCTAAATGTGACTTAAGAAAAGGAGAGAAAAATACATGAAGCATCCACCAAGAGACACCGGAACATGAAGAACACGGGGCCAAGAGTCAGAAAGTTGTCTTGGGTTCCAAGCAAAATTAACGTCGGCAGGTTTCTCAGCACAGGCATTCCTGACATTTCAGGCCAGATGCTTCCTGCCTGTGGCAGGCTGCCCTGTGCGTGGGAGGTGTGTAACAGCACCCTGGTCTCTCTCTACCTACTACATACCTGCGGCAACCCTCTTGCCCTGGTTGTGACCACCAGCAATGCCTCCAGAGTTCGCTGCATCTCCTGGGGCACAGGACTGGCCCCAGGAGAAAGCACAATGGTGCTGCTACTTACAATGCTGGAAGCAAAAACAAGGAGGGCTTCTGGGGTACTGACTAAACTGGGTACAGAAAAGATGGGTGAGTTTAGTCAAAGAGTTCATCAAGCTGTTCACCTATGGTATTTACACTCCCCTATATGCACAATTACACCTCAATAAAAAGTTTTTCAATGGGAAAAAAGAGCTTGCATTTTGATGCTGGCTCTGACCTACTGAGAACTCCTTGCATGCTGACTTGCTTATCTACAAGAGGAAGAACTGCCTTGCTTGGCACAGTGGGAATTTTTTGGTGAGGAATTTATAAAACAAAGTATGTAAATGCATTCTATCAAAAAAATGTACAGCACTAAGCAAATACAAGATTGTTATTACAGATGCTAGCCATTAAAAACTAAAGCTCATGAAAGCTGTAATCCATTAGTGAACCATGAAATTCACTGCTGCAAATTATACAAAGTTTAAAGTGAAACATAAAAGTTCAGCATGTACTGCCAACAGAAAAAGTGAATTTGCTTCATAAAATCTATTTCACATATAGACAGAAAGATACAATGTACAGGCTCTCAAAATGAAATGCTGGTCAAGGTGACAAAGTCTGAAAGCTACTACTCTACCTAATGTGACACTGTTATGCAGTACAGGCAGGGTGGGGCTGGGCAGAGAGGGTGGTACAGGACTGGGCACACAGGACCCCGCAGAGCCCCTCACCTCCTCCCTCATGCCGCTCTCCAGAAGCAGCATGACACAGGCCTCGATGGGCAGCGCAATCTCGCGCCCGCTCCGCTTCAGGTGTTCTTCCAAAGGCGTCCCGAAGGCTGGCTTTTCCGCCCACTTCTCTGGAGTGGCAAAGTGGTTAGTAAAACACCTGACAACCACACACATCACCTTCTTATTTTCTCTCTAAACTATCAAAGGAGATTTTCTAGTAGACTGACAACTTAGGCTTTAGGAAAAGAGAAAACATCTATACTATTTGCTCTTGTTCTTTACCATTCACTGGAGCACAGACTGCGCCCTGGGTGGGGCATTCACTCGTGGAACACAGTGCTGAGCGTGCCCACAGGGCCTCCAGCTCCACCTGCTGGTGGAAGCAGAGAGGCGCCCCCATCTGCACAACTCGGCATCACAGGCATCAGCCCGTAGCCCTGCTTTACTAAAACACAGGATGCATCTGAGCAACTGTTCTCATTGAAAAAACATTTATTCTAGCCATGCAAAGCAGCACTGGCCTTCTAGCTAGAGGACAAGAAAGTGAAAACAAAAGCAATTTCTTAATATTCCAAACAAGAGTCATGTAAGCCTGGAGATGGTCAAGGTGAACCTATCAGATGCAGCATTTCCATGACATGCAGTGCTACAGAACCTGCACCCTCAAACAGGTCCAAACACTCTGAGCACACACACAAAAACAAACTAGAACAAAACCCACGCCATATGTGCAGCTCCCAAGCAGCTTAGGCTGAAGGCTGCGACGGCGGCAGACAGGCACTATCTCATTGTTTCCAGGCCATACATCCTGCTCCATCCCACAACAGGTTTGAGGCAGAGCTTAGCAGAGATACAGGTAATAAGGCTGTCGAACAGAAAGAAGAATTCAGAAATGAATACACAGGATGAGAACATGAAGTGCTTGGCTGGGCCTAGCCTGCCTGTGGGAACTGCAGAAACCTCGTGCTGTCGGGGAAGAGCACAGGGGTCAAAAAGGGAAAAAGGAGTTTCTCTCCCCTGACGGAAAATGTGCAGAGAAACGCTTAGCTCTGTCCATCGCTAGGAAAAGCACACATCCTACTCCGCACCTCGGAAGGCTCCGTCCCCACACAGAAAGGCTGAATGTGAAGAAGGTGACGGTGACCAGTGTTCCCTCTTCTCCACTCCCTCCCTCACTGCTAGCGGGTGGGGCCCATGACAGTGGAAGAAAGGAAAACACAATCCCACAAATCCATGGGCCGGAGGACTTGTAAAAAGTTAAAAATTGATGGGAAGAACAAGGAGGGAGAAGGAAAGACTGAACAAGGGGGTGATGGAAAGGGAGGCAGTAGACAAAAGCCAACAGAATGCCCCTGGCCACGCTCAGGGGGGCCTCCCTGCATCTGGCCAGACACTATCCCTAGTCCAGTAGAATTTCTAACAGAAAAAACACGTGAGGGGCCTGGCCCTCCATAGACAATGCTCTGTGACCAACCTCTCTGGGAGATCATATCTTACCTGGAATACTTTGTCCCTTTGCCCTAAAGCAATGAGTTTGAACACAGGCTGAAAAAAGCCACACAACTCTTCTCTTAGGAGTGATATATCAAAAAATTACCCAGGGGAATTCTGTGTGTGACACCTGCAATCACCTCCACCACATACCTGACCCTAGACTGCTGGGAGGTAAGCACACTCTTATCTTCTGCTGGGACTTCCTACCAGAGTCTGCCCCCCCCCCCCCCCCCGCAAGTCTAATGACCACAGAGGCAGCCAGTAAGGATTCCTGGCCTATGGACATTCCTAAGGCAAGCTCCACTTCACGTGCTGGCCTCTCAAACAACAGGTTCACTACGTGGCAGGCACAGAGGGAGCAAAGTTCATGGTGTCCCCAACCCTCAGTATGACAGCAAATAAAACTGTGGGAAAAAACACATACATATCAACATGTAACAGTGACGGACAAGACAATATGTTTGCTAAGTCACTGCAGGTCAATGGGACAGACAAGGGTCGCAAACATAGCTGTGTTCAGGGGAGTCAGAGAGGTGCCACGGGGGTATGAATAAGGCTGGCAAACTCTGTTCTGTTGAGGCAGTAGCTATATCTCTGGGATATGGGGGTAAAGCACCCAGGGTCACCAGATCATCTACGCTTTTAAGAGAAATCAGGAATTGGCATCGTCACATAAAAACATCAAATGATGGCAATGATTTTTCCAAAATATTTTAATGAGGTAATAGTTGTTTGCAACTTCTCATATAGACTCACAAGAGAGCAATTCAGAACACAGCGTGTTCACTGCTGACTTCAGTGGTTAGAGAAGGTTTCTCAAAGGAAATAAGCTTGGAGGGGTCTCATGACACCAACAGGAATTAGTAAGGCAAGAAAAGGCAAGCACATTTTGTGGTGGTCAAGAGGCTGAGAAAAGACCAGGGGTTGAAAGTCTAGCAATTTACACTTTATCCCAAAGCTAAGCAGGAAGAGAAAATACCAAGAAGTGGAGGGGCCAGCAGAGACAGGGAGGAAGGAGGAACAGAGGTGAAGGGATGACCCCGGTGACAGGGATGACAGACCAGGGAAGATGGCTCCCATGTTTCAAAGCTGGATGATTTGGGAAAAGACGGTGTCAGGAGGACAAGGAGGAGAAAGAGTGCTGTGTAAGACTCACGGCAGAAGGTGAGACCACACCAAAGGAAAGGGATGCTCAAGATGCAACTTAGAGGGAAGTGTCCAAACGAGGGATTTCTAGGGAAGGGAAAGAAGGAAGGAGGACAGGAGAGGGCACGCAAGAGGACGGACGGACTTGGGAAAGGCAGACGTCTAGGGCAGAGACAGAAATGAGAAATGCAGAGTGGCAGCAACAGAAGCTAAGTGAAAAGAAGAAAAAGAGCTGACAAGAAGAGACGGCTCAGGCCAGGACAAATGCAGGAATCTGCTGGGAATTCTAGTTAAGCCAAATACACAAATAACAAAGTGGTCAGAAAAACTACCTGCAAAGGTGGGAGGGTACATGTGTGAGAGATGTGAGAACACAGAGACAGCAGGTAGGAAAGGGTCATTCAAAGAAACTACCATAAAAACGAAGAGGACCAAGATTTATTGCGGCCCAGTGTTCAGGACAGGTATGTACTGATGAGTGCTGGTATTAGGGTCCACAGGGGAGAGCGGCAGTGGGGCTGAGTCATGGCAGGCGGGCAGGAGCACAGATGGAGATGAAGAGAATGAGTTCTAGCCGGTGAAGGAAAGAGGGCCGCAGAAAGGGCACACTTCCCTCACTGCTGCATGACCACACTCCAGTCCCATTTCATTCTTATCTCGTTCCCAGTCCCAGGACTTTCAGATGTATTTCTCTAGGGAAAATAGCCTCGGGCAGGGGGTAGGGGAACAACCAAAAACAGAGGACAGGGCTGACAGAAACCCAGTCCTCTCTTGTCTGAGCTTATTAGCCAGAAATCAAAATGCTACCATCTGATATTTTGCCCTACACAGGGCCCAACCCACAATGAGTTCATGTTCTTGATTCTCCAGAGTTACCCAGCAAGCATCTATCCCTTAGAAGGCTGAGTATCTACCACTGCGATTCAACACTATCATCCATGAACTAGGAAGTGAGGTCATCAGGAAGCTAGGGCAGCTCGTGCTAGGAAAGCTGCAGAGTAATGAGACACACTGCTGACACTGCTGAAGACTTAACTGGAGTTAGGCAAGAGAGAAAATCATCCAATTCATAATCAAAAAATGCTTAGGCATAAAGCCAGAATCTGTTAGGACCCCCTGAAATTTAGAGAAAGGCATGACAATCTTGAGTGTGCCAGTGTGAACACACACCTACAGAACGGCACACAGCCACCCTCTTGCACAATCACAATCACACAGTCACCCTACCTAGCAGATGGCCTGATCCCCTTTCTGCTCAAGGCCAGTGGTTCTGCTGAGGGACCTAAACCCCATAAGAGTCCCACACCACAAGCAAATGCAGCTGCCATTCTCTATCTGCAGATTCCATGTCCACACATTTAACAAACTGCAGACTGATAATATTCGGGAAGAAAATGTCCTCACTGCACAAACCTTTATTTTGTCATTACAATACACTACAGCAAGTGTTCACACAGCATTTACACTGTGCTATGTACTCTAAGTCATCTAGAGATGATGCAAAGTAGATGGGAGGGGCCTGAGGAAAACCTCAGTGGTTAGAGCACTTGCGTGGCATGCGTTCAATTCTCCAGCACTGCATAACCTGGTGTGGTGGTACACACCTATAATCCCAGCACCTCAGAGGCTGAGGCAGGAAGACTGCCCTGAGTTCAAGGTCAGCCTGGGCTATAAAGCCCAGGACTACAGAGCAAGGCCCTGTCTCAAAAATAAAAATAAAGTATATACAAGGACCTAAGTTATATGTAAATACTATAGTTTTTATATAAGGGACTTGAAAAGGTTGGAATTTTGGTATACATAAGGAGGTCCTAAAACCAATCTCCCACCTATACCAAGAATGACTGTAATATACTAGGGTTAAAGATACAGAGTGCCTTTCTCTGCTGGCAAATACTCTGATGGCAAATCAAGGAGAAGTGGCATCAAAAGCTTTCAGGAGGAAAAATAAAAAGTTTTAAATGTTCCACTTAGTTAAGTATTGGGGGCTAAGGCATAGCTCAGCAGATGAAGCACTTGCATAACAAGCACAAGGAACTAGGTTCAATTCCCCGGCACCACATAAATCAGGCATGGTGGTTCATACTTGTAATCCCAAGTACTCAAGAGACTGTGAGGCAGGAGACTGAGCTAGGGGGATCTTGTGCGTTTGAGGCCAGCCTGGGCTACACAGTGAGTTCAGAACCAGCCTGGACTACAGAGTAAGACCCTGCCTTAAAAGAAACAAAAAAACTCTCCCCCCCAAACCTAAACCAGATTAAACTAAACATTAGGGCAAAGATCAACCCACTCATAACTTGTGCAAAAAACTTCCATGTGCTTGAAAACAGTGGGCAAAAAGGAAGTACTGGTAACACGAGCCTTTGTGAAGACAAAGGACAGTTGCAAAGAAGTGACAATGGTGTGGCATAACATCAAGGACCAGCTTGTCAAATTCTTTTAGAAACTCTGGAATACCCTACAATGGATGCTCTTGGAGGCACAGGACTAAAATTAAGCCCTGTAGAACAAATAGCTGATTTGGAAAAGGACAATTAGATGCTAGAATTTTTTAAGCCCATAGAAGACAGGAAAAAAATATACACCATTTCCCAAAAGGGCCATTTTCTCTTCCACTGAAGGTTTCAAAAGAACTGTAAGCGTTCCATTAGTACGTTAATTTGAATTCGGAAGAAATTAGAAAAAGCAGCAAGAAAGATGAAATTACGCTGGGAAAACAGTATCCTTGGAGGCAGAGAGACAGTACCCAAAGGAAGTGCATGCAAAGGAGTAAGGCACGAAGAAGAGAGGCAGAGGGCAGAGGCAAGGAGGCGGCACCAGCCAGCACGTGTTACATTACCTTGATGGGCTCGCATTTCGGGAAGGGCCTTTTCTAAGACTGCTAATGCTTTTCTATGGTAATCTGCTTGGGCTTCTAATAACTGAGAACAGACCCACATTCAAAAACAAAAGTAACGTTAGCATCAGATGGACACACACACCATGGCTGAGCAAAACTAAAAATGAACTCTTTTCACAAAAAAGCTAAAACGACTCAATTTTTTTTTTTTTTTTTTTTTTTTTTTTTTTTACAATGTGTTAACATTCAATCAAGGGAACGCGCTCACCGTAACAAAGAATTTGCTGTATTCCCCTTCTTTGGCCATGAAGTTGTACATGTCTGCTGCAAGTTGATCCTGCATAAGTGGAAGAGAAGACAAGCCATCGGAAAAAAAGGTTTAAAAAAATGACATCTAAGAATAACCTCAATGAGTTCTTAGATCAAAAGTGATAGAAATAGCCACAGATGAAATGTCTATCAACTAATAAACTGGGCCCGGGGGTACAGCCCATAATCTCAACACTGTGGAAGGCTGAGACAGGAGGAATGCAAATTTGAGCCTAGTCTGGATGAATTAGTAACTTTGAGACCCTGGCTCAAAAAACAAAACAAAAACAAAAAAAGTTTGGGGAGACAGCTCAGTGTGAAGGCCCTGGGCTCAACTCCTGGTACAAAAACAGTGAACTGGTAATACTCCCAAGAGTGAACTGGTAATACTCCCTAGGGACACTCACTCCCAGTCCCCAGGAGTCCCTCAGATAAAGCTCTTTTAAAAATGAGTTTACAATAAAAAAATTACATAACACACAAGGAAACAATCCACCAAAAGCGAACTCCCACCAGTTTCAAGAGCTTCAGAAACAGAATTACCAGGCTGTTAAAACAGGTATACTGGAAGTGATGAAAGACATTGAAAAAGAAACACTAGAAAATTATGCCCTATCAAAAGAGGCAGTTTGAAGAATCAAAACTTTAAATATGAAAATCATAGCCAACAAAATTCAAAACTTAATCAGATCAGACACAGCTAGCTGTCAAGAGAGTAAGTGAATGACACCCTAGATCTGAGGAAATTACCCTGAAAGTAGTATAAAGAGAATAGAAAACCCAAATTATGACTATCTGAAATACTGACAAGCCAGGGTGTGGAAGCTGAGAAGAGACAATAGTCCAAAATGCACCAGCCAGACTCCTCAGACCTCTGCCCACAGGGGATGTGCAGTGAGTATCCAAGAGGAAAGACGCGGCCAGAGCAGACATGAAGACGACTGACAGGTAAATGATACCAGGAAAGTTAGTGGACATGTGTTCATCTGAGTATGATCAGACAGTGTGACACTACTTCATTAGAGGTTTTTATTTAAATATAGTCTTTATGTTTGTTTTTAAGACAGAGCATCACTATGCTGCCCAGGCTAGCCTTAAACTTGAGATCCTCCCACCCCAGTCTCCTAAGCAGCTTGGAGTACAATAGTGCGTCACTCCACCCACCTTTAATCTTTTAAGAATAAAGTGTGACTTTGTGATTTCAATTTCTACATAATAAGCAATTTCAACAGATCAAGAGTTGCTATTTTGAAGAGGAAATTACAGCAAGACTTCAATAAAATAGAATATAGCAGTTTCAACACTATCTGGGAGGATTAACAGATCACTTTTGGAAAGCAAGAGCAGGAAAAGTCTAAGTCGATGATCTTAAGACCCATCAAAGACCTGTGTCCTTATTTCCCAAATAACATTTGGAATAAACATTTATCTACATAGACTCATAAAAAATAAGATCACATAACCATCTAAATCTATACTTTGATTTGAGATGAAAATTGTGTTTCTCCCTAGTTACAAACCAACTCTCCTAGCAACACTGAGAAAGTAATTCTTAAGCTGGTGTGGAGGCACATTCATGTAATTACAGCACTCAGAAGGTTGAGGCAGGAGTACCACTGTAAGTTCGAGACCAGCTTAGACTACAGAGTGAGACGCTGTCTGTAAACAAACAAGTAAGCAAACAAACAAATAAATAGTAATTCTTTGGGCTGGAGGAATAGCACAGCAATTAGGGCGCTTTCCTAGCCATAAGGCCCTGAGTTTGATTCCCCAGTACCATACATGCTGGGGGTGGCAGTGCACACCTGTAATCCCAGCACTCTAGAGGTTGTGGCAGGAGGTCTGCTGTGAGTTCAGGACCAGTCTAGACTACAGGGCAAGACTGTCATAAATAAAATAAAATACGCAATTCTTTTCTCAATGAATATATAATTTTAAATACCTTTTCACATTTGTTCTAGAAAACCTATACTACTCTACTAATCTAATTTTTCTTTTCCTGATCTATTTTTATATCTATTAAGCATTGTTTTAATATAACTTTATATATTTCACTTTTTTTCTCTTTATTTCAAATAAGCTTAGTCAAGTTTTTAAAGTATCTCACATGAATTTTTTAAAGTAATGTCTTTTATTATTTGACTTTTTTCCATTTGTAAAAACGAAACACTGACACAGCGCACATGTCTCAGGATTCTAATACCTTGCACTGCTCTACTTTATTCCCAGCTTCATCCATCTCTTCTTTTAGGGTATCTATTTTTGACGGGAGCCCCTGAAAGTTGGTTCCTGAGTATTTGTGAGCTTGGTTCCACCTGCAAAACAAAAGGGCAACAGCCTCTGAAGACTACTTGCACACACCCAACCTTACAGAGTCAGAAGCAAATGATTCCTCCCCAAATTGCTTCTGCCTGGGACAGCTTGCCAGGCATCAGCAGCCAAGCTGGCTGATTCCCGAGTCTGTCCTCAAGAACAGAAGCAGGCAAAAACAAACATCAGCTTCCCACTATGGCAGGACTCTCCCAGTGCTAGGCGTAGCATCGGCTTGAGTACATCCAAACACATCGTGTTTCTCGCAAGGCCACCTGCTGGAAAGCAGTACGTGGAACCTCTTTCCCTGTAGTCCCGAATCACATGATCCTTGCCAGAGCAGCGCCTGCCCACCCTGCTCTCCTGCTCTGGTCTGGAATGTTCCTGGTTCCACCTTGAGCCAGCTCCTGCTCTGAAGGAGTCCTTACGATGCAGCCTCCTATTATCTGTGACCTGTGATTATTTTCGCCAGATAAAAGCCAAACTTCAGTAACACAACTATGAAAGCACTAAAGAAAAACAGGAGATACACAGGAAATAATAACCTAAAACAATTTTTTTCAATATTTTGACTTTTTATTTGTAGATGGATGTATCTGATATTGTGAACGGCTCTAACACTTCAAACATAGGTATTATATAGATGCAGCGTGAAAATTCACATTAGCAAGTCATCAAACTTCTCAGACCTCCAAAACTGCCTCCAAGACTTCATGTTCTGCCCACCTCACAGGTTCCAGGTGATACACAGAAATACTGAGCAAGCCTGCTGACCAAAACTAGTGATACTATGTTTCTGATGACCATGAACTCCAGAGTCTCACATGCCCCATTCTGAAGAGGCTCTAAATCGACCTAATGACAGTGCTCCAATTGCCTCATCTGTAAAACTAAGATTATGAACCATCAGGAGGAAAAGGACTAATATATGTGTGTACACACGAGTGTAACCAATTGATTTCTACTTAGTTAATGTTACTTTCCCACAAAGAAAAGTCATTCAAATAAGTCTAAGTGAAAAAGAAAAACTCAGTTGCTTCAGTTTCTTCAATACGTATTTTGGTTAAGTAAGCAAATAAAAACATGAACACAAGATCGAGAATCAGTATCAAAATCTTCCATGGGGTACATACACTCAGTATATAAAACTCCTGGCAGATAAACATCTAACAACACTGCTCTACCAAGCCCAGTGTGGAAGCTCCCACCACCTTGCTTAACTAACCATCAGGATACTGTCCTTCTCTAGAGAAAAACGGAGAGACCTGCACGTCACACTCTAACCACACAGGATGCTAAACACACCCATACAAGGAGACAGCAGACACTGCCGTCAGAACCCCAGAGCTGCCTGTCTGTCACCTCCAGTGTGAAGTAGGACACGAAGATAACACACGCAGGTCCCTCCCTTATCGGTACAACAAGTCTCCTCACAAGCAGGAGATGTGACATCAGCCCCAACCCATTCTCTCCGCAACTCGCACAGAGGGGCTCTGCCTTTAGTGTCCTGCACAAAGTCCGACCCAACTGTAGCCTGCTGAGAACGAAAGTGAGCTGACATAAAATGTATGGAGGTCTGGAGGAATGGCTCAGTGGTTAAAGCGCTTGCCTAGCAAGCGCCAAGTCAGACACTAAGTGAAGCGCTAAGTACCCGAGGTGGATTCCTCAGCACCACATAAGCCAGGTGTGATGGTGCACTCCTGTAATCCCAGCACTTGCGAGGCTGAGACAGGAGGACTCAAGTGAATCCAAGGCCAGCCTGGGCTCCATAATGAGTTTGGGACCAGCCTGGGCTACAGAGCGAGACCCTGTCTCAAAAAAAAGTAAGAAGTATGAACATCAATCCTTAACACCAAGGCCAGTGTCCATTAAGTGGCACTCTTACTTTACTGCTGTTTTCACTGTGTGCTTAGATGGACCTTTCACTGTTACTAAATTTCTTAAACCGGACACACCCCAACAACGGGAATGTATGTATGTTTAATAGATTGAGGCTTCTTTTTCCCTACAAATACGTGGATACTGAGTGATATATCTAACACTCAATAGCATTTGAGAAACCAAGAAACGTAAAATAGCACCTGACACAGAATCACCAGAACAGGTAGCTACATTATCACATATTCGCCAAATGGAACAGAGCTGCAGTGAGGACCAAGAAGATCTGACAAAGCAGGCGTCAGCAAAGCATCGGTTCTGTAAATAAAGTTTTACTGGACCACAAAACACCTTCACTTATGGATTGTCCACAGATGCTTACCTGCCCACCTGCCTGCCCGCCTGGCCCCATGTGTGGGAGGCAGGCACTCTACACTGAGCTGCAACCCCATCTTCCATGGCTGTGTTTACAACAGCAGAGTGAGTGGTTCCATCAGGAACATCTGGGTTGCAGAGCCAAAAAGATTTATTCTATGGCCCTCTACAGAAGTCTGTTGACCACTCTGTTGGTGGTGGTTCCCCAATTTCCCATACGCAAACTTCCAAGAAGCAGCATGTTAACTCACTGATTTGGATGCCAACGACGGCAGAGCACGGCCTGGATCCCCCAGGCTGCCCTGGAGACATCTACCTACAACAGCCCCGGGGGACTGGGGCACTGAGGACGACATAAGCCCCGCCCCCACAAGCACATCATTTCCTGACTGTGGAACATAATCATGAGCACAAGGGGTTTCTGATACAGTGGGACCTTCAGGAATGGGTGAGCCACAGATCTGCTCACTCTTACACTACTGTCCCAAGACTATGCTCTGAGAACTGATGATCCTCGACCCCTCTTCTGTTAAATATATTTTCTTAGTTTTCCTTATTATTTTTTCCATTTCCATTCACTGATGGCTCACTAAGGAGACGATGTTCTAACAACATCTCCACTGTTACACGGGAGAGAAGGAGGTCTGAAAGAGGTCTGGGCAGATGCGACCTGGTCAGTAGACCAAGTGTGTGAGTCTCTGACAACATGCACTTCGAGCCCTCAGCAACCTTTCGCTTATCCATGGTGGGGACAGGGATAACTGCTGGGGATGAGACATGATAACAATGCATTAATGGCTACTTTAACAGCTTCACCTTACCTGGCTCGGACCGAATCCCAGTCTAACACCAACCTCGCAAGCTGTTTCCTCTGTTTCTGGATGTTGGGAATCTCCACCTAGAAAAAAGAACATTACTAAATGGGATGCCCTTTGGGATTTTAGCTGAACATTTGGAAGTACAGTACTTATTTACAAATATTTTTCTTAGGAAGAATATAATATTCTCAATTTCCTCCCTTTATATCCAAAAAAGGAGTATACATTAAAGCTACTGATTACTGTGAAAAATCTTGAATACACACGAACCATGGACTATCCAGCCCATACCAGTCCCAGTTCTCTGGGTCACACAGTGCAAGCACCCACCTCTGCTATGCCGTACAGAGGGTCTGTGATCTCCTTTTCAACAAAGACTTCATGCTGAGACAGCTCGAGGGCCAGCTGGTTCTCAGCATCTCCACATGTCTCCAGCATCTTCCTTTAAAAACAAGACATCCCAACATCAAATGAGTATTTATTAAATCAGGCACTGAATTATTATGTGGCTGCCAGTCTACTTCCTATAATGACAGGAACATAGTAAGAACAGTGTTACCCAATGAAGCCTTTAAATTACTATAAAATTAAGGTTATTCCTTAAAACATGAGTGCACAGACTTGTGATTTAAAATGAAGATGACTGCTTCAGGTGTGACTCTGCTGTGGCAAAGGGGTGCAGGTGGCGCAGTCGTAACATGCACAGGAATTAGGATTCTGACACAGGTGCAAACCAGAGCTCAAAATGCTCTGAAATTTTTTCAAAACATACACAAAGTTCATGGCATGTTGTTTCTTTTCTGCTAGTAAGTCTAGACTCAGTAGCATTAACACAAAAACAGTCCATGTAAAAGCTTGCCCTCTTCTGCACACATGATGAGGCTGGCTAACACCTAAGGGCCAAGTTCCATGAATATCATGTTTCCTTTTTGCTTTCATGTTACACACAGCTGATGTCATACAAAGTATACACGCAACTGATGTAATCCACCGTTTCTGTTCCTCCCTCTTTCCCTTCCTTTTCATCCTGCCCCTCCAGCTCTCCGCAAGGCTCTTTTGGTACCAGAAAGCAATGGTGTGTGGAGCCATGGTGTCATGGGTAAACTGCCTAAGTTTCAATACAGGCTTTGAATATAGCTGTGTGGTCTCAGACCATTTTCTTACCCTGTATTGTTGATGTCCTCACCTGAAAAATGGGAGCATTATACTACCTTCCAAGTGGGGCGTTCTGAGGATTCAATGAGCTATTACTAGGAAGCACTCAGCAGAGGGCTGGCACACAGTATCACTCAGGATGGAGGGTACATGGCATGGGGGGAGCAGAGACGTCTACATGTGCACACAAGCCACTCTCCTCCCAGGGCGGTGCCCTCGAGATGGCGCATGGACAGGACAGAGGAATGGTACAGTGGGAGGAAACTATTCTCTTCCAAAGAACAAAGGAAGGACTGTAGAACTCGGGAAGCAGGCTGAAGAGCCTAAAAGCCATGTCTGCTGGGGAGCGGGGCCATGTTAATCAGAACAGAGCAGAGAGGACTAGGGAATACCAGCCTCGCCAGAGTAGCGGGTAGCACAGAGTGTAATTCTACCTTAAACAATGAAAACTGCTTTTTCATCAGACTTTATGATTTAAATAATACATATCCATTAAAAAAAAGAAAACTCCACAGGAGCATGCACTGGAGGATGGGGAGAGAATGGCTGCCAGGCACGGGGTGCATGCAGCTGGAGATGAGGACCAACTCCTAATATCCAAGAGCCCAGCAGGATAGCAATTAACAGTATATTTCATAATATGTAACAGAGTTTTAAGTGTTCCCAACACAAAGAAATGATAACTGTCTGAGGCAATGGATATGCTGATTACCCGGATACAATCCTTACATGCTGAGCTGCCACGATGCACCACATAAATAAGTACAATTATGTGGCTAGTAAAATTAAACTACATTTAAAAAAAGGTAAACCAGACACCAAAGTTTTAAGTAAAAGCAAAAAATATAAATAACTCAGAAAATACATTGTTTTCAAACAACCACCACTGACACTGTGATGACCACCCTTAAAACAATTTTTAGGAACTGAAAGGGACAGATCCTTTGCAAATCTGGGTAAACACCTGGATGGAGCAGGAAGTGACCAAGTTTGACACAACCAAGCTTAAGGAAATATGTACTGACCTTATCTTTTTTTTTTTTTTTTTTTTTTTTTTTTTTTTTTTTTTTTTGGAGATAGGGTCTTCTTGCTCTGTGGCCCAGGCTGGTCCTGAACTCACAATGGAGCCCAGGCTGGCCTTGAACTCACCACAATCCTCCTGTCTCAGTCTCCTGAGTACTGGGATGACAGGTGTGCACCACCACACCTGGCTTATGTGGTGCTGGGGAATCGAACTCGGGTACTTAGTGCTTGACTTAGTGCCTGTTAGGCAAGCGCTTTAACCGCTGAGCCATTTCTCCAGCCCCATCAATTGCTTTTGTTAGCATCTCTTTCTACCCTCTAAATCACCATCCTGGCTCCTACTAAAGAAAAGTTTCCCCAGCAAATAAGCAGGCAGGATGTATTTTCTTCCTCAAGGTCTAGGCTACTCCGCGGCTATGGCATCATGCTCGAAGTTCCTCTGGTCCCACCACCGGCTGCTGAGCACCACCCCTCACATTCCCTTCCATGGACCCATGGGCACTAAGGTTCTCTGACAGCAGCAGACTCACCCCAGAAGAGACTCTTCCAGCTGGCTTGAGGCTTCCTGCATGTTCTGGGCAAGTGCTGTCAGAGGGAGCTTTTTCTGGAAAGGAAGACAGTGCGTGTTACTTCTTCATTATTTCCTGACACCACTCTCAGTGACCTGACTCAGGTCACCACCCACTCATCTCTCCCTCCCAGTAAGTTACACAGGTAACATAGTGGGCTCTGCTTCCTTTCCAACCTCACCCCAGCAGGGCTGCTGAACAAAGGCAACATTCATGGCAAGTTTCTGGTGCGTGGTACGCACTCAGGAACACTACAGCTACGGCTGCTGCTGTCGCAATTATGAATTAATCAAGCACATACAGGTTGAATACCATTTATATAAAATGCTTGAGACCAGGAGTGTTTTAAGTTTTTTCTTTCTTTCTTTCTGTCTTTCTTTTTGGACCTTGGGGTATCTACATAGGTTTTACTGGTTGGAGATCCCTTAAACTTAAGCTCTAAAATGCTCTAAATCTAAACCTTTTTGAGTGTCATGTCAGCAATCAAAAAGTTTCCTATTTCAGAGCATTTTAGATTCCAGCCTTTTAGATTAGTAATGCTTGATATTATACTATGTTCCACGCACTGACCTTGTTCTTGAAATGATTTATCAGAGTAAATGCAAAAAAACACCCAATTTCAAAAGCTTTCGTTAGAACACTGTGAAGCTAAATCTTCATTTGGCAGGAAAAAAAAAGCTTTATGTAAATATCTGAAAAAGTTTTTGTAGTGTTTTTAAACACAGAGTCAAGCTGGGACCAATAGCACAGGCCTGTAGCCCCAGCACTTTGTAGGGCCGAAGCAGGGGGCTGCAAGTTCAAATCCAGCCTGGGCAACTTGGCAACTTAGCAAGACCCCGTCTCAAATAAACAATAAAGGCACTGGGGATGTAGCTCAGAGTGAAGGACCTGTGTTCAATCCCCCAGTACCATGAAAGTCAGTATTTTCCTACCAGAGATTAGGTTTTCAGCCAGCAACACCCATGGGATCACTTGACCTCTATAATCAAAGAACTCAAAGCCCATAGATATTAAGTGGCCTGGCCAGGTGCTCTAGGAAGGGGCAGGAGGGCCAGACCTAGAGGTGAAGGCCTGAGTCTCAATTTTTTTTTTTTTTTAACACTGGCTGACAGCTTGTCTCAGAATACAGGTAGAGGCAGTCTAGGAAAATAACAATAGTCTTGGTTATAATATTATAATTTGCTAACAAAAATAAAATAAAGTAAGACTAGAGGGATGGCACAGTGGTAGAGCACTTGCCCAGCAACGGCAAAGCCTGGGGTTCAATTCCCCAACACCACCCAAACTGGCCATGGTGTATGCTTGTAATCCCAGCACTCAGCAAGCTGAGGCAGGAAAACTGCCATGAGGTCCAGGTCACCCCTGGCTAATAGTTCAGGAACTACAGAGCAAGACTCTGTCTCAAAAACTAATAAAAACAACAAAATAAAATAAAAATACTTCAGTTCTGCAGCTCCACAAGTGATTTTTGCCTTCCTAAAACAAAGGGCATTCATGTCAAAGACATGATCTACTCAGGCACAGCACCTGGCTTTTGCCTCCAAAGGGCTCCCCTGGACAGGCTCATGCAGGTCATGGCTTGTGTCACTGAGTATTTCTAGAAAGATATTTGGCAAACTGCTGATACTGGTGCCTCTGGAGAAAGGAGCTGGGTATCTGCAGGACAGGGCTGGAACTGACTTCATTTTATAGTTTTGTTGTTGTTGTTTTGCTTTGTATTTTAACTATGTAATCGTAAAACCTATTCAAGTTAATAAACTGAAATTTAAAAATAAGTAATATATTCACTCATTTCATCTCCTTCCAAGTTATTTTCAACTAAATAAACAGACAAAAGGCTCCTTCTGGCCCACAGGGACCACTCCCCACTGCCATGCTTCTAGACTAGAAGACACAAGAACAGAAGGTAACTCATGTTTTAGTTACACTGACTTTCAAAAGGGTGTTAAATACAAGATAAATATATTGATAGCCATCAAGAAAAATATACTTTGAGTAACTCTGGACATCCATGAATCTGTGGAAATAATCCTAGAGACTTTTTTTTGTGTGTGTGTGATACTGGGTATCCAACCCAGGGCTTCTGCACTGATCTCTACCCCCCACCCACTTTTTAGTTTTGACTTTGAGACAAGGTCTCACAAAGTCACTAAGTTGACCACGGTGGGCTCAAACTCGTGATCCTCTGCCTCAGGCTCCCAGAGTGCTGGGATGACAGATCTGAGGCACCAGGCCCTGCTCCAGAGTCTATTTTAACAAGTATTCAAAATCCCAATTGCAAACAGCTTAACCTCACAGCCACAGTCCTTCTCCCGGTATAAAACTTAATTGTTTCAGACTTAAAGGGCTCCAAGTCTTACTTTATGACATTCATGACAACTACATAAAAAAGAGGTAATTCTAGATCACACAGGCCCTGAGACTCACAACAAAAGCTCTGCTATGTCAGTCAGTAGAGTTCAGGTCAAAAACAAGCTCCACCCACCTCTGTTCCAACCCCCCACAGGAGCTCCCGCCGGCCTGGGTGGGCTCCTGCAGTGTGTTCCAGAGCCCTGGAGCCTGCCCTCATTTTTTCCATGTTACATATCTCCTACAGTCATCACCATCTTCTCCCACCCCTGTCAGGGCGCCTTTTCCCCACATTTATTTATTTCCATGTCACCTCCCTTTCCCCTCCCACCCTCTCACCACCCCATTTCCTTTTCCTCTCCAGAAAGTCCATCTTCTACTTCCTTCCATATCTCTTACATTTCTTTTTTTTTAAATAATTTTGTGGTAAAAAAATTCATATGACATAAAATTCAACACTTTTTTTGGTAAATACATGAATTCTAAATTCTGTAACACATTAGAACCATGGGGTTTGGGAAATCAGTGAGCGCATAAGTCCATTCCTTTTTCAGAGGTTCACCCTTTTTCTATCTGTCCACTGCCTCTCTTTATACCCTGTGATTCATGTTGGGGCCTTTTTATGTTATTATTTTGGTGCACTTCATAAGAGGGACACCCACATACAGTCAGTCTTTTATTTTTGGTCCATTTCACTAATCATTATTGACTCTAGGTGGCCCGATTTTCATTCAAACACTTATCTGTCTTTCTTCATGGTTGCATAGCATTCCATTGTGTAAAGGTACCACGTCATCTTTAGCTATTCTTGTATGAATGGGCAGGTAGTTTGTTTCCAGGATATGGCTATTTTCTTACATTTTTTATGGCTTGGTTTCCTCATATTGGAGAAACCATATGATACTTAACTTTCTGTGTCTCACTCATTTCACTAAGCATAAATGTCTCAAGGTACATCCATTTTCCTACAAACGACTCAAATGTGTCATCCTTAATGACAGAATAATACTTCATTGTACCTATATACCACATCTTCTTTACTCAGTCATCTGTACTCGTGCATACTGGCGTCTTCCAAGATTTGGCCATTATAAATTGTGCTGCTACAAACAGAAGTATGCATCCATCAGTATTATATGATGACTTTGACTCTTTTGGGAAGATACACAGAAGATGTACAGCTGGGTCAAATGAAATGTCAATTTTCAGTTTTCTGAGGAATCTCCACATTGCTTTTCACAGTGGTTGTATCAGTTTACAGTCCCACAGGCAATGTAGGAGAATTTCTTTTTCCTCTCAGCCCCCCCAGCATTTGTTATTTTTTGAGTTCATAACAGCAGCCATTCTTACCGGTGTTAGACGGAACCTCAGTGGTTATTCTGATTTGCACTTCTCTGATGGCTAAAAATGTTGAACTTTTTTCTTATGCATTTATTGGCCATTCAGACTTTTTCTGAGAACTGTTTATTCATTTCAGATTGCCAATTTTTCATTGGATTCTTCAATTTAAAGGGGCTAATTATTTTTCAGTTTTTGCATATTCTTGATAGTAGTCTTCTGTCTGAGGAGTAGCTGGCAAACATTTTTTCCCATTCTGTGGGTGCTCTCTTCACTCTGCTGATTGTTTCCTTTGCTGTGCAGAAGCTTTTTAGGTTCATATAATTCCATTTGTTGATTCTTGGTGTTATTTCTTGTACTTTGGATGTTTTATTGAAAAACTCTTTGCCTGCACCTAAGTCTTCAAGGGTTTTGTCTACTTCTTTTTCCAAAGAGTTCAATGTTTTGTCAGGGTGACTCTTATTTCTCCTTGGAACCCTACTTTTGGCGCTTGTATTTGATGTTGGAAAAGGAAAGCAAAGGCACCACGTATCAGAAAAAAGGGCAAGTATCTTTGGTCCTGCTGCACAGAACATGCCACCATCGCCACTAATTTCACCTCTTCGCAGCTTGGTCATCTCATCCTCCAAGAAGCCTCTCTTACCTATCTTCTTAACCCCTTCGTACCGTTCTTTGCCCTCCCATAACAACCTGTGTATATTTTATTTAGTATGCTGCCTTATGATTAATCCATTTGCATGTATGTCCGCTGCCAGCCCATGAGCACTTACTTTGTATCTCTAGTACTCAGACACAGTAGGTGCTTGGTAAATACTTAGCATGTTTTAAATGAATACTTGTGATGGTTGGACAGTAGCTCAAAGCAAGTAACAATCAGGCAACAAGGCCATACCTGTGCGAAGGACATTTGGGCACTGGCAGCACTGGTGGCAGGACTACAGTCGGAATGGGAGGAAGAATGGGACAGACAAGCTGATACGGCAAAATGGAATCAGATTACCCAGGGCTGAGGTCATGCGGGAGAACTTGGACTTCATCCCGGCAAGGGGGCCAGGCAGCATCTCTCACAGGAGGCCCTGGGTAGGGTGCTATGGCTCTCCCTGCTGCCTGCATGGAATGCTTCGCTAGATATGACACACGCCAGCACCTTGTTCTCCCCTCCCAACTCCAGCACTATTCTCAGTCCCCGCTGCCCCAGTCTGCTCTACCTGTTTCCAAACATTCCAGGGATGTGACTGGCCCCTGTTAAAGAACCGCTACAGAAGGTTTAGTTTGTTTGTTTGCTCTGTTTTTTAAGCAGGAAAATGATAGGGCTGACTTGTATTTTAGACAGCAGTCAGGTTGAAGAGAAATGGAAAAGAGGAAAATTAAAAGGAAAACATGGAGCTCAGACGGCTTCTACAGCAGGTCACACAAGAGGTTTATGTCAAGGCAAACGTGGCGGAGACAAAAGCAGAGGTGACAAAAGTAGAAGACAGTCACAGGGACTCTCAGGATCTGCTAATCAGGCAGCTGTAGGACATGGAAGATAAAATAAACAAGAATAGGAGAGAACAGTTTATTTGCATGACGGTAGACAGAATTTAAACGTATCAACACAGATGGAAGAACTAGTCGTATATGCCAAGACACCTAGTGTTGGAACATTTCTACTCGGTGAAAAATGGCTCAAGGTCATTGGCTTAACACATTAGTCAGCAGTTGCGGGAACAGTGAAGGTGGCCTGGGGAACATGGAGAAGCACAGAACCTTAGGAGACAACAGTGGGAAGGTAAGAAGAAAAGCGGAGGTGATAGCTCAGTAGTACAGTGCTTGCCTGGCATGGGTGCACTCCTGGGCTCAATATCCAGCATCACCAGAAGGAAAAAAAAGTAAACGGAACAAAAGCCCAGGTAAGAGAGTGAGAAGCAACAGCAGGGGCAGAAGAAGTGGACCAGGTCTAGCTCTGGGGAAAACACACACACGCATTCTCTCTCTACCCGCCCCCCCCCCCCCCCCCCCCCCCCCCCCCCCCCACTGACTACTGTGCAAAGACAGATAACACCACTGTCAAGGTACCCTGTAAGGGTCTGTAGAAGACACAAAAGGATCACATAGATATCTGCTTGCTGGATCTGCCTCTTGAGATCTCTGATACCTAAATGAAACAATGCCACTGAAATTATCACTCTAATGTGACATAGAACATGAGACAGCACAGGCATATATGCTAGGAACTTGTAAACGCAAAGACAGAAGTGCCCACTAATCAAAAGCACTGTGTTCTACTGGTGGAACCTGGGAATGTAAATGCTCTGAACAACTGTATGCTTGAGTAGGCCCTCCCACCCAAAGTCCATCCTTCTCCTTACAAGGGTACCCAGGAGTGCTAAGAGCCTCAATAAAGCCATGAGCAGGAGGCAAGACCACAGCCTACGCTCTCTCTCAACCAGCAGCATAAGCCAACCAGTGCATCCCTTCACCGCTCCCCCCTCCCAATCCCACCTCAAACCCTATCCCCAAGGATGGAATGGGAATTTTTCTGAATGGGGACTGTGTCTTGATACAGATCAATGTCTTGCAAAGGGGTTTCCACCTGCTAAGGGTTCGAACAAGAAGTTTTCTCACTGCACTAAAAAAAAATACCAGCAGACAGGCGCTCCACTGTTAAGACACACACAAGAAGCACAAAACTCATGTACACTGCTAGCAGCTACCTGAAACCCCAGGGGGGCCTATCTAGGAACGAAGCAGATACTAAAGAAGGCAGAGGGGAAACAGGAATAAAACTAGGGTTTAGGTTTTATCACTGAAATGCTAGACCAAGCCTTACCTTAAGTCCTTTCTAACCTCTGGACTCTGGCTAACAAGCCAATAAGTTACTTCTCCTTCTTAAGTCAATTTAAGATACATTTTTGGGGTCTGCGGATGTAGCTCAGCAGTTAAAGTGCTTGTCTAGCATGCCCAGGGTTCGATTCCTCAGAATCATATAAGCCAGGTATGGTGGTGCACACCTGTAATTGCAGCACTCGGGAGGCCGAGGCAAGAGAACTGACAGACACGTGTTGCAAGGTCAGCCTGGGCTTCCTACTGAGCTTTTAGGATCAGCCCGGCCTACAGAGCAAGACTCTGTCTCAATAATAATAATAATAATAATAATAATAATAATAATAATAATAAAGATAATACTGTCAGCTTTTAGCCATCCAAGAATTCCTAACTGACATGTGCATTCTCTTATCAGTGACAAATCATTTACCGAGTCTTTAAAGCACCTGGAGAAGACTGAGGGTGAGCATGCCCTTCAGCCCAGCAGTGTCCTAACAGAAACGAGTGTGTGGTTAGGAGAGGTCATGCACACAAGTGAGGAGGGAAGACACCTGCCCGAAGTCCAAGCTGCCAGTGCTGCTTGGGTAAAAACAACCAAGCGGCTGAAAAGCCTCAGAGAGACACAGAAACACAAGTTCTGCTTTCCATCGGACACTCACATGTCTCCTCTCGGCATCGGTGCCATGCTGGCCTTGGAAGCACGCAATCAGGCGCTTGTGGGAATGGTGGCACATCGACCGCACTGCGTCCAGGCGCCGCTCGATCTGTCAAGGCAGAGACAGAGACCGTTTGTAGTGCTGAAGAACAAACTTGTCCTCTTTCACAAGCACCGTGTACATGGAAGTCAGAAAAATCATTCTGTCTACCTTTTTAGCGTCTGGGTATAAAGAGAAATGATTCCCATTCACCTACACCAGCGACTCTCATTACTGACACTGTGGGTTGGACAATTCTGAGCTGAAGGGACTATCTTGTGCATTGTGGTACGTTTATCTCCACCTCGGGCTCTTCCCACTAGCAGCCAGTAGCAGCCCACTCTCTAAATTGTGACAACCAAGAAAGGATTAGAGACGGCCAAGCATCTCCAGGAGGGCAAAACCGATGGCCTCCTTTATGCTCAGAGTTTTCTTTTCCTTCAAAGCTGAATCTACCTGAAGGGTAAAGAGTGGTCTGAACTAAACCTTACTACCAGACTGACAGATGGCAGTAAGTTACCTGCCACGGCACCAGCAAAGCCCTGGCCCCAGCCCAGCAGACCACTGACAAGTGGGAAGAGCCATACCGACACCTGGAGTTCTCTCCTACACAAGGAAACCAAGTATACGTGCAGTACATCAGACAGCAAAAGCAACATCCCACAATTTCAATTCAAAATCAATGTTTAAAAAATGATTCCTATTATTTTAGGTTTGGGGTGGGCTTTTGTTTTTAATATACCTCCAAAGCAGAAAGGATATCCAGAGTAAGAAACACTAGCTTAGGAACCCACTCATCGTGAGCAGCTTCCCAAAATGCTATCGCGGGGATATGGCTGTTTATGGCAAAGAGAGCCGCTTGTTACAGCAAGGAATGTCAAAAATGTGTATTCTGATGACTCATGAAGGAGAGCAAGCCCTTAGGGATGCTTTCTATTTTAAAGAAAAGTCAACAAATTCAAAGCAGAATGCATTTGACCCCCTAGTATTTTACTCCATGAGATGCTCTGTGGCTGTTTCAGACCCCAAGACACCAGCAGCTTTTCTTCAGATCCAGGCCCCAGTCACCAGGACTCTGATCTGGCAAGGAAGATTAGAATGAGCAGATGCCACTCACCTTCTCCAAATCTTCTAATGGCTGGATTTTAAGGCATTAGAAAAAACAACACACATTCTTCATTTGCCACAAGAGCAAACAGACAAAACAAAATTTCTTAATTTGATTCCGGTTGCACTTTCTAGTGGAACCTAAACCCCATAAGGGCAGGAGCCCTGCTGCTTTGTTCACTGATCTACACCAAGCACCTGCAACCTGTCAGTCAAAAAATCAACAGGTATTCACTTACTATCTGTGATTAAATGGATCCAAATCTACTGAGTCTATTAGGTATTAGAAAGACAACGGTAAATAAATGCTGGTTCCCATCTTCCCGGGATTCATGGCCTCCTGGGCAACTCCACACAACCCAAACAAAAGGTAGCCCTCAGAACAGCTCTAACAGAGAGTTAAGAAAGCAGCAGACCCAGGAGCAAGTTAAGGGGCATGGCGCCTCGGAAACACACCAGCCATACAGCACCTCTGTGGCTTGCAGTAGTGGTAACAACACAGCCAATCTCTACACTCTGCCTCCATTACCAGTTACTTCCCAGATCTAACTCCTCAGCCCTAATAACAATCCAACCAACGCCCTTACTGGAGATGAAAATGGAGGCAATGGGTATAAATGACTGCAGCTACCGAGCTGGTCAGAGGCAGCCATGGATTCAAACTCAGGGAACTGGGTATGAGAGTCAGCACTACACAACTCTATTTACAGTTTAAAACAGCAGGTATGAGAGCGGAAAAGCAAACACAGCAGTGGTGTCAGACGCAAATTAAGAATTCAGAAGGATATTTCAGGACTTTTATGTTTAGTGGCACTTTTCTAAATTAGGCCAGTTACTTCCCCCCGCCACATCCCCCCACCATGGTTCAGGCTGGTCCTCAACTCACTATGTAGACCAGGCTGGCCTTGAATACATGGCAATCCTCCTGCCTTGGCCCCCCGAGTGATAGGATTACAGGTGTGCACCCTGCTTATGTGGTGCTGGGGAGTCAAACTCAGGGCCCTGTGCTGTGCCTCACCAGTACTTTCTCTACAGAGGAAGGGACAGTCACAGTCACCTGGAAGTAGACCTTTGGTCTTCAGGAACTCACTTGAGCAGTCCTGTCGTAGGTTATATAAACGAAAGACAAGCAGAAAGGTGAGATTTGCTCTCTCAAGTATGTTGCTGCTAGTGGGGTTGAGAGTGGATTGGGTGAAGCACACAAAGTCTAGTGTCCTCTAAGCCCCAAAGTTAGGGGAACTTGTTCCCAGGTGGAAGGCAGTGGCCCTGGGCACTGGCAGGAACGGCTTGGCAGGAAAGGGAGGAAGAAGTCCAGAGTGACGACTTGAGGCACTCTCCAGCCAGATCTGGGTACTATTACAAAAAGCCTAAGCCCCTGAGCACCAGCCAGCTCACAGATGGGAGAGCAGCAGTGTGCAGGTGAATGGGCCCTCGGCTTCAGCTGGCAGAGTTCGACCCATCACGAGGGCTACCACAGTAGTGGACTGGTGTGAGCCTATGCAGGTTCTGTGGTCAGCCCTGGTGCCAGTACGCTGACCAGGCTCCTCCCCACCCAACACCCGGCCCCGGAAAGCGGGACTAGCCTCATCCGGACTTCATGATACAACGTCGGGGTTTCAGATCTCCTTTCTATCAGCGTGCTGTACAAAGAATGCTGTAACACTGCTCCTCTTTTTTGTTCAAAAAACATGCTAATTCATTTTATTCCTTCCAGTTTAAAACACACTTCAATACCCATTTACAGGCTTCACGGCTGTGGCTGTGGGGGTGCTTGGGAGGCCACGTAGGTCACCTGCACGCTGCACACATGCTCCATCAGGAGCTACAGCTCAGCCCTGGATTTCTGTTCACTTCCTGTATCTAATCAGATTATTTTAGGAGAAAACTTTGTTACCTGTAACAGATCTTCACTGAGGACTTCTGTTTTCTCAGCTCTGAGGGAAAAATGAAATATTCAGAATTAGAAATCCAGAAATAAAAAACAACTTGTAAAACTTAATCACCAGTCCTGAGTTTAAGATAAGGAAGGCAGAAATGAATTAAGGGGACAGGGGAAGCAAGGTGGAATTTCACTAATGTTTACACTAGGGGGCAACTTAAGCAAAACCAAGGAAAAAGATCTGTAGAGAAGAGCAACCCAACACAAGAATACATGCCACGTGGAAGGGGTTCTCAGCCTTGATGGGAGGATTTCGGAAGGGCTGACTGACAAGCCATTTCCCAGGTATAACACAGAGGTTAACAGGTCTGGAATGAGACTTTTTCTTTCCCCCAAGACAGGGTCTCACCCTGTAGTTCAGTCTTGTCCTGAACTTACTGTGTAGCCCAAGCTGGCCTCAACTCCCAGCAATCCTCTTGCCTCAGCCTCCTCCCAAGGGCTGGGATTATAGGCGTGCACCACCCTGCATGCCCAGCTTATGTGGTGCTGGGGAATCGAACCCAGGGCCTTGTGCTGGCAAGGCAAGAGCTTTAACCACTGTACTATTCCTCCAGCCCCGAGACTGTACATTTTTACCAAGCCTCTTCCTGCTCAGAATCCCCTTGCGAGAGGACCACGGACCATGTTCTGAGAAAGGACTCCCCTTTACAAACTTAACCTTCAGTTCTTAACAATGATCATTTCCACATTCCACAGCATTACTGAAACAAGTTTTGTCACACATAAAGAAACATTATGCAAAGACAAACACTAGACCATCAGGCACAACAGTGTATTTCCTCCTTCGTATTTCTCCGTATCTTTAACTTACAAAAAAAAAAAAAAAAAAGGATTTTCACTTTCACTTTGCTATGGATCAGACTACTAATTTTTAAATCTTTATTTTATTTTTTTATTTTTTATTTTTTTGGAGACAGGGTCTCGCTCTGTAGTCCAGCTTAGTCCTGAATTCACTAAGGAGGCCGGCCTGGCCTTGGACTCAAGGCAATCCTCCTGTCTCAGTCTCCCCAGTGTTGGGGTTACAGGTGTGCACCACGAAACCCAGCTTATACGGTGCTGGGGAATTGAACCCAGGTACTTAGTAAGTGCTTTAACCACTAAGCCATTCCTCCAGCCCCCAGAATACTATTAACCACCAATCTGTCTGGAAAACCAAGATGGTACCCAATATCAGAAAAGGCTTTTTCCCCTTGTAGTCTGGGTAGTTGGAGGATTGAACCGAGCACCTTCGCACTGAGCTAGACCTTTTTATTTGAAACAGGGCCTCCCCACGTTGTCCATGTCTAGCTTGACCTTGTGATCCTCCTGCTTCTGCCTTCCAGAATGCTGGGACTACAGATGTGTATTATCACATTCTAAGCTGTTGGAGTCTCAGGTGCTAGGTCATAATAATTTTTGTTTCGTTTCTTGTTTTGTTTGAGACAGGGTCTCACTCTGTAGTCAAGCTGGTCTTGAACTACTACGTAGCCTAGGCTGCCCTTGAGCTCCTCCATCTCCCCAGTGCTAGGATCACAGATGTGCTCCACCTCACCCAGCTTGACCAATTAATTTCTGAAGAAGACTACCATGTTTACGACCTGGAATGCCCCTCAAAGGTCCATGTGTGAAAGACTTGGGTGTCAGGCTGTGGCACCATCAAGTGGTATAAGAACCTTTGGAAGGTAGGGCCTAGTAGAGGAAGTTAGGTCATTTTCACTTCAGGTAGTGTCCTAACTTAAAGGGTGAGCAGATCCCTGGCCCTGTCATGTCTCCTCCTTTGCTTCCAGCCACCATGAAGTAAACAGGCTCCCTCTAACATGTGTCCCCACCACGATGCACCACGGCACATGGGGCCTAAAGTAACGTGGCCAAGAGATCATAGACTAAAACCTCTAAAACCAAGCGCCAAAATAAACCTGTCCTCCTCACAAGTTGATTTTCTCATGTTTATAACTGTGCCATCCCAAAGACTTTTCCTCTGCATTTTAGCAGGATTGCATCACTGCCATGCGTATCTCCAAATTATGAGAGACTAAATGCCATTTTAAACTTCTGGTTTAATTACTGATTTGAGCCAAGTCCTTTGACATATCTGTGCCAAATTCTCACTGAAATAAACCAGGAAGTATTTAAGGGGAAATAAAAAGTCAGTTTCAGCTCTGAAGAGTTAGGGAGGGGCACAATGAACTAGAAAGTCTAATTTTTATAAGCTATACAGCAGAAAGTAGAGTTGTGTAATCTTTGCCCTGAAGTAATGCAAGAGAAGGAAAAGGTTGGCTGAAAAGTGAACAGGGACCCCTGGAAAGACCTCAAACACAAAGCTAAGAGCAACACTAGCTGCCAGCAATGGCAAGAAGCACCGCAGTGCACCACCGCTCCTGCCAATGCCTAGGGTAACGGCATACCTGGGCACTGCCAGAGGATTCCAGCAGCAGCTGTCACAGTGGTGTCCCAGTTAACCTGGAGTTAGCCATGGGAGTGGTTCACTCACCAGTGTCTGCAGGAAACTGGAATTCTGTCCTGATTCAAACACCTCCCATGGCCTGAAAATCAGAGCCTACACACAAAGTCACAACCATAGCTCCTAGAGGCAGCCAACTCTTAATGCTATGAAGAAGTTCTGCCAGCAGCAGGCCAAAATATACCCTCTCAGCTTGCCTGACACACATGGTGACAAGCACTGCTGAAGTACAGCCACTGGTAGTCGTTCCAGTTAGGGAAGTGAAGCAAGGCCCAGCTGCCGAGGCCAAACAAGCAGCCTGAAAAAGAACCTGACAGTCAGCCTCACATGGGCATGCTTGGCAAGAGCCCACTGCAGCCTCACCCTGAGATCCCTCCACCCCCACCAATAAATAGCCTCATTCCTCCACCAGCAAACCACCACCCAGGGCTGTATGACTTCTGCTCTTTCTTCTCTAGAAAAAGCCCCCAAGCTGCACAGGTCCTGACAGGACCCACTTCAACTCTTAAAACCTCTTCCTTCTACTATGAATATACAGAAAAGGTCCCAAAACCTAGTAATAGTTTCACAAGTACAAAAGAAAAGCCAATCTGAGAATCAGACTAAGTATATACTTTCATATTTACTTTTTAAGGTTTCATAATAAGAGAGCTGGAGGAACAACACAGCAGCTAAAGACCCTGCAAGTGCACGGTCCTGAGTTTGATTCCCCAGAACCACATAAACTGGGCGTGGTGGGCACGCCTGTAATCCCAGTACTCTGAAGGCTGAGGCAGGAGGACTGCCAAGTCCAAGGCCAGCCTGGGCTACATAGCGAGTTCAGGACCAGTCTGCAATATAGAGCAAGACCATCTCCCCTACCCCTGCCCCCAAAAACTCACAAGAGAAAAACTATTTTACAATCCCACTATGGGCTCTAAAGACAGGTGAGAGAGTTAATAACAGCTCAGTGGTAAGCTAGACTGGTTGGCAAGAACCAATTACATACATCTTTTTCTAACACCTTGCTCAGCAAATCCATACTGGTAGCTTAAAATACAAAATCAAAATATAAAGACCAGGTGTATAGTTCAGTGGTGGAGCATCTGCCTAACATATCAGACCCTACGCTTGCTCTTCAGCATCAGGAAAAAAAAGAAATTACAAATAACCACAAGCAATTTAAAACAGGCTTTTTATTTTAATCTTAAGAGGGCCAAGTGTTGAAGTATTATGAATTTATTTTTTTACTGAAACAGGATCTTCTTTCTCTGTAGCTGAGGCTGCTCCTGACCTTACTATGGAGCCCAGGCTAGCCTTGGACATGGCAATCCTCCCGCCTCAGCCTCCTGAGTGCTGGGATTACAGGCATGCACTACCATGCCTGGCTTTATATGGTGCTGGGGAATTGAACCCAGGGCTTTGCACTTGCCAGGCAAGCACTTTAATTGCTGTGCTATTCTTCCAGCTCCATTATGAGTTTATGAGCACAGTGTAAAATAGCTACAAAGAAAATAAAGCAAATGTAAAAACAAAGCAAGTTTAACTTTAGGAAAAACAAAAAGCCCACCAGCATAACCATCATCATCTACTATTATTCTCAGCAGCAAACAATTTATGGGACCTAATAATGTAAATATCAAACAACAACATAGCCAAAAATTGTAACATAATTGTACTGAAAAGATGGTGGAGCAGCAACAGAGGGAAAGGTGGTTATACAACAGTCCTAAACCCTCATTTACCGTAAAAGAAAGTCAGCAGACACTACATGATGACCAGAATAAACAGTTGAATTTTCATAATAGTTGCTTTTGGCGGGGGGGGGGGGGGGAGAATCTCAAAGTAGAGAGAGAACACACCACATTTTTGTAAGAACTACTTTTACAACTCCATGTGTATATAGTTCAACATTTTAAAAAATAGTATTGTACCAAAAGGCCAAAACAACACATAATAGAGATATATGTATACCCATGTTCATAGCAGCACAACTAACAATAGCTAAAATATGGAAGTCACCAAAATACCCATCAACAGACCAATGGATACACAATCTGTGGTATTTATACACAAGGGAATACTATGCATCTATAAAGTCCAACAGCTTGGAGGCTTTTGCAGGCAAATGGAAGAAACTTGAGAACAGCATGCTTAGTGAAGTGAGTCAGAAGCAGAAGGTGAAACATCGAATGGTCTCTCTGATATGAGAAACCCAGATCACAACTATCTCATGGAATTTAACACGAAAAACAAAGTGAAATGGGGGTAGGACGGGGAGGGAGTGAGCGGAGACTAGGGGGACGGACAAAAGGAAGAGTGGGAAGGTCCTTGTCACCTTGACAAGATATGTAGGTGCACAAAACGCTCAACTGTAAACCGCTTATACATATCAATAAACTTGGAAAAAATACTATTGTACCTACATTTTTATACAGCATACTTGAAATGTGAGATATGCTTTTTAGCTTAAAGCAGTGGGTGCAACTGTCATTCTCTACAAAAGCACAAATGAACACATACTTTACAGCAGGGGTCCCCAAAGCCCCAGGGCTGCAGACCAATACCATCATGATCCTGGAAGCACTAGGCCACAGGATGCATAAGCAGTAAGTTCTACTTCGTGTCAGCTTGCTCCTATTTGGTTCTAATGCCACTGCTGATCTGACAGGAGGTGGAGCTTTGTCCCTGCTCCCTTCCTGCTGTGGCTCGCCATTTCAAAGTTATGTTCCAACACCTACTACAGAACAAGTACTTCCCCACACCCTGGTCCTTGGGATAATGGTCTTCAACTAAACCAGTCCCCTGATGCAAAAAGGTTAGTAGGGACCACTGCTTTAGAGTATTCAAGATATAAAGAAAATGAGCAAATGCATTACTGTTTTTCTAAAAGTGGACCTTATTGATTTAAATTTGGAATACCTGAAAGGCCACTGGAGACTGAAAAATATACTGAACATATCATATAAAAATGTTAACCTGCTGTTTATAAGTTTGTCCTATGTTTTTGCCTTTTTTTGTACATACTGTACATAAAATTAATAATAAAATCAGTTTTAGGACAGGGTCCAAAGTATTTTCTTAATCAGATTTTAAGAGTCACTGAAATTATTAAAAATGACCTATAATCAGGAAAGATTACTTTTAACTAATCAATCATGATTACAGAATATAATCTACAAATGTTCCCTCACACACAGATTGCTCTGCTGGCCTATGCCAGCTCTATACTCCTAATAAAGAGCCACCACCCCAGTGGTCCACATGACTACATCTCCTCCTCCACTGTGTCCAGCCCAAGGCTTTCGGTGCTGCTATTTTTAGGGTGTTCTTATTTACTACAGATGTGCGATTTTTTACATAAGAAAACCCAGCAATTACTCAGAATACTAGCAAAAGTCCTTATTCAACAGGCATATAACATAGCCATAAAGAGCTGCTGGTTTTCCTGAGATGTTTTATTTTTTGAGTTTGTGACTTTAACAGCCACGTAAGCATGAAGAGTATTGTCTTTCATTAGGTTGTTGGGTTTTTTTTTTTTTTTTTTTTTGAATGCAGAAACAGGGAGTACTAGATTGAACTAATCAAAGCACCTATGGGGTTGGGGGGGGGGGGTGGTAGTGGGCAAAGTGATAATAACGCTTGCTAAATCAGATTGTTTCAGATCAGGCATCTGCTGCACAGACCTGACCTTTGTGCTCTGTCAGAGACTTCTTTGTGTCCAATGTTCTGTGCTTGAAAACACACTCGAGTGTTTCCTGTCTGTAACTGGAAAAACAATGCAAATCAGGAAGGAACTTCCCACTTGCCATGTTACTCTGGGTTTGTTTTTTCCTATTCAAGCCACTGCGCAGGTTCACTAGTCATTCCAACAGAGCTTACAGGCAGGATTTTTAATGTACTTTTCACTAATTAGGCACAAAGTTTGTCCTTGCAATCTCTAAAGCCTCAAAGCAGTGCAAGCCTTGGTATGTTCACCTTTCCCTTGCCTAGGTGTGGTGATGTCCAACACTGAGCTGTGGCTAACAGGATGGTTCATTCCACCCACTCATTAGGCAAGAAGAAAACACAAACATTCCCCATCTGAAGTACGAAGCATACCAAAAGGCAGAAAATACTCAGAGCACAGCATAGTGTAAAAGGAAAACTTCCAACTGAATGGACAATTTCCATCTCTAACCACAAGCTGACTCCCAGTAGAGTTACTGCCATTACTATACCCAAAATGCCAAGCCACTTTTGGAAACCACTATATTATTTCCCAGGATGCTATCATACATACAAATTCATAATATATCTGTTAACAGGAGCCATGGATTTCCAAAAGGCATGGACAGAAACACACAAATCCACACCATCATCACTCAGGCTGTTACCTTACAGCAATGAGCATTACTGACCTCCGTGCCAGGCGGTGGGATACATGGGGGCTGAGTCACACTCAGCAGGCATCACCCCTCCTCCAGCACCTCACTTAGCACCTGTCTGCCCCACGACAGGTGCTCAGTAAGACACTCTGCGTGACTGGATGGATGGCTAGCACACGACAGAAAAAAGGCCTGAACTTTCAACCTCAAACGAGGTAGTAAGAGGAGTGCAATAAAACTAGTAGAAAAGCAGCAATTCTGGGTATACAGAATTGCCTTCTGCAGTAGAACCCAAGGGGACCTATTTTGAACTAAAAGAGTAATGTGATTTTATTTTAAATTGGAAAACAAAAAACTATTACTACTACAGATTTTTAGGTTTGATATTAAGAGGAGGAAAAGCCATCCCTCCACATTTCAAATCCCTTATTTCAGGAAGAGATTACTGTTACCAATTTATTTATCATTTGTAATATTTTTCTACAGTTAAACCAGTGACTCTGAACTGGAGGCCAGTGTTATATCCCTTCCCTGATATATCTGGAGACATTCTGATTGTTATGATGAGAGGCTGCTAGTAGTACCTGTATGTAGAGACCAGTATGCTAAGTATCCTAAGTGTACAGTGTTCTCCTAAATAATACAAAGAATTATACATCATGAATTATCTGACCTTGTATTAGTTTTCCCTTGCTGGTGTAACAAACTGCTATAAGTTTATAAAAATGTACTTGATAATTCCTTAGGTCAGAAGTTCAAAAAAGGTCTCAGTGGGTTACAATCAAGGTGCCAGCCCGGTTGAATTCCTTTCGGGGAGAATCCATTTTCTTCCTTTTCCAGCCTCTAGAAGCTGCCCACATTCCCTGGCCCCCTTCCTACATTGTCAAAGCAAGCAACATGCGCCTGTACCTTTCTTTCTCAGTCACGGCTTCCTCTGAGGGACTCTGTACTCCCTCTACCACTTTGAAGGACCTTGGTGATTGCACTGGGTCTCCTGGATAAACTTCCTTTCTGATGATGAGCAACTTTAATTCCCCCTCCATCCTCAAATCCCTGGTCCCATGTAACCTAACGCATTCTCAGGTTCTGCAAATAATGGCATGGATGTCTTCAGGAAGGGTGACCATCATTCCACCTGCTACAGATCCTAAATGTCACAGCACCGGGCTAAGAAACCATCACAGCAATGACACCTTTACACACCCTGGACACAGACATATATGGCACACAGACACACATAGAGACACATGTGAAGGTCAGAACACAGAAATACCACCCTATCTCATGTTTCTATGGCTGCACAGTAACCTGTATCATTCCCCTATTTAAACAAATTTAACTTAACTGCATGAAATCAGGGCTGCACCACTCAAGTGGCAAACTGAAGACAGGTCAAGAGTGCTCAACTTGCCCCTCAACAACGGCTGCACCAAGGCTGTAAGGGGCCCTTTGGAGCTCCCTTACAAGCAAGGACAGTCACAGTCCACATTCGCCGGGTGCTTTCCATACCACCCGGCACTGGACAGAATCTACGTTTATTCTCTTACTTTAATTTTTACAGGTACCTACCCTCCAAGGCAGGATTATTATCCTTCTTTCACAGTTAAAGAAAGTCATGGACTTGCCTAGGACCATAGCACTAGTGAGAGGAATTCTGGATTCAAACCTAGAGTACCTCACCCTGATGCCCTGAAGTTAGTTTTTGTTGTTGCTGTTCTTTTAATCCCGGGGCCAGTACACTATACCTGCAGGCCAAATCCCTCCCACAACTTGTTTTTGTATAGCTAGGGAAGCTAAGCAGAGTTTTTATTTGTCAAAGGTTGGAAAAATACAACCCCAAGGAATGTTTTGTAGCATGTAAGAGTTATAATATGTAAAAAAATCAAATGTTAGTTCCTATAATTGGTCTCACTCGAAGTCAGCCAGGCTTACTGGCTATTTATTTATTTATTTATTTATTGAGACGGGTTCTTACTCTGTAAACCCGGCTGGTCCTGAATTCACTATGGAGTCCAGGCTAGCCTTGTGGCAATTCTCCTCCAGCTTCCCAAATGCTGGGATTCTGAGTGTGCACCACCATGCTCAGCTTATGTGGTACTGGGGAACTGAACCAAGGACCTTGTGCTTACTAGGTAAGTGCTTTAACTGCTGTACCATTCCTCCAGCCTGCTGGATTATATTATGATGATCTACGGCTGCTTTCAGACTACAATGGCAGAGCTGAGTTAGCACAACAGTGACCTGGCCTGCAGAGCTCCAAACTATTCACTATCGAGCCACTTAGAGAAACATGCTCACCCAGACCAACACCAGGGGTTCTCCTAGGAAGTCATGAAAACCCAGGGGGCTGGCTTTTCAGAATCACCTTGAGGAGCAGTAAGTGAGGCTAGCCTGTTTTTTCTTCCTCAACATACTGCCACATATTCAAGAAGCAGCTGTCAAGATGAACAGGGTGGCTACTAGAATAATGTAGCTCCACAGGGAGGCACAGATGAATGCTAAGGACAAGTGACAGAAATTAGAAGTATGTCTCTCCTCTACCTAACCCACCTCCATAAAACACTAAAAAATTATACTTTTTTCTGATCTCATAAGTGTATTTCAGGACAGTATCTAAATACATACAACTCCCTATATAAATGTTCTGCAAACATTTTCTAGAAAGTCCAGATACTAAGTAGCTCAGGTTTGCAGGCCATACCACCTCAGCAAGTCCTCAACCTTGCCACTGCAGCGCAGAAACAACCACAGACAACCCATCCCTGAGTGGGCCTGACTGCTTCCACCAAACCTCACGGACAGGACATTTTAACTTCTGTTAATTTTCATTACTGCTTTTAATTTTTTCCAACCATTTAAAAATGCAAAAACCCATTCGGAGCCTATGGTATCTGGATTTGACCCACAGACCACAGAGCTTGCTGGCCCGTGATCTATGTATAAGTACATTTTCCCAAGAAACTTCAATCCTTCTTAATCACTTCCAAAATCCAAATTCTTCTTACTTTGAGGGGGATTTTTCTATTTTCCCAACCAGTAACTCAGAAGTTGAGAGATGCTGCCTTTTTAAGATCTACCAAATTGCTTCTTTTTAATCCTTGTATCCATCAGATGTCCAGAAAACAAGCTCCTGTTTGTAGCACCCAAGGACTCCCTACCTGGGAATGACAATTATGTCAGAGCTAGGACACTGACAGTATCAGCAAAGTTCAGTGGCTCCCAATGCCCCCAGGATCACTGTGCTATTGTCCTCTGGTTTCAAAATTCATACAAGACTGTATTTCTGTTGGTTTTAAACTTGCACATTCACTTTGACATGCAATTAAAATAAAAAAGACAATGAGAGAATTTTTAATACAATGATTTAATCACAGAGGAACAAACCTGTAACTGACCAAGGAATTTGAATACTGAACACAGGTCAACATTACTGCATACACTGTACTTTGCGCGCACAGGGAAATTACAAGGACCAGGACCCACAGCTAAGTAGTGTATTTCATTCCCCTTGGAAATCTGCTTTTGAGCAGCACTGTGTGTTTCCAAAACCCACTTGAGCTGTTGTGCTGAACCGGTGCAACGATTTCATTTCACAGTGAGCTGGAGAACTGCTGAGTGAATCTTGTTCTATCTCATTAGATCAGCTGTCTTCTTACATTTCTAATAAGGAATTTGAAATCCAGTTCACTGAATTTCAAAACAATAAAGGGCCTTTGACATTTTATACGTGAAACAATCTGTTACATATTTCATAAAGTAATTTAGAAAGTCCACAGAAGCCAGAACAGAGGAATAGCACAGTGGTTAAAGGACTTACCTCACAAGTGCAAAGCCCCCCACACCACATAATCTGGGTGTGGTGGTGCATGCCTCTAATCCTAGCACAAGGGAGCCTGAAAGGCAGGATTACTGTGAGTTTGAGGCCAGCCTGGGCTACATAGTGAGTTCTGTACCAGCCTGCATTATAGAGCAAGACTCTCTTTTAAAAAAACAAGCAAACGAAAAGTTTACAGAACTCAAGAGCGACGACGGCATTAGAAAAAAAAAAGAAAAAAGTTGTTCCTGTGCATAACATATGTTATAATTTGCATCTACAATGTTCTCCAAATGCCTCATGTATTTCAATGTCGTGGAGTACGTATAAAACCATGTGCCACTAAGCCATGAGGCCTGGCTGGAAGGGGTAGAACACTGGGGCTTCATTCAGAAGAAGCAGAACACGGGTTTGACATGACCCGGAATGATATTGCTAGTTCTACTCCCCTTAATCACTTGGTTTCTTGTCTGTTATACTATGAATAGCTTTCCTGCCATGCCTCTGCCATGTGCTTCCACGACTGACAGCCAATGGACCGAGACCTTCTGAAACTGTGAGCTAAAATAAATTGTTCCTCCCTTAAATTGCGGATGTCATGAATTCTGTCCCAGCAATAAGAAACTAAAAATTGGTATTAGAGAAATGGGGTCATTGCTGTGACTTTGCCCAAAAACGATTTAGAAGCTTTAGGAACTGGTTTGTGGGAGGAATCTGAAAAGGTTTGAGGATGCTGGCTAGAGAAGGCTTTCGAATGCTCTAAACCAGGATTGGTGGGAGGTTCTGGTCAGACTTCTGAAGAGTAGAATGATGACAGAAGTATGGACTGAAAAGGCCAGGCTCAACAAGTTTCAGATGGGAAGGAGGACTTTATTGGAAAGTGGCCTAGGAACCATGCATGCTATTCCTTGGCAAAAAGTGTGTCAGCCAAATTGGGAAAAAATATTCATCACCAATACCTCAGACAGGAAGCTCATAACCAGAATATACAGGAACCTGAAGAAAAGTAAGCCCCTCAAAATCAAAGATCCAACTGAAAAATGGGCAAAAGAAATGAACTGGCAGCTCTCAGATGAAGAAGTTCAAATGGCGAATAAATACGTGAAAAGATGTTCAACATCCTTAGCCATTAGAGAAATGCAAATCAAAACAACACACTAAGACACCAACTAACTCCAGAGAGAATGGCATATATCAAGAACACACACAGCAATCAGTGCTGGAGGGACTGTGGGAGAAAAAGGAACCCTCCTGCACTGCTGGAGGGAATGTAAACTGGTGCTACCACTGTAGAAAGCAGTATGAAAGTTTCTTAAAAGACTGGAAATAAATATCCCCTTCGATCCAGCGTATCTCTTCTGGGAATTTTCCCAAGAGTTTTTAAAAACAACATATAACAGCGATACATGTATATCCATGTTCACAGCAGCCCAACTAACAATAACTAAAATGTGGATGATACCAAAGTACCCATCAATCGACCAATGGATACATAAATTGTGATATTTATACACAATGGAATACTACTCATCTCTAAAGACAGACAGGTTGGAGGCTTTTATAGGTAAATGGATGCAACTTGAAACCATCATACTTAGTGAAGTGAGTCAGAAGCAGAGTTGAAATATTGAATGGCTTTTCTAATATGAGAAATCCAGATCACGATTATTTCATAGAACTTATTGTGGGAAATAATGGGAACTGGAGGGAAGAGGGAAGGCGTGGGAAGGTTGAAAAGGGAAAGGGGAAAATTAATAATTTTGCCACAATATGTATATGCACAGAATACTCAAGATCAGTACAAATTTTATGTATTGCACTTATACATATCAATAAAATGGGGGAAAAAATCTGTGTCGGCATAGTGTCCCCGTCTTGAGATTCTGAAGAGCAGTGGGCTACTTAATCTGATGGAGAAAATTTCAAGGCAGCCAAATGTACAGGCTGTCTGTCATATGTATACTGTTTGTGGCTTTTAGTCAGCTCTACACTGAGAAGCTGGAGAAAAAAGCAGAGTAAAAACATGGAAAAGTATGCAGCTTGGGCAAAAAAGCACACGGCTGTTGAAGAGATTAGCATTAAAAAGCAATTAAGTACTCTGTATCAAGAGTATAGATGCCTGAGGGTGTCTCAGGAAGTCAGCAAGACCCCACATTTACCAATTAAAGGACAGAAAGGCAAAAGACCCTGAGAAGCATACCCCAGGGCAGGCTTTAAAGCCAAAGACAGAAATATCTGCCTGAGTTCAGCCATCCAGGCATGGGGAGACTGCTTAGCCACAGGCGTGGAGGGCGAGACCACTGTCTCAGCCTGTTTTAAGCAGAGCGTGCTTGACAGATGAAGCCTGTGCAGACCGTGTGGTGACGGTTTCACCGACATGCAGAATTTAAGAGTTGTGAGATCTTGGAGACTTCACTCAGATTTCAGGAAGACGACCTTGGATGCCGGTAGTGTGTCCCTAGAAAGGCAGCGCAATAGTTGTGAAGGAGAAGCCTAAGATTCACTGGAGATCCCAGAAATTTCAAGATGTCAGAAATGTGGATCGTGTGTTGAGGAAGGCCACAGTCGTGAGCAGATCCAGCCCAAAAGAGAAGCCATGGAGAATGTGGCCAGAGGCAACACTGTAAGGCTGGAGGCACTCAAGACCTTTGAAGCTGATGTCCTGCCATAATTTAGCCCAAGTGCTGGACATAACTTGTATATTACTACAGGATTTAATGGTGCTACAGGATGCAACCCTTGCTCAGCTGGGTTCAGAACTTGTGATCTGCTTGATTTCTATTCTCCTATTCCTCCCTTTTGGAATGGGAATGTTTACTCTGTGCCACTGTATGTTGAAAGTGTTTAACTTTTCTTTGATCTTCACAGCGGCTCACAACCAAGGGTATGACTTGAGTCTCAGAGGGGACTTTGGACTTGGACTTCTGGCCAGTGCTGAAACTGTTAAGGCTTTGGCAACTCTTAGAGAAGGAATAAATGCATTTTGCATAAGGAGGTGAATGTAAGTCTTCTGGAGACCAGCGATAGAATTTATGGTTTGCATCAGTAATGTCCCCCAAAGTCTCATGTATCTAAATGCTGTGGAGTACCTATGGAACCATGTGCTGTCAGGAGGTGGGGGCCTGGCTGGAAGGGGCAGCTAGCTCACTGGGACATGACCTGGAAGGATACTGCTAACTCTGCTTTCTTGCCACTTGGCTTCCTGTCTGCTGTGCAATGAACAGCTCCCCTCCTGCTACACCACTGCCATGTGCTTCCACCATTGCCAGCCACCCATGGATGGACCACAACCCTCTGAAACTGTGAGCTAAAACAAATCTTCCCTTAAATTGTGTTGTCTGGTATTCTGTACCAGCAGTAAGAAAGTAAGATAATATATACAAGAAAAAGAACTGCTTTTAGGAAAAAATGATCAAAGAAAATATTTTAGCAATGAGTAGGGGGAAATACAGATCTAACAGTCCTTCTATCCTCTAAACTATTTCCCTAAATGGTAAGATTTTGCCCACATACGTAACACTTATTTATAACATTTATTTTTACTTTAAAAGACAGTAAGAAAATTCTTATCAGCCTTAATCTTTGTAAAATCTGAATTTCAATCAACAGCTAAGATGAAGAATTATATATTTTTTAAGAAGTTGAATGGTGTTTTATCATTCTCCTACACCCGTAAGCTTATCCATGTGGATTGTGTTTGGTCAGCTGGCTTTATTTCACCCTCTGGCACATGAAATACAACCTATTTGCCAGACCTACTCTAATTATGTGGAATAAGTCTCAAAGCCCCACCAACAGTTCTTACTTATAGCAAAGTTCACAGAATTTTCTCAGCCACCAGCCACACACTACAACATCCCTCAGTGGTCTCTCAAGAAACTTCCAAATGTTTCAATGCCCCAGCCTCTCCACTATTTTACTGTACCGCCGTGGACCTGGAGGCAGCTGAGTTTATGATTTCAAATTACATGTAAGCAGTCAAAAGTAGGGGAGATACTTTGCAAACAGTCTATATAGTGGTACAACTCATGGAGAGAAGCTACAAGAAGAGGGGTCTGGTTTATTGCTATGCTAAGGCAACAAGAGAGGCAGAGGAGCTGAAAAGCCACAAAACACCTAGAGCAAAAATGCTAAAGGTGGGCAGGTGCGTAGCTAGTGGTTAAGCACTTGCCTAGCATGTGAAAGGCCCTGGGTTCCATCCCCAGTACTACCAAAAAAAAAAAAAAAAAAGTGCCAAAGGCAAAGCTATAAACGTCAAGTGCTCAGCTGTCTACAACCAGACTGACTCAGTATTGTGGTCACTAGCAAGAAAGCAAGGCACTCAATACTTGAGACAAGTTCTACAAGATCTCTGCCAAAAGTTTTCCATAATTCAGCACATCTTCCTTTGAAAACTGTGTTCCCATGGAAAGCAGGTTACAAACGATCATGAAGTTCTCACCCAGTCTACCAAGACCTATTTATTTAGATCAAGTTTACTGAAACCGTAGCCCTGGTACATACGGGGCTATTATTTTTCTGAGCCAATCTGAACCTAATATACATACATACATACCCAAAAAAACTAGGAATAAAGTATCTCTCAACCATAGCTACTTATTTATGATCCTGGGTACTCAGAAAGTGATACAGATGGTTCTATTTGTACAAAGGCCAAAAAAGACTACCATATAGAAATAGAAAGTAGATGAGTGGTTGGCTGGAATAGGATGGTAACGTGGTTTAACTATGAAGTGACATGAGAGATCTTAGCTGAGTTGATGAAAATGTTGTACCACTATATGCACTGTCTGCATTATGATAGTTTGCAAAATATTTCTCCCCTACTTTTGACTGCTTACATAACATTTTGCTAAATTGCTCAGGCTACGCTCAAACTAGCAATCCTCCTGCCTCAGTCTCCCAAAGTGTTAGGAATAGAGGCCTATACCACCAGCCCCAGGTCCTATTCCTCCCTTACCTCTGTAGCAGTCACTGAGTGATAAGAAACTGGTGAATACCAGATTTTAAGCTTCATTTCAGAAAAAAAGATAAGGATACAGGATATGATAGAAGTTAGAGTTAGAGCTCTGGCACTAAACAGACCCAACTTTCAAGCCAGTGTCATCCATTATTGAACGTTGTTTGAGCGTTCACTAGTTCTACTGCAAAGGGAACAATTGTAACTAAAAAAACTGAAATAATAGTATCATTACCATAGTGGTTGCTTAGATACATAATCTTAATTTTCATTTAATGTGCTCCCTGGCACCTAGTGAGGGGTCATGGGGCATCAAGTAATCAGAGAAGTACAACAAAGGTTAAGTCTCATCTAAGAAAGACGTTTCATAAGCATATTCTAGCTTCTCTAGGGGAGAGTTCCTGCTAAGTCAAGAGGACACAAAGACAAAAAGCTGTACCCAACTTACAGTAGGAGCAGGGCAGGCTGTTCCATCAAAACAAAGGACTGGTTGTGATAACGTCGTGTAGGATGGAGGCCACCAAAGAGAATCACAGGCACACAATAAACCGAATGTGTGGTGCATTCACAAAGACTTCTATCAAAGGATCAAGGTTTTAGGCTGCTGTGAATCACTGCTGGTTAAGAAGGCTGTGAAAAATGCCTGCACCAGCAGTTCCCAGGTATTTATCCAAGCCATTCTCTAACAAACCATCCATTCCAGGGTGAACTTGATCCACAGGGCACTTCCTTCGTTCACTCACCCAGTATTTATGATTTTCTCACACTGAATGTCATAGGAGTTACTGGAAAGAAAGGCTTTGCCTGAGAAAGATCTAAGCAGAATGGAGAGCCACTGATGTTTTTTCAGTAACGAAAAAGGAGGTGGTTTCAATTGTCAAATGAAAATTATGACAGCAGCAGTATACAGGATGTAGCAGGGAGATCACCTTGAGGCCTCTGCAACTTTCCAGGGCAGAGACCAGAACACAGAGCGAGAGCCCTAAGTCTCTAATCCTAGCCAATGACATGCAGTTATTCAAAAAGAAAGAGTACAGGACAACCACTGACTGCACTATCACCTGGACTAAACTCTTCAGAAAGCACCAAGAAAATTTAGAAAATATAATGCTGTCATCAAGAACTTCATCAAACATAAAAACTAGAATTCACAGACTGTAATATCCATCATTGTGAGACCTTGTCATTTAACCTGAGTTCTAATATTCAACATGCTTTTATAGTAACAACATTTTTCTTTTGCACATTTTTAATAAAAGTATTTTCACATATACTGTTTCATTTTATTTTACAACTATCTTTATGGAACAATTTTACCTTCATATATTATGGGTGTGGAAACTGAGGCAGGCATCCATTAAATAAATGACAACGCAAATAAATCTGAACCTCAGAAAAAGAGTGACTGCAACATCATGGGTGATTTCACTTCACTGTGCATGTTAGATTTTGTTCCTAGTTCCACTACAAACTATATGACATAGAAATAGATCCCTTCACCTCTTACCTTTCACTTTATTTATATTTGTTTGCGTCGACATTCTCACACAACTTTTAAGAAGCTACAACAACAAAACAGAAATTGTGAAATCTTCAAAACTGTTATGCAAATGTAGGATTGTATCACTATAGATAATTTAAAAATTGGCATATTTTAAAAAGGCACATTTGGACAAACTCCAGGCTTCTACAATGACTACACATCACACACAATGCCCACAAAGTTCCACATTTCATGTAGGACACAATATGAAAGGAAAAGCTATTCACCTTGAAAATCAGGGTGAGGCAGCTTCTGAAGGATGACTAGTAGATTCTGGGTGGGGAGCACTATAAATCTTTACTTGCTCTTTTCTAAAGGTCAAAGAAGACAGTGCTTGACAGATGAAGGAACAGTGCAGAATACTTAGAAGAAAACCATTTTTTAAAAAACAAGCCCTTTGCTTAAAAGGATACTTAAAAATTCAAGGTTCACTATAGTGGGGCTACATAGCACAGAGCTGAATTCAACCACACGCTGCTGTCATGCATACTTGCAACTAAACCTTTTCATGGAGTTAGTCACTGAACAAATATTTGTTTGGTTCCTTTCCATGAGCCATTATGAGTAAGTGATAGAACCCCTGCCCAGACACGGCGTAAGAACTATCGAGGAAAATAAACAATTTCATTCCAGCACAATGAGTGCTTCAACAGGATTGCGGGGTCCTCTGCAACTATCATCAATGCTATAGCTAGTATCTGTGAGGCTCACATCACGAGCTCAGCATTGTGTCCAGGCACTCTTCACGGATTAATTCATTAACAAATTTTATAGTAATTCTATTATTATTATGCTACAGATGAGGAAACTGAGGCTCAGAAATCAAATGGCTTGCCCAAGGTTTTGTGGATAGGTTCTCCATCTGGGCAATATTACTCAAAAGATCCTGTTCTTCCTTCTTTCTTTCTTTTAACAGCAACTCTGTTCTGTATTCCAGACTGGTCCTAAACTCATCATGTAGCCCAAGTTGGCCTTGAACTCACAGGAATCCTGTCCCACCTACCCCACACCCCAGCCACCCAGTGCTGGGATGACAGGCGTGCTCCACCACGTCTGGCTTATGTGGTACTGAGTAATCAAATGTTGGGCTGGGCACCTGCTAGGCAAACACTTTAACCACCATGCTACTCCTCCAGCCCCAAAGACCCTATTCTTGAACATGGAACTGATATTATTATTATATGTGATTTAGAGATTGGACTCCTAGGCATAGAGTGGTTGATTAACCTACAAAAGAACTCAGAGATGATATGAGGGACTCTGAAAACAGACTTAGGTGATCAGAAAGGTTTTCTGAAACTCATGATGGCTAGTGAGATGGATGAACTGGAAGCACAGGCATTAAGTAGGACGAGAGCAAGGAGCACAGCAGTGAGAGAAGGTGTGACAACAGCAGACACCAGGCACATGGCTGGGAAGAAAGTGCTCCTCAGCTCGATGCACGGGCTTGCTAAGGTGAGAGACAAAGCTGGAAAACCAAGAGAAACCTGCAGGTCCTCCAGCCCTGGAGCTGCACAGAAGGCAGCTGCCACTGACCATGGTGGGAGGGGCAGCATGAGAGAAACCACGCAGGACTGCGCGCCTCAAAAGAAGTATCAGGCCATGATCCTCTACCACACAGAAACGCAGCGAGCTGAGTAAAGTTCAGTGCAGGAACAGAGCCCTATTAAGTGTGAGAGATGGCAGAACAAGTAGAATAAACAAGATCTGCCAAGGGAAAATGCTGACCCCATCCCACAGTAAACTGAATGTTCCGAAGCAAGTCTCATGCAACTACAGACAAGACTGACATTCCAATCCACACACGGATAACCAAGCAGAAGCAGCATGCCAGTCTCACTTCCACATGCCTTCCATTTAGTCAGAAACTATTAGACCATACACAAAAAAACCCAGAAAACATGGTTTATCCCTGTGACAACCAACAGTCAACAGAACTAGACCCAGAGCTATTCAAGGAACTTTAAAACAACCATGACACATGAAACGACTTAATGGAAAAGATGGAGACACGCATGAACAGATGAGGGATTTGGAAACTTGAAAGGAATCATCCCAACTAAAACAAGGAGACAAAAAAGTGGAGAATTTTGGGAGAAAGTGCCCAAGATCTACAAGACAATATATCAGTCTAACATACCTGCAAGTAGTCCTAAGGGTAAAGAAGAGAATATGGGAAAAAGAAATACTTATAGTCAACAGAAGAATTCTCAAAAATCAATGAAAGATATTCACGTACAGGTTCAATTTGCTCAGGCAACTCCAAGCTGGATAAATACAAAAATTAACACCAAACTTGGTCTGGTGGCACAGGACCATAGCTCAGGACGTCAGGAGGCTGAGGCAAGAGTATTCCAAGTTCAAGCTTAACCTGGGCAATTTAGGGACTCAGACCCTATCTCAAAATTAAAAATAAATAAAAATGGGCTAGAGATGTAGCTCAGCATGAAGACCCTGAATTGGATCCTCAGTACCACAAAACAAACACACACTAAATCTCAAAACGGGCAGGGGGCACATTATACATACAAGGAGCAACAAGAAGAATGGTAAGTGATATCATCAGAAATGTGAGGACCAAGTGACAATGGAATTACATCTGTAAAGTGTTTAAGGAACAAACTGACCTATATTTCTACATCAAACAAAACCAACTCTTACTAATAAAGCTATCTTTAGAAAATAAAGGCGTAAAAGGACACCTCACTATAATTTCTTGGTGGGGTAAAAAGGGAAGATGAGAGAACTCAGGCAGGTGACATTCATACTGAAGCAGGCTGGGTGTGAAGCTTCTTAAGGGAAGGCAGCAAACTACGCTCACCCCTCAGGCCTATTCTCCATCAGCCACAGCTTTCCACACTCCTGATTAAAGTAAACTGGGGAGACTGCACCCAGACTCATGGGAAAGGAGGAGTACCTGGGTAATTTTGCCCCAGGCTCAGCGTCATTCTTGACACTACATCCTCTGTTTTACTCCGCAGGTAGATTAGGCATAAGGAAGTAATGCAGACTGTAGCTACTTCCTAGGACTATTTTAGCTTTAAAAAGACGGCTCATTTTCAAGTGCCAGATTCTAATTTCTATGGCTTCTTGAAGTCATACAAGATGAAGAAATCTGGGCTGCAGAGCTGCTAGGCTCTTTACAATTTACTGTTTCTCAAATTTGGCTAAATTGACAGCCCAGTCAGGATAGGGAACCTTTTTCTATAAAGGGTCATTTGGATATTTACAATGTCATTAACAAGCCTCACAAAATTATCAACTTGAAAATCAGCCTGCTCTATTTAGGAAAATTTTAACTCACGCCTAATGTGACAGGTGCCTTGGCGAAGCCAGATGTTCTGCACCTGAAGTCCAAATACTTCCCTGGGCAGGGAGGAGGCAGGGATCTGAGCACTGTAGAGTACTTAACAGCATCCTGGCCTCTACTCACACAGAACTAGGTGGCAATGTGTTTGTTCTATTCTTCCCTTCCTCCACAGTGGTGACAATGAAAAATGCCTGAAGGTATTTGCAAATGTCCCCAGGAAAGGGGTAGGTTGTGAAGAAATAACTTCAGTTAGGACCCACCTGGTTAACAGAAGCTTTACAACTGCCCAAAAGGAGAAGCCTCTTGATACCAGAAGGCAAAAAGATGGCAGTCAAGTGAGGATCAGTAGAATTTATTCAAATCAGTAAGACCAGAGGTTTGGAGGAAGAAGAAAAAAAGCTCTTCTTTATAGTATCTGGAAAATTTCTCTTCATTAATGAATGCTATTCCTGGTTACATAAAATTTAAATTTAACAACTCCTAGATCCTGGAAGATGAAAGACCATGGAGACCTGCTGTAGTTCACTTTCAGTTTTATCTTTGGTTCCCTGTGGCTAGTTCTGAATGAGTAACAGTATCACAGTTTTTGTTTCTATGTTTTCTTCTTAATTGGTTCCTTTGCTTTAAAAAATGGATATGGGACTAGGCATGGTGGCTTACCTCTGTATCCCAGCACTCTGTGAGGCTGAGCAGGGAGAGTGCAAGTTCCAGCCCAGCCTGGGCAACTCAATGACTTACTGAGACCCTGTTTCAAAATAAAAAGTGGGCTGGGGATGTGGGAAAGGGGCTCATATCAAGGACCTAAGTTCAATTCCCACAAATGAAGGGGGGAAATGTGTTGTTTTTGTGATATAAGAAATACTGTAAATACTCTCAGCAGTCAGGAGTCTGGGGCAGCAGGACTGCTGTGAGTCTGGCTAGCCTGGGCTCTATAGTGAGTTCAGGACTGGCCTAGACTGCAAAGCGAGACCCTGTCTCAGGAAAAAAATAAGGGGGTTGGGGGGAGGTGGAGGAATGGCTGAGCAGGTGAAGCACTTGCCTAGCAAGCACAAGGTCCTCAGTTGATTTTCCAGCACCACACAAAGCTGGGTGTGGTGGCACACACCCATAATCCCAGCACTCCAGAGGCTAAGGAAGGAGGATTGCCATGAGTTCAGGACCAGCCTGGACTGCACCTTGTCTCAGAAAGAAGGAAGAGAGAGAGGGAAGAAGGGAGGGAGGGAGGAAGAACAACGGATGGACAGACGGCCGTATAGCCTACTGACCTGTCTTGGAAAATACGCAAGAACAACATTCGTTTCAATTGTCCAATGACCTACTTAATGGGTACACCTGGAACTCATTCTAAATGGCTTTCAGTGTATGTTTTTTAATTGTAAGATTTCAAAAACAGCCTTTTATAATATTTAATGGATTTTAATGAGGAAGAAGAAATAAATGCTTTTGTTCAGTCAACCGTCTTAAGATCCTCATCTAATTGAAGAGTTTTTCTATCATCAATAATTTCTGGACCCTACCAGTGAAGATTGATACTTCAATCTATCATATTATATTATGACAGTTACCTAAGAATTTATCAAAAATCAAATTACAAAATCAAGTAACACAATGCAGGAAAAGTAGGCAAGGGATGGAGCAAAAGAATTTCTCCAGCATTACTGGGCAACTCGTGTCACTTCACTGTATCTCGATATTGTTTAAACAGGATACTGGTCTTTCTTATAATCCTAAGAACTGCTTTTTTTTTTTTAATTGTTGTTGGTCTGTTTTTCTTTCTCAGTGCTAGGGACTGAACTGTGCACCTCAAGAATATTAACTTAAGCACTGAGTTCTTCCCTTCAGCTCAGCCCAAGCATTCTCATAAAGGAGAACTTATATATGCGCATCTCCTTTGCCACCCACACTCTGAAAAGGAAACCCAAAATCACCCACAGAAGAGGGGTCAGAAAATACTCCTACCCCACCTGCTAAGAGCTGGCGAAGTATCTAAGCGTGAAAGCCTGCAGCGAGTTTACTAGGTGGTCAAAGCTGAGTCCATCACCTAAGAGCTGGGCAACTATGAGCAGATTACTTTTTTCTTTTCTTATGGTACTGTGGGTACAGCCCAGGGCCTTCACACTGCGCCACATCACCAGCCCACCTTTTATCTTTGATTTAGAGAGAAGGTCTCACTAAGCCACTGAGTTGCCCAGTTAGGCTTGAACTTGTGATTCTCCTGCCTTAGCTTCCCAGAGTGCTGGGTTTGCAGGCCTGTACCACCAGGCCAGTTTGAACAGATTACTTAATACCTGTGTCCTACTTCCTTATAAAATAGATATTAAGAATATCTAACTTAGAGAATTGAAAATATCAAAAGATATAGGCAAAATGCTAATTCCTAGAAAGCTAAAAAAAAAAAGTTTGTGTTCCTGTTATTACATAAGTGATATTAAAGAGTCTAGATTCTGGAGACAGATTTACCAGGTCCGAGATCTCAGATAAGTTACTGAATCTTCCTGTGCCTCTGTTCTCTTACTTGTAAATGGGGATAATACAATTACTATTTCACAAAGGTCTAAAATTGGTCAGTACACAACTAGTCCTAGGAACAATGCCTGGCACCTAATAAACATTCAGTAAATGGTAGTTATCACGAACGACATGACTCTGAGAGGTCTCACTGGCAACAGTGGGGGAGACGTGAGAGAGAAGTCGGGAAACTGAGAAATGAATGTTTAGAGACCGAAGAATGCGACATCCAGGTAGGAAGGGGAGAGGACCCACACTGATAGGTGGGCATGTCAAGCAGAGGACAAAAACTAGTCCAAAGACAGAATGCGTACGCCTTACTGAGTGCAAAGTCAGAGACTAACATGGCCACTGGGTATGAGCATCTGGCTCAATACCAGGACCTTTCACCCTCAAAACACTCGAGAGGAATCTGAAGGAGGTCAGCTCTGGAACTGCTGAGCTGAAGGATCTACTGAACATTCCAGTAGAGATGCCCAGTGTGGTTTTTGTTTTCCACTTCTGAAGCATACAACAGGCCAAACATGATATAAACGCTAGCAGCAAACACAGACTTTTGGGAGTTTGCTCAGAACGCAGTGCCTGCAGAGAAGGAGAAGAGCAGAAGATTCAGGAGCACAATGAAAGAGGAGCCAAAGCAGGCAACAGAAAAGGAGTGCCTGGAAAGGGGAGGAGTGAGGGGCGAGCCATGGCCACTGCAGAAGAGGGGAGAGAAGGGAACCAGAAAGCGCAGCCATCGAAACCAACACACAGATTACAGCCTGGGAGGAAAACACCCTCCTGGCCCTCCAATACCATTTTTAGTTGTTTTTTCCTATTTTTATCTAAAAGTGAACATTAGTATCACCGCTTTTCTGGTTCCTAGAAGAATTCACCTAGGATTTCAACTGGTCTGAGACACATTATTAAAAGGTTTATTGAGTGCCTTCCTGAACTAGGCCTTGCAGATACAAAAACAAACAAAATGCGCAGTGGACTCGCTGACACAGGGCACCGAGTTCTTGGAAGGGAGAAGCCACGCCCAGCAGGGGCGGGACAGCAGAGCAAGACAGAGGCAGTGGAGGGAAGCAGGCTGACTAGGCAAAGCAGAAGGGGGAGCCGGCACAGCAAAGCACCTAGGAAGCAACCAAGGCTGGAAGACTGGGGCATGGGGACGGACGAACTTGGCCAGCAGTCCAACAGTGGCACATCCAGCTTTCTCTGGAAACAGGGAGGAGGGTCATCCAAGGAGAGTGGGTGTGTCCGGGCAGGGTGGAGCAGCTTTGAGAAAATCGAATGTCTGGCAGAGGCACTCAGGAAAAAGAAACTGAGCCAAGGACTGGAAAGCAGGACTGAAAGCCCAGCGGAGCTGGGAGGCAATAAAAGTCCTGGCAGTCCTAACCTGCGTAACTAGATGGTCTTTCCGGGCCACATTTGCATCACAGGTACAGGACAGAGGCGGCCCAAACGCTGGGCTGTAATTCTGCAAAACAGGTCTAAGAAGAAAGCCGGCTGCACTGAGTTTTCAAAGTGATGTCCAAGAAGAGCTGGTAGGGTCGACCTGGGCTAGAGAAGGAGACAGACAAGACAACACAAAGCAGCTACCCGGGAAGCGGGATCTGAAACGAAACAACTGCCGTCAGATGGCGGGGAACGGCCTGGAATGTAGGCTTGAAAAGGGGGACAATGGCAACTTCTTTCTGGAAAAGAACACCACTTTCCACAGTCTACTCCCAAGACAGCATCATACCATTATCTTGAACTCTGTCAATTTACTAGATAAAAAATGGCATACTGAAGCTTCGCGTTTCTCAGATGACTTGTCATTTTGAAAACGGTCTTACGTTCCCAATCTTCTTTATATCACCTATGAACTTTCTGTTCATAGTATTCGTTCACCAGGGGGTGTTGTTTAAACTGAGAGCTTGCTACGTTGGAACAGTAAATCTATTATGGGTACTATCAGGCTTTTTCCAATTAATCAACATAATCTTAGTTATAATATAATATATGACAAACACAAGTTTTATTATGTGGGGCTGCAGATTAAGCCTAAAATATCATACATGCTAAGCAACTGGTTTACTACTGAGCTACAACCCAGCTCAAAGGTTTTTTTCGAAGTTTTTATGTTATTATGTGGTCAAATCTACATGTTATCTTGTACTCTTTCTGTACAATTTTATATCAAACATAAAGTACTTTTCACAATAAATGACGTTTTTTTCTATGCTTTTTTTCCATTCTGTCTTTTACATTAATTTTTTTGGTGCTAGAGATCAAACCCTGGTCCTTATGAACACCAGGCAATTACTCTGCACTGAGCTACATCCCCAACCCCTACACGAAACTGTTAATTTGTCTGGAATTGATTTTGGCGCATGGTGGTGAGGTGAAACCTAACCTGACTAATTCTCCCCATAGTAACCTGTTGTCTCATCCTATTTCCTCCGTTTCATGATGTCTCCTTATCACATGCCAACTTGTTAAACACACCAGGGCTTGTTCCCCTAAAATGTCAGAAACCCTATTTTCCAAGTAGGAGAAGACAGCAGAGAGGTTGACTGGGCTAAAGTCAGAGGAGAGAGCTGGTGATAAATTAGCATGAATGAGGTCTCAACTTTTCAGACTCAAGTACGGTATACTTGTTATTACTCTTTGCTATACTAGGACAGTTTTCTTTTATGCCCTTACCTAAAACTTTAAAAGCACACCTAAGTGAAATACCAAACTATGTTATTCTACAGGGAAGTAACTTGATGATTCTAATATCTCATCATAGAATGAACTATTTCTGACTTCAGTGTTTGTGAGGGGTGCATTCTCATTTAGAATGTTGAGTACATGTTTCAGAAAACAAGAGTACACACACAAACACGTGACGTACACACCAGGAACCGGTATTTCTCGAGAGAGCATGTCCTGGCATTGCTAAGCATTTTTTCTGATAACTAGTACATTTCCTGAGCTGCCAGTCAGGTAGATGGGTTTTCTTTCATCTTGGGATTCTTGTCAATCAATTGTCTTGAGAATCTCTGAAGTCCATAAAATATATATAAATCTGCCCATATAGATAATTTTTCTTCCCCAGCCAGAAGGTTAAGAGCCTCAATCTAAACCTACAGCCACCAAAGTTTCCCCTCCAAAAGACTGCCCTAGATTCAGTCTACAATTAAGTTCACTACTCTGTGACCTGCCAATCAATATTTTTTATGAAGTACAGGGATCATACCCAGAACTCCCCTTTTGTTTTTGGAGATAGACTGTTGCTAAATTACTCAGAAAGGATTTGAGTGTGTTATCCTCCTGCCTCAGCCTTCCAAAGCACAGGGATTATCCCATGCCCAGCTCTCACTATTTCTTTAGAACTGACATGAAGATTTCTGCTACATTATGTTCCATTTAAACTCCTTCACTGTTTCCCAATTTTTCATCCACTTCCTCCTGAGTGTCAAGTGCACTGCAACTGTTATCTCCACATGGACTATTCGGCATCCTGCACTAAAATCACCTGCCAACTTATGATTAAAACACAGAACAGAGGCTCAAATATCAGATACAATGAAGAATGCGTGGCACAAAAAAGGGAGGAAAGATGCATGCAAATCTCTACTAGAAAGTATTCATTTTATGGCACTAGTTTTAGTGGGATTTACGCATTCCTGACACTGCTTCTGGAATGCCCAACAAGCGTAGACTCATATGCCCTTCACACATAGCTACAGTTATACAGCATATCACTTTGGAGTCTAACCACATACGAAATGAAACCCAATCACTGAAAGAAATACAGGATAAGCAAGGCCTGGTGGTGGGATCCTGCGGCCAACTGGTGAGAAAGCTGAGGACAGGCGGGTGTGTAGATCCAGGAGCTCACGGCCAGCTTCAGGCCTTGTTTTTGTTTGCTTGGTTTTTTGTTTGTTTGTTTTTGTTTTTTAAAGGAAAAGAAGCTGGTATGGTGGCACATGCCTGTAATCCTAGCACTCTGAGACGCTGAGCCAGATGGATCCAAGTTTGAGTCCAGCCTGGGTAACTTAAGTGACTTAGCAAGACCCTGTCTCGAAAAAAAACGGGGGGTGGGGGGACGGCTGGAGATGTAGCTCAGGGTGAAGTCCTTGGGTTCAAACACCAATAATACACATACACATGTGCACCACATGCACAGGAAACAAGGGAAAAGAAGAAATAGAATGTTATGTACATAAACAAAACAGGTAACAAAATGGTCAGCTGCAACTAGTTTAAAAATAATAAAGTAATTAAATATACATAATATCAGTATCATCCATGTTAACCAATTAAAGGAAGTAGGTCCTTTCCTCAACAATAAAAAGAAAATACTGAGGAAATGTACAAGTCTGTGTGCAAAGAGAAGTGTTACGCTTATTTTGAAACCATGATCAATCTCATACTCTCTGAGAAGATCTCAGCCTCCACCAGCACGATGTGAGGGTTTATTTTTGTACCCACAGCATCTACTCCAGAGCAGGCATCCAACAGCTTATTACTGAATGAATCCAAAGCAATTTAAGTCTTCAATGAATTTGTTAGAAACCAAAAATGAAGCAATACCAATATTCATTTTCAGGCAAATGGGAAAAAGAAACTGGAAAAGATAATTTGAAGGAGACCAGCTGTACTAGATTTAAGATATATTGCAAAACAAGTTAGCAAAGCAGTGTAGGACTGTGGCTCAAAGCTGCAAAGCATGGAAGAGAAGAGCCAGCCAAATGGAAGGCTGCAGTAGGTATTAAGTGGTACATACTTCTAAAGAGTGGTCTAAAACAAGAGAAGTGAAGTTATGACTGTAACTGACTTTAGTAAACAATATCCAGCCATAACATGAATCTCCTTAACTCTTCCCTTTTCTTTCCTTACTCCCAAACACTATAGTATGAAGTGTTGTTTTTCTCAATCAACCCTAATGCCACCATTTTTGCTCTGGCTGTCATCACCTCTCTTAGCCTTAGACAAGAGCTTCCTAACTGATCTCCTTTTCTCTCCCTCTTCTATCTTACATTCACCAGCCACCAGACCTTTTTCCCCCCATTTTGATATGGATAAGCGCAAAATTTAAGGTTTACAATGAAGTTGAGCATTTTGTGCACATACGTATCTTTTCAAGGTGACAAGGACTTCACCACTCTCCTTTTGTCCCTCCTACCAGACCTTTTTCTAAAGAAGGAACATTCTACATATAAGAGCTCCCTAAACTCTGGTACCTATCTGCAAACAATGATCCATCCCCCAGACTGAATCAGAAGGAGCTGGAGGATACACTAAGTGTCTATAATCCCAGCACTAGGGAGGCCGGGGAAGGAGGACTGTTGTAAATTTGAGACCAGACTGGACTCCACAGTTAGTTCAGGAAAAACAAAACAAACCAAACCCTGGATCAGGAGCTTCTCTAGCAGCAGGATTCCACATATGAGGACAACAGTCAGTGTCAATCCTACTTGTCCTTGGAAGTTGGTGTCCCCAGGCATGGGAGATCCTGTCTTTTAGTCCTTCCACCTTGGGGGTGTTTGGGAAATATTATTAACTCTGGCCCACTCCAAAATGTAAAATCAGTAGGAGTATTAACATAACATTTTAAGAGAAGACGTACAAGAAAGAAGTTTTTTAAAAAGTCACATTGTGAGAATCCATCCATTTTCAATGTACAACAAAAATTACCTATTTTGAGGAAAAAAGGTCATGGGCTAGTATTGGGCAAAGAGCATGAAAGTATGTTGATTCTAAAGCTTTTTACAAGCATTTGAGAACTAAATTATACCTTCTACTAGAAGGAGATGCAGCCAGGAGCTGTGAATTTAAATATCAAGGTTACTCTGGTCTTAAAAACACATAGCCCATTAATACAAATAGCTATTCTCTAACCAAGTGGTTTAGATAAAAGAACTGGAGTGTTATTCCACTGTTTGAATCAAAGAATTGTTGTCTTTTTCCAACTCATGAACAAAAATACTAAAATGAAGGATAAAATGTTGAGAGTGTTAGGTTTCCCCTAAGAGTATTTTTACCCTGCTGAAATTCTTATCACCTGCTAATCTCTACCTACCTGTTATCACCAGGGCTCAGGTGTTCAGAGGCCCTAACTGAACCCCAGGCACAAGTTGGGGGCCCCAGTATGCTATGCCCTTGCCCCATGGATCACAGCATCCACCACATCTAGTGATGTAGAAATACTTCACTGTGTTTCCCCAACGTACAGCAGGGCTTGGCTTCAAGTGGCCACTGCAGCCCATGCATCTGCAAACATCCAATGATCACAAGAAATACAAACTGATTTATAGATGTTCACACTGAAGGAGAGCTGGAAGAATTTCCATGCATGTCTGAACACATAAAATACATATTAAATACATAAATTATAACTATATATTAAGAATATTATAAATGCATATTATAAATTATAAATATTTTTATTCATCTGAACACCGGTTTTATTTTGGCTATGACTTATAGCGTAAGCTCTTCTGAAGTATAAACTTAATTGGACCATGTGCAAGAAAGAAACTACAGAAGAAATGCTTATGAACATTAAAAGGAGAGATCGAAACTGACTACTAGACCTAAAGGCATCTCTAATGAGAAGGGCATCAAAAAGAAGGATGGGGGGGTGGAAAAAGAGAGGAAGAGAAAGGGACACAATGAAAAGGAGGTAGCCAATGAAGTCATCATTAAGGCACAGCCTGCTGGGTATGCTGTACACATCTGCAATCCAAGCACTTTTTGAGGCTGAGGCAGGTGGATGACAAGTTTGAACCCAGCCCAGGAAAATTAGCAAGACCCTTCTCAAGATAAAAAATATAAAAAGGGATGGGAATGTAGCTAGTGTGAAGACCCAGGGTTCGAGTCCTAGACTGTTAAAAAAAATTTAAAAGATTGTTTTTTTCTCTTTGCTAAGATAAATAAAGTATCAAGATTATAAATGAAAAGGAAATTTTTCTACTGGCTAGAAGTAGGTCTAAAATAGAGTGCCCATTAACTTTTTATGGTTTATTTTTACTACCAAATATTTTATACACAAAAATACAGCACACATGAAGGAATGAAAATGATAAAAAAAAAATTAGCCATCTCCATCAAGAAGTTAATTACCAACACCACTGACAGCTCTTCATACCAGAAGCATTAGTTTCTAAGACAGAGGTCAAAGAAGGCAGCTCAAGGCCAGATAAAGGTTACAGATATATTTTGTTTGGCCTACCCTGTGGGATTTTTGTCTTTTTAGTTGTCAGCATTTATATATATAGACACTCCACATGGAAATCAGCATTCTGAAGCACCACTAAACATGGGGGATGTGATTAAAACTGCATCCACCATCACCAACACAACAAGGAGCTACAGCTGCCGGGCAGCTCCCCTTCAAATAAGCCCTCCGTGCCCCTGCAGCACAGTCCTCGCCACGGCCCACGGCTCTACACGCCCCCTCTTCTGCTTATTTTATCAGCCCTGGCCCTCGAGTCTGTGACCTGTTTATACAATGTAATTGTGGTTTCCAGCCTTTTAAGTTACAGGAAGCATTTAAAGTTAAAAAGAAAAGTACAGAAATTCACAAGTGCTCACAACTGGTACATTACTAAAGGGATGACAGGTCCACAATCCCTATCCACCATTCTGATATCCAAAAAACTCTGAAAGAATGTACGTTTTTCTACAACTCATCTGGGAACAAAACTTAACCTGAACTGAATGAGGCAATGTATAACCTTTACACATTTATTTGGCATATGTACATTCAGACATTTTGTGACAAAAATAACAACATGTTGGGGTAGAGTGTGCTATCCCAGACTGCTGGAGGTGTCATGCAGAATTAGTATGCATATATATTACTTTTCAAAGGCCTAAAAAAAATCTGAGTCCTGAAACTTATTTGAAAAGCCCTAAGAGTTTAATATATAAGAACTGTAAGTCTATTGTACTTTTAATATTTATATTTTTAAAAATTACATAGGAAATCATAGCTGCTTGTATTTTTAATATTTTTTTTAAAATACATACATAGGAAATCATAGCTGCTCAGTCCAGCAGCACTCAGGAAGGCTGAGGCAGGAGGAATCCAAATTTGAACCTAACATAGGTAATTTAGCGAGATCCTGACCCACAACAAAAAATAAAGAGCCGAAAAAAAAGTTCATGGTGAAGGCCCTGGGTTCAAACCCCAGTGCCACAAAACATAACAAATGTGGAAGCCAAGCCTGATGATGGTACAGGCCGTAATCCTGGCACTCTGGGAGGCTGTGGCAGGAAGACTGCCAAGTTTGAGCCAAATGTGGGCAACTGATTTGACTCGGTGAGATCCTGTCTCAAAAGTCCAAATTTTTAAAAGGCTGAGATATAGCTTAGTGGAAAGGCCTCGGGCTTGATCCTCATTCCTGCCATAATCAAAAAATCCACAGGCAGGGGCTAGAGGAATGGCACAGTGGTTAAGCGCTTACCTTGCAAGCTCACGGCCCTGAGTTTAATTCCCCAGCATCACATATGCCAGGTGTGATGGCGCATGCCTGTAATCTCAGCACTCAGAAGGCTGAGGCAGGAGAACTGCCTTGAGTCCAAGGCCAGCCCAGGATCCATAGTGAGTTCAGGACCAGTCTGGGCTACAGAGCAAGACCCTGTCTCCAAAAAAAAAAAAAAAAAAAAAAAAAAAAAAAAAAAAAAAAAAAACACAGACAAAACAGATGGGCATAGTATGTTTACATGAATGTGTACGCTTATTAATTTTATGGTGTCTACCTCCCTTTGAAAAACAGAAACAGAATAATACACGCAAAACATCTGGTGGTGCAAGAGAGTTGGTGCACACCGAATCTAGGCATGCCCTTGAGGGACCCCCAGACACTTGGAAAGCCTCTGCCACAGGAGAATCCATGAATGAACTCATGCCATCTTCACAGATGAAGACGCTACTACAAGACCCCATACTTTCACAGTTCACTTGTTCTCCCAGTGGAGAACGATTCTCATGTACCTATAAATAATCTGTTTTGAGACTCTATGGATTTCACAGCGTGTAAACCACATAACAAGGCCACAGAAGAACAGAGCGAGAAAATGCTGCAAAGATTCGGAATTTCTTTCCAGCCCTGCTCTATGTACAGGCTGAAGGGAATTCACCTGGCTTGGAACAGAGGTCAGCTGGCTCCCTGGGCTCTCTCAGAAATCAGATGCATTACTCTCCCAGAGAAGGCAGAATGAGACTCAGGGTGAGAGCCATGGGTAGGCTAGGTACGCAGAATGCTACACTGGCAAGGTAAGGACATGGTTTGTGATGGCTAAATACAGGAAGAATGGCAGCCTCATGAAAGACCGGGTTTATTCACTGCGGCACCAGGGGACTATTCTGAGAGCCACAGGTAGACATGAATTTGGTCTCGATGTGAAAGTTTATACTTCTATCTATAGCTGGGCCTGGTGGTGCTCCATGGATCTGGAGAGGGTCAAAAGATCTCAATGATCGGAAAGGGCCAAGGACTACAAGGGAGCAAAACGTGTGTGTCTTCGGGAGAGAACACTAACTGGTTGACAGCCACTGCACTAGAGCGAAGCTTTCAGAATTTAATGAAAGTGGGACACTGTCCAGACAAAGCAGAGTTTATAGCTGCTTCAGAATCAGGAACTTGGGTCTAGGTTCACAACTCTATCTAATTTACAAGCTCCACGACCTCTTTGATCTCTGGCCTTCTCATCATTAAATCAGGAAGAAGTAACATCACCTCACGGCTACCCTGAGAACTCAGTAAGACACCTTTATGCAAAGCACCTCCTCACCCAACAGCTTAATAACCACAGAGGACACTTAATAAACACTCTTCAGGATTCAGCCTTGCCTGGTAGAAGGCCAGTTTCTGCAGTCAAATGCACACAGAATCAAGAGTCAGGGGACCTGCATCCATGTCCTGTTCTGGCCACTTAGCAACCGTGCAAACTTGGCAAGCCATTTTCTTCCTCTGTGAAGTAGAAAAGATAATTGTCTGCAGGTGAGAACCAGGCCAGGTGGCTTAGCACAGCACTGTAAACTACGCAAGTATAGAAGTGTTAATGATTACTACCTGACGTCTTTCACATTTCAGTAAAGGGAAGGACACGTTCTTCAACAAATCCAAAGAACTAAGAATGTAGTCACATCAGAGGTAAGAAGAGGGGCAACACTGACAGATAGATGACAGAATAAAACGAAATGTTACCTGCCAGTCCTTCCAGACAAGTAACTGACAATCTGCGACCCACAGGCCACATCAGTTTGAGTGCCATGCTGTTTAATTTGAATTAAACGTCATCTAGTTTTAAAATTCATATTTCAGATTTTCCTTGAAAACTCCAGAGGTCAGGCCACACCATGTCCACATTCCCACAAAGCCCTTTGGGAGACATGGCCTTCCTAGTCCAAGTCACTGGTTTATTTCACTAGCCTGGCCCTCTACATATTTGGCTTTGTAACTCTGACGATCTGGGAAAGCACTGAGAACTCCAGTGGAAACTCTGATCACGGTAGAAATCAACAAGAAATGAGATGCCCCCTCCCAGAGCCAGGTACCCTGCCCACCTCGTTAAGATCCTCAAATTCCTCTCTTCTCCCTTCACATCCATCTCAGAACCTCCACCTGATCATCCCTGTGTCCAACTCTGCAAAAGCCCACCTGCTTACACGGGATTATCAGCACCTGTGGGGCTTCAGGAATTAAGCACTTCTTTCTCCTTGCACCACAACTGTGAAAAGCAGAAAGGATGTTCCTGCTTTCCTGACCTCTCCTTTCTACTGTAACCGCACCCCAGCTAGTCCTGGGGAGCCAGCACTCCTCCACTCTGCCCACATGACTTAGGTGGGACTCACTCCATTCTCTTTTCCAGGAAAAACTTGTGACCCAGAAACATTCAGAACCAATGCGAGGACTCAATCAGGAAGTATTCATTCCCTCTGAGACTTGTACAGAAGACAATGATCAGACAGGAGGAATTGTGAACACAACCAGTCTAAAGTGTGGAACCCCTGGATTCTGCCAAGTCTAAGGCCACACTTCTCCTGGAATCCACTCATATATGAGTCAGTGAATGCCTCTCTTTGCTTTTATACCTTGAATTGGGTTTTGTTTTTGGATTTTGGGTTTTTTTTTTTTTTAAAACAATCAAAAGAGACTTAGTGGGCTACAGAGCTAGACCCTGTCTCAAAAAGGGGAGAGACCTAATTATATAAAAAAAAAAATCTGAAAGTCCCTGAAGATGAAAGCAAAGTCTTGGGGCTGGAGGAATGGCATATCAGTCAAAATGCTTGCCCAGTGAGCGCAAGGCCCTAAGTTCTATTTCCCAGCACTACACAAAGCTGGACACACCCCTTGTGATCCCAGCACTCGGGAGGCTGAGGCAGAAGGAGTGCCATGAATCCATACTAGCCTAGACTACATAGTGAGTTCAGGCCCAGACTGGGCTACAGAGCGAGACCCTGTCGAAAGAAAGAAAGAAAAAAAGAAAGAAAGAGAAAGAGAGAGAGAGAAAGGAAGAAAGAAAGAAAGGGCTCTGCTTACATTTTCTCTTCTGAGTCTTGTGTTACCTCTCTCCATCCAGCAACAGCTAGGTTTCCCTCTGGGCACTCCTTGCCTCCATAAGCGCTTATCTCATGCATATAATTATTCTTGGCAAGCCTATCTCCTCCACGTATCTACTGAGCAGCTTAGGGGCAGAAACCGGTCACCTTACCCTCTGTAATACCTTGCACAGTGGTGCACAGTTTGGGCTCAATAAGTGTCCACTGAAACATATGACTCAAAAAGGCAGGTGGATGAAAAGAAACATACTGCTTCTCTTCTTCGAGACAGACACATCATGAGACCACCCCGTAAGCCTTGCCCGTTTTCTCAAATAGTCATCCACCCACTGTAAACAAATTGCATCATGAGAACTCACTCTTTCCAGGCATTACTAATTCTCCACACACTAGTCTCATGGAACCCATAGGCCAAGACATCCAGACCTCTATAAACTGATGGACCAACACACAATGGGGATACCGTTCACATATACACTCCTCCGTCCAGTTCATAGTCAGGGGAAAAACCACCTGGGCTTTCTAGCTTTCATCTTAAACCAAATGCACCTGGAACTCTTTTGCCTACCAGCCAGCCTTCTGCTCCAACAATAATGATTACAGGCTCTCTCCTACTTTGATTTTTCCTTTGTATTCCTTTTTATGATTACTTAAGTAGGAAAGAAACAGAAATATCTAGAAAATCAACAACAAGAAAGCCACAGGTTCTCCAGTAAAAACAGATGTTCTAACTTTGGATGCATTATTGCCACACCCTTAATAAGAGCTCTGTAATGCTGCAGTTTCCACAGGCACAGAGCAATAAAGGTTTTCAAACAGTCAAAGGTCAGGCCCAGAATTTTACTCCCAGTATGAATCACCATTTACTACATCCAGGTCACACTGTCCCATACTTGGGCCCACACCACCCGACAATCTAGTTAAGAACTAGAACCCAGGAACCAGCCACGTTCGTCCTTCACCTGCCATACAACAGGAGCCACAGCAAACCCTGGCCATCAAGGCATCTCAGCGTGTTTAGCCTGATGGAAAATCCAGGCATGAAAAGAGGTAATTCGACAAGACCTATAATCCTGCCACTCTGAGAGGCTGAGGCAGGAAGATCGCCAGGTATGAGCGAGACAAAATCAACACTAAAATAGCTGGGATGTAGGTCTGTGTGAAGGTCCTAGTCCTGATCCCCAGTAGCAGAAAGAAAAGCAGGCAGTACATGGGATTATGACAAAGCCCAGGAGGGACATCCACTCTATGCTGGAACATCAAGAGCACTGTAGAGGCAGAAACCTTCACAGAGGAACCTGAAGGATGAGTGGGAGATGTCTAGGGGGCAGGTGTGATCAAAGAGTCTTGTGAGAGTACCAGGGAGAGAGAGCCTAACAGGTAAGAAAGGATGGCCTCCTCAGGAAACTGATAGTAGGCAAGTATGGCTGGAATGCAGCAGTTGCAAAGGAGGCTGGGAGGAAGCAGAAGCCAGAAAGACTGCGGATGGCTTTTCAGACAGAAAAAAAAAAAAAAAAAACACTCAGTACTTTGTATAAAAACAAACATTCCCATCCCAGAGGAATAGTTCAGCGGTTAAAGTGCTTGCCTAGCAAATGCTAAGTACCCCAAGTTCGATTTCCAGCACCACATAATTCTAGGCGTGGTGTCGCGCCGCACTCTGGTAGTGCCAGCACCCAGGAGGCTGAGGCAGGCGGATTGTCCTGAGTCCAAAGCCAGCCTGGGCTACCCCAGTGAATTCAGGACGAGCCTGGGCTACAAAGCAAGATTCTGTCTCCAAGAAAAGAGGGAAAACAAACAAACAAACAAAAGCCCCAAAAACACCCTTGCCTGGCTCACCACGAAAATCGCACCACATCGTCCTTAGCCTGCCAATCTGCCAATCCGCCAATCCATCTTGCGCTTGCTAAATACAGATTCTGTGAGGCACGCTGCTGCGAATAATTGTCTTACAAATAACAGATAAGGATGCACATCCGAGTTTGAGGGGCAGAGGTTAAATCTGGAAATCGGATAAACACACTAGGAGAACATGGTGGGGAATTTTTAACATCATGCAGCGAAACTAAGCAGCAAGAGGAGGGAAATGAAACACCGTAGGTAGCAAATTTAGAAAACTCAAGGGGAAGTAAAAGTATTTTCATACAGACAAAAAAGAAGTGTCTCACGTGCTAACCGAATTCCCCTCAGCTGTTGAACAAGAAAAAAAACGTAAAGAGCTGTGAAAAAGTTCACGAAATAAACTGTAAACCGGGCCAGCCCATCTATCTGCCCTGTAAGACCTTGAAGTATTTACCCCCGATAACGCAGCACATGACAATTACCTGCAAAGGTTCTCAAAACCACAAACCACTCCTGTTCAACAGCATTATCGCCTACAATCTCGCCTTCGTTTGAATCTCAATGTTTCCTGTCCAGCATTAGAACAGGACCAAAGAAACACGGACAAGTCCTTGTTTTCCCGCCCCAGGTGAGAAAATTGTGCTAACTGGTCTCAAGCGTCTCCACATCCTTATCTTCCAAGTTCCACCTTTCGGAACGTCAAGAACCTGCAGCAGCGGCTGAAGCCAAGGTCCAGAAGCCCCTTCTCGGCTCCCAGCAAGGGCGCTCTCAACTTATCCACCGGCTGTAACGACGCCCGATTAGTCCCCGCCGTGGGGCAACTGCGGGGGGATCGCCACAGCGGGTGTCGCCCGCGAAAGGCCGGAGTTTCGTCTCCCGGCCCCGCGCCTGGCACTCCACGTCAGGCACAGGAGACCCCCAGCGACCGCAGCAGGCGGCGAACCCGGGCTAGCTCCGCCCGGGACAAGAGGGGACACAGGCCCAGGCTCGCTCGTCCCGGGGCGCGGAGCTCCACTGGGCAGGGCCAATGGGCAGCGGGGACCCGGGGGGACTTCGGAGAGCCCCGGCCGCAGTCGGGCCAGGCCGCGGCCAGGCGCAGCCCCCGGCCCTGGGACCCGCTGGCTTCGGGCGGGGCCGCGGCCGAGTTCCGGAGCCTCGGGCCCGGTCCGGAGCCTCTCGCTGGCGAACAGTCCGCCCCCCGCCCCCCGGCCCCGGAGCGACCCCGGAGGCGCGCCCGGCGCACTCGCCTGCCCACGGTCTGGTTGGCCAGCTGCTTCATACGGTTAAATTGTTTCTTCATGGCGGCGGCGGCGGCGGCCCGCTGGGCTCGGGCCGGGCAGGGCGGGGGACGGCTTGGAGGATCCTACATCGCTTCCCGGCCCGGGCGGCGGCGGCTCAGGCGGCGGCGCTGCTGGCGGTGGCTACCCCGGGCTGCCCCGCCCTCGCCGCGTCACTTCCAGCGGCGCCGCCCGCCCGCCCGCCCCCGGGGCCTGGCCGAGCGGGGCCGAGCGGGGCCGAGCGGGGCCGAGCGGGGCCGAGCGGGGCCGAGCGGGGCCGAGCGGGGCCGAGCGGGGCCGAGCCGAGAGGGGCAGAGCCGAGCTGAGCCGAGCTGAGCCAGCAAAGAGCTCGTAAGCCCAGAACGCCGCGCACAGGTCGTTCTCCTCCCGACAGGCCACATTCAGGTTGACGATGTCCGTGTAGGAAAATCCTTCCGTGCTGACCACCGGCTTCACACCCTCCAGGACTTTAGACGCGCTGTGACTGACACCTCAATCAGTAATAGATCGTCCGAGGACAGATTAAAAGCCACCGTTCTGAAGAGCTCTCTAACCCAGGCAGAAAACATCCAGACACAAACTGTAAACGTGTGACGGGCCCCCTGTGTAGGACGTCCAGCAGCTGACAAGGGTCATCCGAGGGCATTGATACTAAAACAGCATGTTGAGGGCAGAAGAGCAGAAGTCAAATGAAACTTCTAAGGGATGGAAACTTTCTGTGTCTCTCTTAGGGCGAAGCTTACACACAGGAGCAAGATAGACATTTGTCCACAATGCATAGATTGGTGTTCGCTAGAGGCACGTGTTTTGCTATGTACAGTTTACTGCCGTTTAAAACAATTGAGGCATGAGCATCACCAACTGCAGCATGAATAGGTAGGGTATGGTACAACATAGTTCAAAAAAGTGGAAGGCCACTGGCCCGGTGGCACAGGCCTGTGATCTCAGCACTCTGGGAAGCAGGAGGATCACAAGTTCAAGCCCAGCCTGGCAGGTTAGCAGCTTAGTGAAGCCTGTCACAGAATCAAAAATTTTAAAAAGTGCGCTGGGATGAAACTCGGTGTGAAGGCCCTAGGCTACATCCCCAGTACCAAAAAGAGTGGATGTGATTTGTTGATTTGTCCTAACACGTGCCCATTCACCCTAAGGGCAAGGCACTCGGGGGTTGCCATTTCAGATCGATGTACTGATAGAGGGCACCTGCAGGCAACTGACAGCAACTGTAGAGGAAAGCCCTGAGTCTGAGGAAGAAGGGCCAACTCCGGCTGAGGTAGTTGAAGGGTGCATGAGCGCACACATGGTCCCTAGAGACGGACCCTCACCTGGCCAGCCTTGGTGTGTCCAGCTAGTACCCTGCTTTGATAGGCCTCTGAGCCCACTTTGCCTGGAAAAGTCAGCTCTCTCGGCGGGGTGAGAACATGAGCAAGACCGTCTAAGATACCGGATGCTTTTCTCCAACCAGACCACGTTGGTTTTCTGATGCTCAACAACCTCCTCCTGTTTTGTTTGGTGGCCTTGCCTTCAGCTTAGACCACTTCCTGGGGCCTGTTGGCCACAGCTTCTCTCACATGCTACCTTTGAATTTGACCAGGGACATGCTGATGAAAGGCACAGAGAAGGGGGAAGAGTTGTTTAACTTTTAAGAGAAGAAATTTGGAAGCCATTCTGACAATCCTGAGATTAGAGACTTAAAATTTCCATAGTGAACTACAAGGCAAGTCTGAAGCCTCAGAGCTTTAGACCAGGCAGCAAAATTCAAGTAATGAGCGTTAATCACAACAGCAGGAGGAGGAAATAAGACTTCTTAAAGCAAGGCAGCTGAGGCTTCAGGATTATTTGCAGAAGCTGCAATCGGCCACGTGGCCACTGCATTTAAAAGCTTGTGATTCACCATTGACTATTTTATCACTTTCCTTTAGCTATGGTACCATTCATGCATCAGATTTCAAAGCCATTGACATGGATCTTAGTGACACAGTTTGGTCACAATAAGAAATCAACAGATAGTAAATATAGTTTTCAGACTTCTATCTATAATGACACTGAAACATATTGCTGAGACTTCCAGTGGAGAAGGAACATCTAGTATGTGAAAATGAAATTTACGAACTGTAAAATATGATCAAGGAACTTGAATAGAAGTCAGAAGATTGCAGACCATCAATGAAATGTCAGAACTAAAGAGCAAAAATTGCTAGGCAGGAGATGGAGGAGTAGCTAAGCAGTTAAAGCACTTGCCTAGCAAGCGCTACTCAAGTGCTAAGTACCTGAGTTCTATCCCCCAGGACCATATAAACCAGGCATGGTGGTGCATAAACTGGGCATGGTGGCGCATGCCTGTAATCCCAGCACTCAGTGGCAGGGGGTCGGGATGGGGAACACTGGGGCAAGTAGATTCTCCTGAATCCAAGGGCAGTCTGGGCTACATAGTGAGTTCAGAACCAGCCTAGACTACAGAGTGAAACCCTGTCTCAAAAAAAAAATTGCTAGGCAGGGTGGCACATGCCAGTTATCCTGGCACTCTAGAAGGTTGAGGTAGGGAGATCAAAAGTTCAAGATCAGCCTAGGCTACTTAGTAACTTGGCAAGATATTGTTCAGTGTGAGGTGCTAGGTTAAATCCTCAGTACCAAAGAAAGGGGCAAGGGTAGAGAAAGGTCATAGAAATCAGCTATAGGCATCAAGAAAATCTAAGTATCCATAAAGACAGGATTGAGGGGTTTTCCCCATTTTATTTATATGTATAAGCACAAAATTTAATGTTTACAATGAAGTTGAGCATTTTGTACATATATGTATCTTGTCAAGGTGACAAGGACTTTCCCACTCTCCTTTTGTCCCTCTCCCCTACTCACCCCTCCCTCCATCTCTCCCCACCCTAACTCCCAGGTTCACTTTGTTTTTCATTTTAAGTTCCATAAGAGTTGTGATCTGGGTTTCTCATATTAGAGAGACCATTCGATGTTTCACCTTCTGCTTCTGACTCACTTCAGTAACCATAATGTTCTCAAGTTTCTTCCATTTGCCTGCAAAAGCCTCCACACTGTTGGACTTTATAGATGCATAGTATTCCATTGTGTATAAATACCACAGTTTGTGTATCCAGGGTTGAGTTTTTTTTTTAAAAAAAATATGTATTACATCAAAATAAGTCAGGAACTAGACTCACTGATCTTCCTAAAATTCAAGAGATTAAAAAACACTATTCAAGTTCTACAAACCCAAAAGAGTAGATTCTGCCAAAAAAGTGATAAACTTGAAGATCTAAATAAATATCTTCTGTAGAAAATGGCATATAATGATTTCTTCTTACATGGATTGGATAAAAACAGATCCATGTGAGAGATTAAGAATTGAATATGAACCTCGAAGTTACAGCCTATGAGAGAAAGCAAAACTCATACTGTGACAGAAGAGGAAGGAATTGAAAAATTAAAGGAAAGTTCAGAGCTTTAGAAGAAATTTGATAAACATATGCAAGCCTTAGGAAAGCAAAATTTGACTTTCAGACAACACGCAGCCAAGTAGAATTCTCAGTGGGCTTTGGGTTATCCCCCACCCCTACTCATATACACTCAGAAAAATGCCTTTGCTTGGCCACTGGAGTAAAGTTCCTCAGGCAAGACACTTCTGAAAATTGAGAGACAGGAAGTGTGGGGAGGAGATCTCATCAGCGGACACACAGCAGAAACTGAGCAGGGAACCACAGCTGGCCAATGGACTGCTAGTCTCTTTTGTCCTGTATCTGTAGGACAGTGACTACCAACACCACAGGACAGGAAAAGAGACTACTTGTCCAAATAATCCAACACAGTGAAAACTTTTAGAGTCATCTCAACTGTTCTTTTAGAGATAGAGTTTTTTTTTATCCTAACTGATATACAATCCTCAACAATAAAATTATGTGAAAACAAGGCAATATGACATTTTCAAAAAACGCTTAACTCCCTAGAAAACACTATTATGGACCCCTAAATAGTTTAACCTATAGGTAAGAAAGTCAAAAAACAAGTGAACCACATATTTGTCACTTCAAACAAGACAGATGAAAACAAATGCAAGAAATGTTTGGTGACCTTAAAGAAGAACTTACAAAGCAAATAAGAGTCTTAGTTGATAAGTTTAGCGGGTTTATAGAAGACACAGACAACAACGTGACTGAGGTAAACAACCCAATGCAAGATCATTTTGGTGCAGAAAATCTGAAAAGCAATTAAGCTGAAATTCAGAATGTCAACATTTTAACTGAAAGCGTGGTTAACTGGCTAAAGCATTGTGAGGACAGAGTGTCAGACACTGAAGACAAAGATGACAAATTGAATGATGTGCTCAGGGATATCCTCCAATCAGCAAGACAGCAAGGGAGCTGGAGAGCAAAGCTGCTGGATGGTTCACAGAGAATTAACCTCAGAATTATGGATGTAAGGTAAGAGGACCATACAATGGCATAAAGGATTTATTCACCAAAATCACGGCAGAAAAATTCCCAAATCTAAGGAAAGAAACTAATATCGTGGAATGAAAGGCATAGAGAACACAAATTAAGCTTGGCCAAAAGAGCTAGAGGAATGGCACAGTGGTTAAAGCACTTGCCTTGCAAGCACAAGACCCTGAGTTCAATTCCCCAGCACCACGTAAAACTGGATGTGGTGGCATATGCCTGTAATCCCAGCACTCAGGAGGTTGAGACAGGTGGATTGTCCTTGCAAGCCAATCTGGGTACACCAGTGAATTCAGGACCAGCCTGGGCTATAGAGTGAGATCCTGTCTCAAAAATAAATAAATAAATAAATAAGGAAACAAACTCGACCAGAAAATAAGCTTGTCACATTATATAATAATAAAGATTCCAGGGATTCAACACCAAGAGAGAATATTAAAAGCATTAAGAGGGAAACAAACATTACTCTACCAAGCCCATCTGAATAGCTAAGGACTTCTCAACACAAACATTAAATGCCAGGATAGTCTGAAATGATACCTTTCAAGCTCTTAAGGGAAGCAAGTGTCGGGCTGGAGGAATGGCTCAGTGGTTAAAGTACTTGTCTAGCCAGTGCTATGTCAAGCGCTAAGTACCAAAGTACAATTCCCCAGCACCACATAAATGGGTGTGGTGGTGGTGAATGCCTATAATCCCAGCACTGGGGAGGCTGAGGCAGCAGGATTGCCATGAGTCCAAGGCCACTTCAGGCTCCACAGTGAGTTCAGGATGACTGTGGGCTACAGAGTGAGATCCTATCTCAAAAAAAAAAAAAAAAAGTAGAAAGCAAGTGTCAACCTAGGCTGTTGTATCTGACAAAAATTAGCCCTCAACCTTGAAGGGGAAGTAAAATTTTTTTCATGACAAAGAAAGCCTTTTATCACACATATGCTCATGCCAAGGCTTCTCAAGCTTTTCCATGAAATTAAAAGAGAAGGAATACTGCCAAGCTCCTTCCGGGAAGGTACCATTATACTGATACCAAAACCAGATGAAGATTTAACACACACAAAAAAGAAAACTACTGGCCAATTTTCTTAATGAATATAAATACAAGACACTTGCCAACAAAATACGACAAATTATTTAAAAGATCATGCACCATGACCCAGTTGGCTTCATTCCAAGGTAGCAATGATAGTTCAACAGATATAAGTTAATTAACGTAAAACACACATAAACAAAAGCAAGGACAGGACTGGAGGGATGGCACAGTGGTTAAAGCGCTTGCTTTGCAAGCACAGGCCCTGGGTTCGATTCTTCAGCACCACATATTGCCAGGTGCACTGGCACACACCTGTAATCCCAGCAGTGGGGAGGTTGAGGCAGCAAGATTGTCAGAAGTCCAAGGCCAGCTTGGCTCCATAGTGAGTTCAGGATGAGCGTGGGCCACAGAGTGAGCCTGTCTCAAAAAGAAAAAAAAAAAAACAAGGACAAAAATCACATGCTTACCTCAATAGACAACAACATCAGAAAAGCCTTGGACAAAATCCAGTATATCCATTGATGATAAAAATCGCCCTGATGAAAACAGATACAGAAGAACCTTACTGGAGCTGATAAATGCAATTTATGACAATCCTGCTGCTTCCAATATCATCCTAGGTGGGAAAAAATGAAAAGCATTTCCCCTAAAATCAGGAAGAAGACAAGGACATCCACTCTCACCACTCCAGTTCAACACGGAGGACTTGAAACCTTAGCCGGAGCAATCAGGCAAGGGAATGAAGGAATGCAAATATATATATAAGAAAGGAAGACATCAAAGTTGCAGGTTATACATCAACATGCAATAATCAGTAAGATTCCTGTATAGCAGCAAGGAAAATAAAGGAAAAGAAAGAAGAAAAATGATTCCATTTATGATAGCCTCAAAAAAATTAAGCACCTAAGAATCAACCTAATGAGGAAGTGAAGGACAATCTCTAATAATATAAATCATGATACTCTGAAAAATGAGGTTGAAGTGGACATTAGAAAGTGGAAAGATGGGGCTGGAGGAATAGCTCAGCAGTAAAGTGCCTGCCTAGCAAGCTTAAGTCCCTGAGTTCAATTCCTCAGCACCATATGAGCAAAGGAAAGGTGATGCATACCTGTAATCCTAGAACTTGGGAGACTGAGGCAAGAGGATTGGCTGCGTTTGAGGCCAGCTATGTAGTAAGTTCAAGACAAGCCTGGACTATGGAGTGAGAACATGTCTCAAAAATTTTTAAAAAAGGAAAATGGAAAGATATCCCATGCTCCTGGATAGGTAGAACCAATGTTGTCAAGATGGCCACTCTGCTAAAACTGATACACAGATTCAATGTGATTCTGGTTAAAATATCAACATTTTTCACAGATCTAGTAAAAAGATCCTAAAATTGGTATAAAACCAAAAGAGACACAGAATAATCAAAACAATCTTAAGCAACAAGCATTACAATACTGGATATAAAGTTATATTCCAAAGCAATCCTGATAAAAACTGCTAATATTGGCACTGAGACCGATTGAAAAGAAGGGAGGATGCAGAGACAACCCCAAGCACCTTTAGCCATCTGGCCTCTCACAAAGAAACCAAAATCATTGTCTTAGTTACTTTTTCATTGCTGGGACAGAATACCCAACATTCACAATTCAAGGTAGGAAAGGTTTATTTAGCTCACAGTTTCAGAAGGTCTCATACAGTTTGTTCATGGGCAGCCAGGAATGGTGGAAGTGTCAGGCAGAGGGTGGGGAGCTGCTCACAGCACTGCAGACAGAAGCCAAGTGAAGTAGGAGCAAGTCAATGTCTGGAGGTTCAGGCAAGGCTAGGCAGCTCCCAGGAAGAAACTCGATGTTTCTTCTTCCTGCCTTTAATTACTTCAAGCTGCCAGTTGGGCTCCCAAACCCAGGGTGGGTGCACCTCCCTCACTTTCTGGCCCGCAGTCAATAAAACACACACACACACACACACTTGAAAATTCCCAATCTTAACAAGTTGACACAACCCCTCCAGGTCAAGCCCCAAGCACCTCCCATTCCAGCCAGGACCCACTCCTGACAGTACACAGTATCCATAGACAGATGATGCTTTTGTGGAATACTTTAGACCCAAACCACATCACATATATTGGAGTAAAGGCCCCCTCTTTAAGAAATGGTGCCGGGGAAATTGGCTAACCACATGCAGAAGAAATTAACCAGATCCATATCTTTCATCATATACCAAAATCAAGTCAAAACAGATCAAAGACCCAGATGTTTAAATAGAAACACTGAACTTGTTGGAAGGAGAAATAGGAGAAACCCTTGAAGACGGAGGCAGGAACTTTCTCAATGAAACACCCCAAGCACGTGAGGTAACACCAAGAACCAACAAATGGGGATAATCTCAAATTAAAAAGATTCTGCACAGCGAAGGAAATAATCCACTGAGTGAAGAAAGAACCAACAGAATGGAAAAAAAATTTTTTTTTGAGGCAAGGTCTCACTCTGTAGTTCAAGCTGGTCCTGAACTCTCCATGTAACCCAGGCTGGCTTTGAGTTTACAGCAATCCGCTTGCCGCAGCCTTCCTAGTGCTGCAACTACAAGTGTGTGCAATCATGCCCAGCTGCTGTGGTGCTGTGGAATCAAACACACAACTCATAATATCTAAATCCTGGGCCCTATGCTTGTTAGGCAAGCAATTTAACCATTGTGCTATTCCTCCGGCTCCTGGAAAAAAAATTTCTGGCCAGCTACTCCTTGGGCAGAGGGCTATTATGTAAAATATACAAAGAACTGAAAAAAAGTCAATCAAAAAATGGGCAATTGAGATGAGTAGACAGTTCTCAGAATAAGAAGTCTGAATAGCCAATAAATACATAAAAATTTAACATTTGTAGCCATCAGCTAAATGCAAATTAAAATAACACTGAGATTCCATCCTAATCCAGAACGGCTATTATCAAGAACTCAGAAAACAACATATGCTGGCAAGGACATGGAGAAAAAGGCACGTTTCTTGGTCCCACCATGGTTGGTGGCACCATAAACCGGTACAACTATTATGGAAAGCAGTATGGAGATGCCTCCAAAACCTAAAGATCGATATTCCATGTGATCCAGCTGTACCTCTTCTGGATATCTTCCCCCGAAGAGTTAAAGATATCCACCAACTATGATGCATGTAAGCTGGGCCTGGAGGCATGGGCTTGTAATCACAGCACTTTGGGAGGCTGAGGCAGGAAAGTTCAAGATCAAGCCCAGCCTGAGCAATTTAGCAACTTTGTGAGAATCTGTCTCAAAGAATGAAAAGGAGGGGGTGTAGCTCAGAACAAAGGCCCTGGGTTCAATCCCCACCCAGTACTGTAAAAACAAATCAAAACAAAAACAGTGATGCATACACATGCATGTTTATAACAGCACAACTCATAATATCTAAATCTTGGAAGCAGCTGATAAGTCCAGTAACCAATGAATGGATATATCACACATATAAACAATGGAGTACTACTCTACCATGAAGAAAGGTACATTGGGGTCACGTGTAGGAAAATGGGTACAACTTGAGTCCATCAGACTTAGTGAAATGAAGGTTAAATAGCACATGGTTTCTCTAATATGAGAAAACCACACTATTAAAAAAAGAGTAAAATAAAAGACTGAAGGAGGAAAAGAAGATTTTATGGAAAGGAAAAGGGAATGTGGGAGGGTGAAGAGGTGGGAAGGGCAGAAAAGTGATCAAGGTGTGATATGATACCCTCCGTTTCCTCAAGCCGAATGTCATTATTATGTATTGCAAGTACATATTAATATAATAAAAAGAATAATTTGGGGGAAAAGAAAATGAAAATTCACAGCAAGGCATTGATGAAAAATACAGAAGTCTTACAACCATGAAGAATGGAATGACCCAAGAAGAAACAGGTAGAGTGACATCACGACTGACCTTAAGATGCTAGACACGGTCATGCTGTTAAGAGAGCTGAGCTCTCAACTGGGTGTAATTAACTGTAATCTCAAGAAGAAAATCAAACCTCAGTGAAAAACTGTCATCGCTGAAGATCAAAAACAGGATAAGATGTACCTTCTTCAATCACCACAAGGGAAGAAATGGGCAAAGGATGATTTTAAACACCGCTGAGTTCAAGCAACAGTCACGGTTCTTGGAGAAATTAGAAATTGGCAAAACATGAACCCATGCAAACCCAGAGACGCTGGGCTTGGGGGTGGATTCAGAGACTGGTGTTTGTCAAAGACAAAAAAAAAAAAAAAAAAGCCCAGGCGTATAGAAAGAGGAAGTGAAAAGCATGCTTCATCTAAAGGCAAAACCAGAAGATTAGTAAAAGGGAAGAGAACAAGAATTCAGTAATTCAATTGTTCAAACTGGAGATTCAACTACAAAATGAGAAGAACATGCCCTTCGCTAAGCTGTCCACACACGAGGTTGCAGACTCCCATCTTACAGCAAAGAGATTTAGAGACACAGGGTTTTCATTGTGCTGGTTTTTATATTTATTTATTTATTATTTATTTATGAGACAAAGGCTCTCTTTGTAGCCCAGACTGGCCTTGGATTCACAGCAATCCTCCTGCCTCAGCCTCCAGAGTGCCGGGATTACAGGTGTGAGCCACTATGCCCAGCTTTATGTGGTGCTGGGGAATCGAACTCAGGGCCTTGCCCTTGCAAGGCAAGTGCTTTGACCATTGTGCCATTCCACTAGCCCTGTGCCTATTGTCAGTAGTGACTCTAACTGTCGGCTTTGAAAAAGAAAACAAGTGTTAGCTGTTGGGAATGGGAAGGCTAGGAAAAAATTGCAGTCTAAAAAGAGGATCACCAAATGATGGAGCTTGTTGTTGCCATGGAAACAACCCATCTCAAGCTGGAGGATTGAGAATAAATAATTGCCTGGTAGACTGGAAAGTAGTGGTCAGGAGATGTTTTGAGAACAGTGTAGAATTAATTGTGTCTTACAACAGGGAAATAAGTGCTATTGAATCAGAAATGTCAGATTTTACCGGGAATTTTACAGACATCTAGCCAGGCACAAGTCTGCAATCTTAACATTCTGTAAGACTGAGGCAGGAGGAGCCCAATTTGAGCCCTGCCTCGGCAACTGAGTAAAACTCCATCTCAAAAGAAGAAGAAAAAAGAAGGTTGGGGTGTAGTTTAGTGCAAAGGCCCTGGGTTCAATGGCTAGAATCATAAAAAGAAGACTAAGAAGACGAGAAGGAGGAGGATGAAGAAGAAAAACAAGAGGAAAAGAAGTTAGCTAAAAAAGAAGAGGTATTCCAAAAGTTACTCAAGGAGAAAGACTGCTTTGAAAGCCAAAAGTAGTCTTGCTCTATAGTCTGAGCTGGTCCTGAATTTATGTAGCCCAGACTGGCCTGAAACTCAGCAATCCTCCTGTCTCAGCCTTCCAAATGGTGAGATTACAGGTGTGCACCTCCACACCTTGCTTGTGTGGTCTTGGGGAATCAAACTCAGACCTTGTGCTTGGTAGGCAAGCTCGCTAACTGCTGTGCCAGTCCTCCAGCCCCCTGTCCAATTATATTCCTAGAGCAAATCTCACTAATAAAGTGAATGAAAATAAGTTTTAACAGCAGGTTGTGAGAAACCTGAGGAGAGAATGTGAAGGTTAGAAACGAGTGTGCAAAAACGGAAGTAGAAAAGTGAAAGAGGGTGCAGCCATCGGGGCAGAGCAAACAAGGCCACTTTCTTTGAGGGACTTTTCTGAGCGCTTCATCATCACAAGGGATGAACGTGAAGGACACGGCGAGAAGTGCCGCGCGGTGAACACGAAGGGCCACACACCCAACGACTACTACTGGGAATGGAAAAAAATACATCCCCAGCACATTTTTTGTGTTTTTGAGACGGTGCCTTGATAAGTAAGTTGTTCAGGCTGGGCTTGAATTTGTGATCCTCCTGCCTCAGCTTCCCAGAGTGCTGGGATTACAGGCCTGTGTGCCCGTAGGTCCAGTTTATACGTGGAATGAAGAAGATCCAGGAAAAGACAACTGTTTCAGCAGGAAAGAGAGCAGGTTATGTGTCCCTGTAGCAGAAACAGATAGAAAAACAGGCCCTTGAGAAAGAAGTCCAGCAATTACTTGACAAAGCCTCGTGCTTGCGCCAGGAACTAACTACAGTAATCACGCAGCTGTCTTTTTACAATCAGAAGCTTTGGTGGCAACAGGTAGAACTGCTTAGCTGAGAAAACCACAGTTCTAGCGAATGAGCTGGTTTCCCGGGCCATGGAGATGGAAGACACCTGCTGGGAACTTGGGACGGCAGACAAGAGTCCCGCCAGGAATTACATGGTCTCCCAGGAAAGGTGAGATGGCACAGCAGCCTTCAGACTCCAAAGAACAAAGAAGTTGTGTACTCCCTCCTTGCCTGAATCTGGGCGTGGTGGTGCACGCCTGTAATCCCAGCACTCAGGAGGCTGAGGCAGGAGGATAGCCGGGAGTTCAAGGCTACCCTGGGCTACACAGTCAGTTCAGAACCAGCTTGGACTACAGAGTGAAACCTTGTCTCAAAACAAAACAAAATAAAACCAAACCAAACAAAAAAACTATTCCTTTCCTGAATGGGAAGAAAAGACAGAAATCCTAGGAGGAGAACATCAGAGGAATGTGCAGCGGACGTGAATGTGTTATCTGGATCTGAAGGAAGAACAGATTGAAGCACTTCAATAACAAAGTCCCACTGGAAGTGCTGGCTGCTGTTCAAAAGCCACTGATGAACTTTGCACATGGCACAGAAGGAGAAGTGCACGAGGTCCTAGTGGGAACCGTCTTCCCTGGACACCTTCAGACGCCACAGCGTGAGCAGCAGGAAGCCTTAGGACTAAAGTGAAGAGTACTTGGTGAGGAAACCGAGCAGTTGTTCCTTGAAGAACAAGGCAGTGCTACCACGTGGACGAGCAGGTGGTGTGATGGAGGGTCACACACCTCTGAAGCCCAGCCAGCCATCTGTGCTGGAAAGTTCTTTTTCAGACATTTTGTTAAATTTCTGGAAAATAGAGGGGCCGGGGGCATAGCTTGGTGATTAAAGTGTTTGCCTGGTAAGCTCAAGGTCCTAGGTTAGATTCCTCACTACCAACCACATCAGCTGGGAGTGCAGGTGCATGCCTGGAATCCTAGCACATAGAGGCTGAGGCAGGAGGATTGTCCAAGGCCAGCCTGGGCTTCATAGTAAGTTCAGGACCAGACTGGGCTACAAAGGGAGGCCCTGCCTAAAAAACAGACAAACAAACAAACAAAATGTCTTTGAAAGGCTGTGGAGGTGTCCTCCAGACTTTGAATGGTGGCGGCTTCTTCTTGGGAGAGTGGGTGTGGCAGGAGTAGAAACCTGTGGGCAAAGGATACTTCAAGCCGTGTCTGGAATACTTTTTAGTTTTATGAGTGGCAGATGCTTGTATGAATCATTAACCTGTGTTCACATTCAGAGGTTATGAAATATGTGAGTACATATTCCCTATATGAGAAAAATAGTGAATAGTGCAGTTCAAAAGTACCAACAGCATAGAATTAAAAAGAAAATCCCTCTTTTCGTGGTACTTGGCATTGAACCCAGTCTCTTCACACTGAGCTCCACTCCCCCACCAGTCCATTTTTATTTTTGATTTTAGGACAGGCTCTCACTAAGTTGCTAAGTCACTCAGGCTGGTCTTGAACTTGTGATCCTCCTGTCTCAGCCTCCCAGAATGCTGGGATTACAGGCCTGTGACATGCAGTCTGTCCCCTCCCCCCCTTTTTTCTAACTATCAGTTCCCTTTCCATTGTCTGGGAAATCACTCAAGTGTTTTCTTTTCCCCAGTGCGCTCTCTCTCTCTCTCTCTCTCTCTCTCTCTCTCTCTCTCTGTGTGTGTGTGTGTGTGTGTGTGCGTGTGTGTGCGTGCGTGTGTGACAGAGATCTACAATGAGGATTTTGTGCACATCCGTATCATGACAACATTACAATCCATTCCCACCCCCTTAATGGATGTCCTGCTTTGCCCCTAAGCCCCTCCTCGACTCCCACTATCACACCCATTTCTTTCATTAAATGCCTGTATTCTGGGTTTCTCACATTGGAGAACCGTGCAATATTTGACCTTCTGAGTTTGGCTCACTTTGCTAAGCATGATGGTCTCAAGTTCTGCCTATTTTCCTACACAAGCCACACATTTATCTGTCTTAGAGTAGTGCACCATAGTGTGCATACACCACTCATGTGTTAACTTCTTTTCTTTCAGATCCTGCAGTCACTTTCATCTTGGCTATTAATGCCCACTTATGTCTTGACTGAATATTAATGATGCATGTGATATCTGAACACACTCCAACGCGTATATCCTGAGGGTTTTTTTTTTGTTTTTGTTTTTGAGATAAGGTGTTGTTATGTTGCCTAGGCGGGCCTCCAACTCCTGTGGGATGAAAGGAACCTCCGGCCTCAGCCTCCCAAGTGGCTGGAACCACAGGCTGTAGACTATTGTGTCTAGGGTTCTGATTTGCTTTGTGGGGGTGCAGGGACTCACACCCAGCAAGGCAAGCACTCCACCCTAATGCTGCACCCCCAGAATAATTTTATTTAAAAAATAAATATGATTCGATATTCCTGAAATTTGACTGTATTCCTTCTCTTCTCCCAACACAAAACAGATGAAATGGAATATAAAACATACTTCCTTGTTTTTGAGATAGAGTTTTGCTCTGTAGTCCAGGTTGGTCCTAAACTCACTATGTAATCCAGGCTCATCTTAAACTGATGGCAAACCTCCTGTCTCAGCCTCCCATGTGCAGGGATTAAGACATATGCTACTACATCCATCTTATGTGGTGCTGGGGAATTGAACTCAGGCTCTTACGCTTGCTGGGCAAGCACTCTAACTGCTGTGCTATGTTTCCAGCCCCCCTCCCACTTCTTTTTTATTTAGTAAATATTTTACAATGAATCTAGTAAACACATCTGTAAGGAATATTTTGAATGTGAATATTATTATGAACAATGAAATAAATGTGTGTACCCATTCCCATTTGAGAAACTGGAGAAGTGTCTGTGAATTCCCTAGTCCCTTTCCCTGCCCCCCTGGGTCCCAGTCTCTAGAGGTCACCAGAATCCTGATTCCTATTTTTCTCCCTGTCATTCCTTTTCTTTTCTTTCGCTGTGATACTGAAGATTGAACCCAGGGCTTTTGCACTGAGCTGCATCTCCAGCATGTTTTGTTGTTGTTGTTGTTGTTTGTTTTTGTTTTGAGACAGGGTCTAGCTCTGTGGTCCTGAGCTCACTGCATAGCCAAAACTGGCCTGTAACGCACAGCAATCCTCATGGCTCAGCCTCCCAAGTGCTGGGATTACAGGCATGCATCACTACACCCAGTTTATACTTTTTTTTTTAACTTTGATTATGAGATAGGGTCTTGCAAAGTCACTAAATTACCTGGGCTGTGCTGGGACTTCTAATCCTCCTGCCTCAGTCTCCTAGAGTGATGGGATTTCAGGCCCTTGCCACTGGACCCAGCTTCTTTTGTTTTTTTTGTATAGCATTTTACCACATAGATGGTACTACAACATTAGTTTTGTTTGGTTTGAACTATAAATATGTAAATAATCACTGAAATTAATTTTTTTCCAAAAATTGGCTATTGATACTTTTACCTGGTATCTCCAGTTCATTTTCATTGTTATATACTTTTCCATTGTATTGGTTTTCCACACAATACTTCCTTCACATTGTTTCAGAGCAATTATATTTTGTACAGAGTCCTTAGCACAGGACATGACATAATGTTGGCATTCCCTACAACTTGTTAAATTGTTGAATGACACTGAGTTCCTCCTGAAATGTAACGCTTGTGAAGAATTGCTGGATTCTTTGCCCTTCACCTCAGTGCTAAAGGTCCTGCTAATACTTTGTCCTGAGTTAATTATATTTATAAAATTTCGTGGCCAGCCAGCTATATGAAACCAGGTGGCCTCTTAAGCACGTTAAGACTACATTTCCCGAAAAGCATTGCGGTACGCTTAGGTAATTTTTTTCAGTTTCCTCTCCTTCTTCGCAAACTTCCGGGATCTGTGGGCGGGGCCAAGGCGCCTTCCAATGAGCAGCTCCTCGGTCTGAGGAGCTGAAACCTTGCCCAATGAGCATCACGGCAGAGGTGCCAATCTCCCAGAAAGTTGCTCCCGCAGCGCGTGGGGGCGGTGTCACTGAGCTGCGCCAGCTGATCCTGGCGGTGCCCAGCCTCTGGGTCCAGGCTTCTGCGGGTTCTTCGCTCCTTCCACCTCCGCCTGCCGACCCCGCTTCCATGTCTGTGGTGGGCACAGCACGAAGGAACCTCCACGCTTATGTCCGCTAGCCGGAGAGAGCCCTCTTTCACCTCCCTTCCTTCGCCAGGAAGTAGCATGGACGACGAAGGCGTGCGCGGCACCTGCGAAGATGCTTCTTTATGCAAGAGGTGCTTGTCAGGCGCGGGGTTAGGGGTCGGCCTGCTCCTGGGGTGCGGGGCTAAGGTGGGAGGCGGGCCGGTGATCTGGCTTGGACGCAGGAAAAGAACTGTCGCCCCCAGCTCGAGCGGACCTCGCTTCGCACCTGTGAAGTTCAATGAGCAGGAGTTCATTTCCAGATTGAGTTAAAGTAATAATCTTTAATCTCCTGCTGTGGGTCTGACAGGCGTGAGTCTGGGGTACCATGAATGAGAGTATGGCGTCTAGCAGGGCAGATATGGCCTTGTCCTTCCTAGAGGAAAAATCTCGCCCGAAAGACGGACGTGTTGTAAACAGTAATTACTGCCTTGATAGGTTCCGAGACGTGCAGAGTTTTTTTTTTTTTTTTTTTGGTACATTACATTCTGCTGGGAGGTATCATGATTCTATTGTGCACCTGAAACTCATCTCTCCACCTGAAACTCATCTCTCCATAAAGGGGAGACCACCTGTTCAGGGCCGCATCGTTCTTGTTTACAGAGCCAGTACCAGACTGAGGCTGCAGTATTGGTGTTTTGATAGCTGGTGGTGAGGAGGGGCCTTGCCAGTTCAAGTATGCCTGGGAGAAAGAACTTGTGAGGCTTTTGTATCCTCCATTGATTCAACATGTTGGGAGATTGCTTTGTGCCAGGCTCTTCTATTGTCTGATTGTTGGTGTTTCAGTGAATGGGAGTAGATGGAAACGGAGATGGATGTGGTGTGGGAAGCACTGGAACAGCCTAATTGGGAAACATAGCAGACAAGTGAAGTTCATGAAATCCATAATTATAATTTTGTGTGGAGATCTGGGAGATGCAGCGATGCCATGAGAGTCTGAAATTCAGATTGTAATGTTTAAGCTGAGAAGGAAAGTCTTTAAAAATATGGAGATGTAGATGTGTGTTCAGGCAGAGCAAGGGACAGGTAGGGACTGTCGGAACAACTGAAGGAATACCCTGAAAATAAGGGAAGTGGGCAGGGCCAGGGAGGAATTGTAGAGTGCAGATACCAGAGGCTTGGATGAAAGCTTGCCGTTTTGGTAGGGACTTGGAGACCAAGGATAGTGAGCCAGAATAGAAACTCTGGAGCCAGACACCGTCCAGCTGATTCCTGTCATTTATTAGCTGTGTAAACAAGCAAGTTCCTAACACATTCTGTTTCTTCAGTTTTTCTAGTTATAAAATGGGGCCAATAATGCCTGCTAGCAGATTTTGAAGATTCAGTGATGTTTAATACTTACAGAGCACTTAGAGCAGCGAGTAGTGCGTAGTAGGTGTTGGTGGTGATTGATTAAAGACATACATAAATAGCAAAGACTTAGAGCCAGTCTCTGGGGAGATTTGTGAACTTCGAGGGACTGCGTTTGCCTTTATTCCTTTGCCAGCTTTCAGATCACATCTCGGGTGCTGTTCAATCAGAAATAATTTTTTCTCCTAGATAGTGCCATTTGCTAAGAGAATCCAGACGTGTCATTACAAGTTTGAGAGAAAAATAGTGACTTTTGGGAGCCATTAGGGTCAGGCTAGTTTAAAGTGTTTATTAGTTGTTTTGCATACTTGCTTACCAGAAGTAAATGAGCTGTAAGATACCTGAGACACGAAGAACAGAGAAGTAGAGTCACTAGAGGAAACCTTTTCTTGACTGTCGCAGTTTAGCTCTTTGCTGCTTTGGTTTCTGGTGCTCTCTGCATTTACAGACATCAAGATGACATATGGGTCAGTTGGTTTGGAAGCTGCACAAATGTAAGGAAGTCATTCCCAACCCCCAAATTTCACATCTGCACAGCCTGTGGGGCCTTTTTTTTTTTAAAAAAAAAATACAGATGTTCAGGGTCTATTTTAGACTAGAATCTAGCATAAGTACTGGGTTTTTGGGAATACATGTGCTCACCATTTGGATGCATTACATCAAAGCTTTCTCTTTTTTTTTGCACTTTGGAAATATGCTAAGAGAGTGAGAGAAACCATAGTTAATTTTTGTTGTATATTAGGGTACTCAAATGTCACTTGGTTTCCAGGGTATTGAGATTGATGTTTTCAGTATAACACATTAATTCTCTAAATCTTGTTAAAAGCCATGGTCTTGGGGCTTGGAGCAAAACTCAGTGATTAGAGCACTTGCCTAGAAAGTGTGACCCTGGGTTTGATCCCTCAGCACCACATAATAACTGGGTGAGCTGGTGTTAGTCTATAATCCCAGAACTTGGGAGGCTGAAGCAGGAGGATTGCTTTGGGGTCTAGGCCAGCGTGGGCTACATAGTGAGTTTAGGACTAGCCTGGACTACAGAGAGAAATTCTTTCTGAAAAAAGAAAAAAGGCTTTCTGGGAACAGTGATGAAACTATCTGCCTTAGAGAGCTGTGAAGATTAAACGTGGACTGCTTCCATGAGTGCTTATTCAAAATTGGTTGTTACTACTTAATAGTGAGGCCCTGTTTCAAAATAAGAGTAGGAAATGGGTTGGGGATGTAGCTCATTGTGAAGGCCCTGAGTTCAGTCCCTGGTAGCACAAAAAAAAAAAAAAAAAAAATGGTTGTTAGTGTCATCATCACTCCTAATGTCATCTCACCATCATCAAGATCATCATCATGAATTTGCTTCAGTAATTTTTTCTTTTTTTAAGACAGGGTTTCGCTCTGTAGCCCAGGCTGGTCCTGAACTCAGTATGGAGCCCAGACTGGTCTTGAACTCACGGCAATCCTCCTTCCTCAGCCTCCCGAGTGCTGGGATTACAGGCATGCGCCACCATGCCCGGCTTGTGTGGTACTGGGGAATTGAACTTGGGTACTTAGCCAAGCGCTTTAACTGCTGAGCCATTCCTCCAGCCCCCTTTCAGAACTCTCTGATTGGATATATTAAGGTTGTGTTTTGGTTTGGTTTTTGGTTTGTTTTTGTGGTATTGGGAATTGAACCCAGGGCCTTTCCAGTGAATTATTCCATGCCCCCTTTTTTTGAGAAGTTGTCTTGCTACATTGCTGAATTGTTTAGCTGAGCTTGAACTTGCAGTCCACCTGCCTTAGCCTCCCAGAGTGCTAGGATAACAGTCCTGTGCCACGACTCCAGCTGGATGTGTTAGGTTTGTGTGTACTAAATGATGTGCTGCAGCAGGTAGCGGTTGAACACTGTGAGAGCTGACTCTCCCCGTTCTGTGGTTTGAATATGATTTGCTATGACAAAACTCATGTTATGGCTTGGTACCCAGTGTGACAGTGTTGAAAGATGCTGTTTTTCAGAGGTTTGGGGGCTTTAAAGGGAGATTAATACTCTTCTTCTTTCTTCTTCTTTTTTTTGAGGCAAGGTATCCCTCTGCAGTTCAGGCTGGTCCTGACTCACCATGTAACCCAGGCTGGCCTTGAACATATGGCAATTCTCCTGCCTTAGCCTCCGAGTGCTGGGATTACAGGCATGCGCCACCATGCTTGACTTATGTGTTGCTGGCGAATTGAACCCAGGGCCTTGAGCTTGCTAGGCAAGTACTTTAACCACTGTGCTATTCCTCCAGCTCCAATTAATACATTGCTCGAGGGAGGGAATTTTTGTCCCTACCGAACTTGATTGGCTGTTGTGAGAATGGGTTATTATTAAGCAAGGTTGGTACCTCCCCCACTTCTTTTTGCATGTACCCTCTTGCCCATCTGTTTCTCCACCACATTCTGATTCAGCCAGGTTGGTCCTGAGTTGTGAGCCAGATGAATTTCTTTGCCTTAAAGTATCTATCCGCAGGTATTTTGTTGTAGCAACACATACATACCTAGATACCCTCCCCTCCTCTTCATTATGCCTAGCGTGGTATGCCTCAGGTCAGTTCTCTGTTCTTTGCCCGTGACCTGACAATCCCACCAAACCTACACTGCTGCCTTTTGAAATTATCATTCCATAATTAATAGCTTCCTCTATTTCCCCAGTCCTCCTTAACCTTGCCTCTTTCCCATTATTTTAATCTTAACCCTTCCCTAAACTTGTCCCTGTCTTGACATCCTTCCAAGTGGTCCAAGTCGTTCCTCTATTCCACCTACCCAGCAAGTCCCAGGATCAGAGTTGGGCTAGGTGAGCTCCCTGTCATTTTTACTTCTCTATTTCTTCACAATCCATTGTACCCAGCTGGGCCACTCCTCCTCATTGTTGTTGTTATTAATGCCTTGGGTGCCTGGCCCATAGTTTTCCTCTCTGTCTCAGTTCTTGACACCTTCCTAGGTGTCAAGGTGTCAACTCAGCATCCAGGTAGAGGACCCAGCCTCCACACAGGCACACAATTTCTCAAACGCCTCTGTGCAATGACCACCTCTTGTCATCTGCCTCTGTTGTCCGTTCGACCAAGGTATTTTTGACTTTCCTTGAGGTGCCGCACCTCCTCCAGAAAAGCAATGCTACGCCCTCCAGCTTCTTTCTCTTTTTCTCAGGTATCTTGGACAGTTGTTGAAGCTCTGCCCATTTCCCTCAGGACCTTCGCACGTTTTTTCCACCCTTTAGTCACTCCCTCTCTGCTGTTGCCTCTCCATTTAGAGTTCATAGTCCGTTATTTAGTAATGGGCTTTGTCGTTCTTGCCCTCAAGTCCTATCAGATCAGACACCTTGCTTGAACCAAACTGTTTTCTCCTTGAATATTTGTGGTAGAAATGATAAATTCACAGCAGCCAACCTCCCCTGTGCCCTTAACAAAGCATGACTATTGAATGTGTTTCTCTGGTGAGTTCTTTCTGTTCTGCAGAATGCATAATTCAGACATTTTCTAACTTTCTTCAAACTTGTAATTTACTTCCTCTGTCCTTTATTCCAAAGGTTTCAGTGTGTAACAGAGAACATGGAAGCCTTCAGACTTTGCTTCAGAAACTCTAATCCTCCTTCCCCCCATGACAGCTTCCAGTGTCAATCATAAACAACACACCAGTAGCTAGATAAGATGAGGTTTGGGTTTTTTGGTATTGGCAATGGAACAGAACCCAGAGCTCTGCTACCAAACTACATCTGAAGCCCTATTTCTTTATTTAATTTTGACATAGGCTCTTGTTGAGTTGCTCAGGCTGGTTTTGAACTTGTGATCCCCTTAGTCACCTCCTGAATAGCTGGGCATATCAGTCAGTTTTATCATCCCTGGGACAAAATCTCTGATACCCACAACTTGTAAAAAGGAGGAGAGGTTTATTTCAGACACTTCAGCCCATGGTCTGGGGGCTCAGGGCAGGAACGTCATGGCAGAAGGTTGTGGCAAGGTAAAGGTTCTTATTTCGTGGTGGCTGGGAAGCAGAGCAGGGAAACAGTATCAGAGGAGGGGCCAGATACCTTATGTCCTATTCCAAGGCCCCACTTGCACGACCCACCTAGAAACACCCAGAAGTGTGCGTTGCTAATTCCTAGGCAGTTTCCAAGCTCAGCAAGCTGACAGTCCACCTTAACCAGCACTTTAGTATTAGAGGAGTGCCTGCTCCACTGTGCTGGCTGACAAGTTGAGTTTACTACTCGGTTGTAACAGGGGAAACTCAGACCATGGGGAGCTGCATGGGGTTGTTAAGAAGGCCTGTTAGGACCTGAGCTTTGGCTTGGTGATTTGGGGCAGAGTCCATGAAAGCAGGGATGTGCTCCGGATTGAGGGCTGAGAGGAAGTGGAGACAATTCTATGATGGGGTATGCCACTCAGTCTTTTCTAGAAGGAGGTTGGACTGGAGCCATAGTACATGAAGAAGCCATAATCACTCATCAGGTGGGAGAGAGAAGTGTTGGTATTTTGTGGATGACTGTGACTTTTTTTAATCTGTGCTTACAATTATAAAGTGCCCCTGTTTTGTGTCACTTTGTCACTGTTGCAGAGTGCCACTGTGTTGGTGTCTGTCCAGCAGGAGAACGTCATGGCTTCACTGTGGATGCCAGGCCCGCTGACCACAGGTGAAGGCCTGGGTCGTGGGAGCAGACCAGTGCCTAGTGTGGCTTTTCTGCCTTCACAGTGCAAGAAGTGAGCCTGCAAAAGACGCACGGGGGTGTTACTGGCTGAGACCTGCAGCATCAGCTCAGGTGTTGAGATTGAAGCAGAGCACAGTGTTCAGGGGTCTTGCAGAGGTGGGGAGCCAAGAGCAAAGGTAGTTGGAAGGAATGAACTGTGGATAGTCCCAAGGAGTACGGGTTTCCTGTTCAGGAATGGTAAGTGGGAGAACTAACATGACGTGGGTTTATATTTTAGCCAAATCCCCAGTAGCTATTTGAGAGTTGGATGGGGTCAAAAGGGAGTTTTCTTTCCTTCCCACAACCCCAGGGCTCAGGCTCGATTTCCCCTCCCTCACTCCATCTTTTATGTATCTCTTATTGTTTTGTTTGTTGGCAGGGCTGATTTTTCCAAATCTCAAGTCTTATTCGGTCACCTAATTGGTGCCCTGTGAGCCCTGAAGTGCAAATCTGCAGTGTGTTGTGTGACGCACTGCACCTTTTCATGTTCTGATACTCTAGTCTGGACATCTGACTGCCAGCTGACATGTGCAGTTGGGTGCGCTGGAGTGACCTAAGCTCTGCTCTTTCCAGACCTTTCGAGAGATTATCTTTGTGTGTTCTTTTCCCGGCCACCCCCAATCCTCAGCTCGCTGATGGCAGCAAGTTTTCCCTCACTTCTCACGTGCAACAGGTGTGTGTCATTTTGGAAGTCCCCTTCCATTTCTCCCCTGGGTGGTCCGTCACCCAGACGTGTTGATGTTCCACTTCTGCCTCTGGCACTATAGTCAGTGTTGAAGTCACCTGTAATCTGAGCTGCTGGACTTGTTGGCTTCCTGCTCCCTGGTCACCTGATTTCTCCCAGTCATGTCTTACAGCAGAGCGGGAGGTTTTTAAAAAAGGCTCATTGGATCACATCACTCTCTAGTTTCCTGGCTTCCTGTTGCTGTTTGAAAGAGACCAAAGACCTGACCTAGTCTGCAGGGCCTTGCCTGCTGTCCTGCGTTCCCAGCAAAACCTCACACCGCTGTACCCTCCTGGGTCCCTCCTCAGGGGCCTGGAGTGTGCTGTACCTTCCTTGACGAAGTGGTTCCACATCGACTACCAGGTCAGACATTCAGCACTCTTCCCATAGTACCTGCTTACCTTAGGTGCTGTCCCGGTCGCCTCAGATGTGGAGGTGACCAAATGGGACGGAGCTGTCTGTTATGGACCATTTATTTCAGTGAGGGAAATAGCCAAGGAACAAAGAAGCCAGGTACCTGGCGTGTCAGATGGTGGCCGATGCAGTAGGGTTAGGAGGGGTTGTGACTTGAGAAGGGGTAGCTAGGGAAGGCCGCGCTGAGAAGGCGAGTGTGGAGGAGTCACTTTCAGGAGGTGAGGAAGTGAGCCCTGTGCTATCTGGGTAAAGTATACAGGCAGACCACAGAGAGTGGAATGGCCTGTGGTTGGAGCTGGTTCGGCCTGTTTCATTCCAGGAGCCACAGTGTCAGAGGGAGATGGAGAAGAGAGGAGGAGAGAGACCACGGGAGCCAGTGAGGGGAGCAGGTAATGTAATGCAGGCCATGCGTGGTAGGCGCTCTTAAGGACCCCGACCTTTATTCTACGTGAGATAGGAGCCATTGGAAGATTTTAGACTGAAGAATAGGTGATCTGACTTGGGTTTTTAATAGGATCAGTGCAGTCTCTTTGTTGAGAACAGACCATAGGGGACAGAAGTGGTGGCAGGGAGGGTAAGCCACCAGCACTGAGAATACCCCAAGTGGGAGCTGCTGGTCCTTGAGGCAGGATGAGAGCCGGGGCTACAGAGTGTCCACCAGATGGCGGATGCATTTAGGAGTGGAGTGCATAGTACATGTAGACAGATAGATGGATGTGGGTTAAGTGTGAGGAGGCTTTGGGCTCTGCTCAGGTTGGCTCCCTTGAAGAGGTGCTCTGACACCCAGATCTGTGTCTCCTTTGTGGTCAGCAGCTGGATACCTTTCAGGAATTCATTGTTTAATGTTTTTCTCTTCCATGAGAATTAACCCAACTTATCGAGTTGCCATGTCTCTCTGGTGCTAGTGCGTTGTCAGCACACAGGGAATATTTGTCAGTTGAGGAAACAAATGCAAATGTTTGAAAATCCATTTCCTTATGAAGCCTTCAAAATTCTGGTTTTCTATTTTATTGGCTTCAAATAGTCTGCATGTTTTAGAAACCAGATCAGCACTTGTAGGCTGAAATTCCATTGACAAAATTATAAAACTTAATCTCAACTGAATTGAAAAATGCTCCAGCTTAGTGTTGTAGCAGGCTACAGGATCGTCTCTGTGTAACGCCTGATTTTGTTCCTGAGTGGCTAGGACCAGGACATTTCTCATGTGTTGATGTAAAGCAAGGCAAAGATTTTATCTGAAAGATTTTCAAGGAAGGTGCTGTTTTCCTTCCTCAGAGAAGGTGCACCACTTTAGAAGTGTAACATTTTCTCTCTTAAAAGCTTAATTTTAGCTGGGCCCATGGTGTAGGCCTGTAATTCCAGCAGTCTGGTAGGCTGAGGCAGGAAGATCACAAGTTTGAATTCTGCCTGGGCAACTTAGTGACTTAGTGAGACCCTGTCTCAATGTCCAAAAATTAAAAAAGGGGCTGAGAGTGGAGCTCAGTGTGAAGGTCCTGGGTTTATTCCCCAGTATACCACCACCACCACCATCACATAAAAATAAACCTTAATGTTGTAAATGATAATAGCAAATTTTTTTTTTAATCTTACTTATGATCTGGGCACTTTTTGTCACAGGCCTTTGCTTCTAGCACTCTGGGAAACTGAGGTAGGATCTGAAGTTCTAGTCCAGCCTGGGCAGTTTAGTGATTTAGTGAGATCTTAAAATGAAGTGCAAAACAAATTTTAAAAAGAGGGTTGGGAGCATAGCTCAGTTGAAAAGCCCTGAGTTCAATCCTTGGTACTGCAAAACAAACAAACAAAAAAAACCCCAAACAAAACAAACAAAAAAACAAAACAAAAAACAAAAACTGCAGATTTTAATGCCCTAATATGAACGTATTGTGCATGTGATTTTACGTAGGTCTGCCTCTTTTTTAATGGCTGCATAATGTTCCACAGCCTGTTTATACTTTGACCATTTTTCTGTTGTTCATATTCAATGGTTCTGGTTTAGCTAATAAAACCATGGTGCACGTCTGCAATCCCAGCTGTCTGGGGTGCTGAGGCAGGAGGATCACAAGTTTGAGCCCAACCTGTGCAATTTGGTGAGACCCTGTCTCAACATCAAATAGGCCGGGGATGTTGCTCTCTTCATTGTGAGGGCCCTGGGCTGCTTGGTCCCTGGTTCTATTAAAAAAAAAAAAATCAAGCTGTGTGTTTTCCCACATGTGCTTGAGCATTCCTGTGAAAGAGGTTTCTGGAGTGATGTTTCTGCAAAATTGGCATGGAAAGAGTTCTATTAGTTGCCTTTCCCATGTTGAATAAGATGCAAATTATTGAATATTCTCAGTCTCTTAAATTGTCTATCAACTAGCAAGTGGAAAAATATCTTTTTAGTTTGTATATGATAATGTCTTATTTTTAACTGATAAATGCTAATTCGGTTATGACTTTTCTTTTCAGTAGCAGGGATTGAACCTGGGCCTTTATACTGAGCTGCATCCTCAACCCTTTTAAATGTTTCTTTTTGTTGTTATCATCATTATCGTCATTATTATTATTTTGAGACAAGGTCTCACTAAGTTACCCAGGTTGGGTTCAAATTTACAATCTTGGCTGGAGGAATGGCATCGCAGTTAAAGTGCTTGCCTAGTAAATGCAAGGACCTGGGTTTGATTCCCTAGCAGCACATAAGCTGGGCACGGTGGTGTACTCCTGTAATCCCAGCACTTAGGAGCCTGAGGCAGGAGGATTACCTCGAATCCAAAGCTAGCCTGGGCTCCATAGTGAGTTTAGGATCAGCCTGGGCTTCAAAGCAAGACCCTGTCTCAGAAACAAAAAACAAATTTGCGATCTTCTTAACTCAGCCTCTCAGAGTGTTGGGATTACAGGTATGTGCCATCATGCTCAGGTAATTCATTCCTTCCCTCCCTCCCTCTCTCCTCTGTCTGTCTGTCTGTCTGTCTCTCTTTCCTTTTTTTCTTTCTTTCTAAGACAGGGTCCTCCTCTGTAGTGCAGACTGGTCAGGAGCTCCCTATGTAGCTCAGGCTTGCCTCACTATCCTCCTGCCTCAGCCTCCCAAGTGTTGGGATTAAAGACATGCACGAATACACCCAAAGTCAATCCACCCATTTTCAAATCTGCTCACTGTCCTTTAAAAAAACAAAACAAAACAAACAAATAAAAAAACAAGAGCTCCCTGTGTAGTTCAGGCTACTTCTGAACTTGCTATGTAGCTCACATTGGCCTCCAAGTCACAGCAATTCTCCTGCTTTCCCAAGTGCTGGGATTACAGGTGTGTGCCACCTCACCCAGCTATTATGTGGTACTAGGGGGATGAACCCGGGCCTTGGTCTTCCTAGGCCAGTGCTCTAATCACTGAGCAGCACCCCAGTCAGTCTTGTCATTAATTTTTATGTGAATCTTCTCTCCATATAATTTGCTTTTGGCTTGTCTTTTTCTTGTTTGGTTATTTTTTATTTTTTTATTTTTTTACAGCGTTGGGAATTGAACCGAGGACCTTCACACTGAGCTACATCCCCAGCCCTTTTTGAAGTTTCATTGTTATTTTTATTACTAGGCAAGTGCTACCGCTGAGCTGCAGCCCTGTTATTAGCCATTTTTTTTTAACATTACTGATGTGTTAAGAACTTGAATATCCGGGATTGTCATTTTTAACCTCTGTGTTTGTTGTAGTACTTTTTAACCTTTCACAAGCTTTCCTTCATAGCTTCTGTTAGTGCATGTTGGTTATACAGATTAATAGGTCTCAGCTTGGCTGGCCATACATGCATGTAGATACTTTATTTCAGCTGCCTTCCAGTGGCCTTCTTCCACCTTCTTCCCTAGTTTCACAGTTTGTGTGGGGGTGCTTGATGTGTATATTTTGATTATATCTATATCCCTATTACCTCCCCTTGCACCCCCAAGTCTTCATTCCCTGTCTCTTGTGTAGGGACAGTCTCCCTTCTACTCACCTGTCATGCATTGTCTTAGATTCCATGTATCAGAGAGAACATATTATATTTGTCTTTCTGAGTCTGCCTTCTTATGTTCAGTGTGATTATCTTCAGATCCTTCTGTTCATCAGCCTATCACAAAATTTTATTTTTTATGGCCGAATAATGCTCCATTGTGTATGTATATCACTTTTTTTTTTTTTTTTACCTGTTCATCAACTGATGGACACCCAGGCTGATCCCGTATCTTTGATATTGTAATTGTGCTGCAGTTAGCGTGGATATGAAGGTATCCCGATAGTACACTGACTTTGATTCTGTTAGGTATGTACCAAGGACTGGTATTCAGGGATCCCCAGCCCCCAGAGTTGTTACTGGCTTGTGGCCTGTTAGGAGCACACAGCAGGAAGTGAGTGCGGACGAGTGTGTGAAGCTGTTTCTGTATTTACTGCTGCTCCCCATCACTAGCATTACTGCCTGAGTTCTGCCTCTTGTCAGGTCAGTGGCAGCTTTAGGTTCTGCATGCATCTTCCTGTGAACTGTGCAGATGGGGGATCTGTGCACACTCTTGAGAGAATCCAGTGCCTGGTGATTATGGGTGGAGCTGAGGCACAAGCAGTAGGGCCACCCCCACTCTCATCCCACCTGTCCCTGGAAGAATTGTGCTCTGAAAAAACTGGTCCCTGATGCCAAAAAGATTGGGGACTACTGGTAGAGCTGGGTCACACATGTAGCTCAAACTTTAGTTTTAGTCCATCCAAGTACTAATGAGGCCCAACACTGCTTAGCTTTTGAGATCAGATGAGATAGGGCACATTCAGGGTGGGAGGCCACAGGTTAATTTTAGTTTTTTGAGGAACTTCATACTGATTCCCTTTATGTCTGTGCTAATTTACATTTCCACCAACAGTGTCCCTCTCCTTATTCATCAGCATCTGTTGATGTATGTGTGTGTGTGTGTGTGTGTGTGTGTGTGTGTGTGTGTGTATTTTTTTTTTTTTTTTGAGGCAGGGTCTCACTCTGTAGCCCAGGTTTGTCCTGAACTCACTGTGGAGCCAGGCTGACCTTGGAATCACAGCAGTCCTCCTGCCTCAGCCTCTTGAGCACTGGGATTACAGGCGTACACCACTATGCCTGGCTTATGTGGTGCTGGGGAATTGAACTTGGATACTTGGTGCTTGATATAGTGCTTGCTAGGCAAGTGCTTTAACCACTGAGCCATTCTGCCAGCCCCATGTTTTTTGTATTCTTGATGATAGCTCTTCTGACTGCTCTGAGACGGACTCTCAGTGTGGATTCGATTTATGTTTCCCTGAGAACTCACTTAATGTTGAACCTTTTTTCCCTTTTACTTATTGCCCTTTGTACTTCTCTTGTAACATGTCATTGCTTGTTGAGGTTATTTGGTGTTCTATAAGCTTCTTGTACTTGAAAATCAATTTCTTTTTCTAGATTAGGGAAATTTTCTTGTACTATTTCAGTGAATAAATTCTTTATACCTTCAGTGCTATCTTCTGCTCTTTTTCTCACACCCATAATTCTGACATTGTTTATCTTTGAATCATTCTTCAGCTGTTGTACTCAGCTACTGTGCTCATGTCCAATTTTGGAATTGTGCCTAATAATAGCATTTGTTTCCTCAACCTTGTCTACAGGGTCTGAAATTCTGCCCTCACAGTATTTGAGTCATCTTCCCCTGGTGTGACATATACTTTTTATATCCTGACTTTCATCTAGATTTCTTTTCATATTTTCCACTTCCCTATCAAAAATGTTTCTTCATGTCTTGCATTTCCTTATTTACCTCAGCCAACTTTTATTTGTGGCTTCAATATGCTCAGTGAGCTTTATATTTATTAGGACCACTATTTGCTTAGTAAATTCCTCTTTAAGCTCTCTGATCAAGGCTTGCATTTCTTTGAGAATATCTTGTTTGAACCAGTTGTTTGACTTGTTCATTTACTTTTTGACTTCCTTCCCTATGAGTTCCAGTATTTCAGGGCTCATGACATTAGTTTCTCAGGACTCAGGCATCTCCGTGAGTTATCTGTTGCCTTATCTTCTTCCAGTGTTTCTGTTGTTGAGGGACTTCACTACAGAAGCCTAGCTGAGAGGTTTCTTTGAATAGCTATGATGGTATGTGGGCAGAGCTGCAGTTCCTCTGAATTCTGTGCTGGAAGTTTGCAGTGAGGGTGGACCTAATAGTCTAATGGCTTCTGAGGTGTCTTGTTAACCTGTGACTCAGCAAAGCTCTCCTGCCTGTCCTGGCTTCCTTTCTCCAAGGTTGGGCCACTTTACCCTTGGAGGTGCTCCCCACTACACTGAGCTGTTGAGATTGGCAGCCTTTTTCTCCTCTCTGCAATTGCCTCTTGTGCCAGTTTCTTCTTAAGCACTGCTTAAGAGTGACCCCAAAAGCCCTGGGGTGCCCTTCTGAGTTCTCTTTTACTCTGATCAGTTCAGTCTTGGGCTCTTTGTGTTTTTAATGGCTCCTGCTTACGTCATTGCCTATTATGGCTGCTGAGCACTGCTGATCTGGGCTCCAGGAGGCCTTTTCTAGGGGGAGCTCACAGGGCGTTTGTAGTATGCAGTACCTGCAGGTTCATTTTTCAGAGGCTGGGGCTACCAGTTCCCATTTCTCCTGGCTTGAATCTGGTTTTTGTTTATGCAAAAAAAAAAAAAAAATGTTACTTTCATCTTAAAGAGTTTAAGAGATGGTTTATTCTGAAGCCAAATATGAGTGATCAGGCTTGGGAACATGCATTTAGGATCTCCCAAATAGCACATTCCAATGAGCAGCAGTTACATGCAGTATTTATAGTTTTAGAACAAAAGAAAATCATAAAGCATATTTTGAAGACATTGGTGGAAGTTAACAGGTAGGTGGTCATCCCAAAGCAGTGATACTTCTGCTATAGGCCTCAGGGGTTATCCAGTCATTCTTAGCTTTCAGGTTGGTAGAAAGCAAGAGGTTTTGTTTTTATACCCCAAGAGGCTTACCTAGTAGGAATGTTACATACCAAAGAGTTTATCACAGGATGTTAAGTTAGATACAGAGGACAATAGATGTAGCCACGAAAAAGGGCTAAGACAGCCCCTAATAGTCTGGCTATGTAAAATATTCCAGGTTCTCCACAGTTTTTCTGGAATCCATCCAGTTAACCAACAGTATCATTATAAAAAAAGCTCTTTATCAGTTTTAAAAACAAAGTCAGGATGTACATAAAGAAGGGTTATTCCCTGGGTTTTGTGAGCAGAGGAGTGCAGTCTAAAGGGATAGGTAAAACCAGATACTCCTATCCTGAATGGTGTGGAGATAGTTGGTAAACTCTGTAGCCCAGGCTGGCCTTGAGCAAACGTCAGTCCTTCTGCCTCCGCCTTCCAAGTGTTGGGGTTCCAGAGGTTACCACCACACCCAGCTTATTTTGCATTTTCTTGTATTATCAAGGCTGAGCTTTGTGTATAGTTGTTGATCCATTGTGTTTCTTTTGTGAATTGCCCCCAAATTTGTCTTTAGTCCATTTGTTTCTTTGAGGATTTTAGGATGTTTTCTTACTAATATATTCTTTGTATTGTGGTTCATTCATCCTTTCATTCTTTCTTTTTCAGTGCTTGGGATTGAACCCAGGGACACTGTATCACTGAGCTACATCCTCAGCCCTTTGTTGTATCTTTTTATGTTGAGAGAGAGCCTTACTAAGTTGCCCAGGCTGACCTCAAGCTTGCTGTTCTCCTGCCTCAGTCTCCCCAGTAGCTGGGATCACAGGCTTATGTCTCCTCACCTGGCAGGATATGAATACTTTCAGCATGTCAACAGATATTTTTCCTAGCTTAATACTTTTCCTTTATGTTTATGATCAAGACTCACTGTCTTGTTGTGAAGGAAGTACTGTCTGATTGATTCTGTGACATGCATGTTTTGCGTTTTAGCTTCTTTGGAATCAGAATTTATTCTCTGCTCTCCAGCTTCCGTCAGTAGTGTTAGAGTTGTTATCATCTGCGTGTACAGATGTGGGTATTCCTGGTGGCCTGACTGGACAGTTGTATCAGTGCCCCAATGGCTTAGTTTACATGCCAGTTAAAGGCCATTGAGAGGGGGTGGGGCTCAAATCCAAACTGCTGTTCACAAACCCACTGTTGATGCCTTTTGATGGCACCAGGAGAGGGGCAGTGTTGAAGCTAACAGTGAGGGTCAGTGGCTTTGAAGAAAACCTCAGGGGTTGGTTGTGCTCTTCAGAGTTGCTGCATACCAACATGGTGATGCCACCATGTGCAGCTACTGGATGGGCGCCCACACGTCCTGAAAGCAAAGAGGTGACCAGCTTACCTGACGTATCTTTTCCTTTGTACACAAGAGCTGTGGAAGTAGTCTGTCAAAGCAAGTCCAGATGAACATTTAAATAACCACAGAATAAGAATTCTAGATGATCAGTAAAAGATCATTCAATAGTTTTTTTTTGTCTTGGTGATATACCTTTCAGTTAGTGGTATGTTGGGGCCGTCAGGGCCCGAGAGCCTCAGCATTGCTGACCATGGCCAAGTTCCTTTCCACGAAGAAGCGTTTATTGTCTGGAATTTAAGTCAGGTGTTCTTCTGCTTGAAATTTGGATCAGGTGTTGAACCACGGGACTGTTCTAAGGAGGAGGTCCCGGGGTGGGGTGATGGGTCTGGAGAGTTTGTTAGCCTATTAGATTGCTTGTATGCTAATGTTAGCTTGTTAGATTGCTTGTATGCTAATGTGTAGCCTATTAGATTGCTTGTATGTTAATATGGCTATGGAAGGGTATTTAAGCTTGGGCTTTGCGGAATAAAGGGGTCGAGTCATGTCCAGCCAAGTCGAGTCGTCGAGTCAGTCAACGTTCCACAATCGTGAGAGTCCGTGTGGTGTCTTTGCCGGTCAAAGACGCCACAGTGGTATTATATTTTAGAGTTGATTAAATATGTGACGTGGTAAATGTAGGAAATCTAGGAAGTATAAATCTTTAAAAATCAGAAACTTAGGAAGTATAGATAAATTTTAAAAAATTAACGTCAGATCTCAGGGAATCATTGTTTTTTTTTTTTTTTTTTTTTTTTTTTTTTTTTTTTTTTTTTTTTTTTTTTTTTTTTTTTTTTTTGTCGATCCCTAGTACTTCTGTGCAGAACACATACCCACACAACTGTATACATGGACACATATGTGTGTATGTTCTTGGCTTTTTTCCTCAGTGGTATTTTTTGATCATCTTGCCATATCTGTGCCTTTTAGTTTATATTTTAAATGATGGTTTAGTATTTCATTGTTTTTATACACTGTAATTTGTTCAGTTAATCTCGGATTGATGGCCTGTAAACTCTGAAATTGGATACACATCTCCTGTCAGAATTTGTGTAAGTCGGGCTAAATGGTCCTCTCTTCCTTTCTCTTCCCAGTGGTGCAGCCTAAGTCTTTGTATCTTGGCTGTTTCCTTGGCCAAAAAGTGACAGATCTGTCTAAACTTTGCTCCCTGTGGTGTTGAGGCTGGAATGAACCATCTTGCCTCAGCTGCAAATACGGCTTTTACCACTAGATGGCACTTGAAGACTCATTTGAAATAGGCTTTAATAGACACTACCGTGAGAAGGCTTGTTTTCCTTTGCTCCTAGACCCTCACTGTACACTTAAGGCAAAACTTGTGTCAGACAGTCTTAACCCTCACTATGTGTACTGCATACTGATATTTTCTAATTCTTTGTGCTTTAAGAAAACAGATTTGCCACACTTTGATTTTATGATATTAATAGGTCGTTGAAATTCACTATTTTAGATAGCAGAACCCTGAGTTTACTGTTATAAAACCCCGTGCATGATCACAATCTGTGTGTATTTTACAAATCTTGCCTCTTGTGAGTGGTTTGCGTGATTCTGTGTTGAGTTGCTGCCTCGAACAGCTGAACCTGCGTGCTCCCTCCTAGATGTCCATGAATACACAGACAGATAAAAGGGACTGCGGAGACAGGTCTGTACAGAAGTCAGTGCAAACTCTAGGAAGGCAGTGATAACTGCGGTTCCCTGAAAATAGCCTCACTCACAATGAGACTGTTGATTAGCTAAGTGGATTCTGGAACTCCTGTGGTGGAGGCTGGCATATTTTGCATATCCAGACTGTTAGGTGCTATCTTGGCCCTTTTCGTGGCTGCACCAATTGTCCTCCTCTGTATCTAACTTAACATCCCCTGATAAACCCTTTGGTATGTAACATTCCTATTAAGTAACACTTTTTTGAGAGAGAGAGGGTCTTGCTTTGTAGCCCAGGCTGGTCCTGAACTCATTATGTAGCCCAGGCTTGCCTTGGACTTGTAGCAGTCCTCCTGCCTCAGCCTACAAAGAACTGGGATTATAGGCATGCACCAGCATGCCCCACTTTATATGGTGCTGGGAAATCTAACTTCGGGCTTTAGGCTCGCACAAGACAAGTACTTTAACTGCTGTGCTATTCCTCCAGCCCCCTAAGTAACACTTTTTAAGATGTAAAAGCAAAACCCCTGGCTTCCCCCAACGCCAGAGCAAAGAATGCCCTTAGATACCGTCTGAGGCCTGCAGCAGGGCTTTCGCCACTTCAGGGTAGCCTGCCGTCCTAATGCCTCCACAGGTGCTTTCAAATTGTGCTTTGATTTATGGTTTTCTTCTCTTCTGTAACTGTGCATTCTGTATGTAACTGCTACTCACTGGAGCATGCTATTTGGGAAAGCCTGGGTTCATGTTCCCGGGCCTTGGTCACTCATATTTGGCTTCAGAATAAACCGTCTCTGAAACTCTTTAAGACAAAAGTAATGTTTTTACATCAATGGCAGAAATACTCCTTGTTTGTGATAGAAAGACGAGGTGTGGGGCTGGAAGAATAGCTCAGCGGGTAAAGCTCTTGCCTAGCAAGCACTACATAAGCACCAAGTACCCAGATTCAATTCCCCAGCACCACATAGGCTGGATGTGGTAGCACATGCCTGTCAGCCCAGTACTAGGGAGGCTGAGGCATGAGTTCAAGGCCAGCCTAGGTTACCTAATGAGTTCAGGATCCGCCTGGACTAAGAGTGAGGAAAAAAGAAAAAAAAAGACAAAGTGTGATACTTCTGGGTGCTTAGAATCTGGCCGAGAGACAGGACATACCTCCTTACTCCACCCCCTTTAAGTTCATCCTTAAATTTCATCTTGGTTATCAAGGACCATGGAAATAGAGGTGTAGCTCAAGAATCTCTGGAGGCCGTAGAGTAACAGAAGCTGCCTGGCTCCAGCTGCCTGATGGTAAAGATGCTTGTTACTGCGCAGACCTTATGTTGAGCGGTGGCGTGGGCTGCTGGCCCCAGCAGCGGTCTGGGTGCTTAGCATGGCCCGGCGATCAGGCACTTGCGATGACTTCTCAGATGTTGGCTTCTAGGTGTGGAACTCTGCAGCTCTCCTGGTGGTGTAGGCTCAGGCAGAGAGCCTTTGTGGTAGACTGAGTGTTTTCCAAGTTGTAGACCTCTTGTGTATTTGTCTGTAGTTTCCCCACTGTGGCTTCATAAGTGATAATTAAGTGATGTTTGCTATTATTTTTGGGTCACCTTCTGGGCACAGAATGTGTGGTGTCCCTGACTAGCTCTGGCCAGTGAGGTGGCTCAGTGAACACGTGGTTACAGGTGTCCTTGGTAAGTATGAGGTGAGATTATGAACTGTTTAGGGCTCTGGGAAAGGAATTACAATAGGAGCAAGAGGGGTGAGGAGTGATCACTGCGGGGAACGTGATGGGCAGTGTCACTTGCATCTAAGGATGGACAGGCGATGACACTGGCTGTGGGGGAGCAGGCCTCTATTCCCAGCACTCTGGGAGGCTGAGGCAGGAGGATTGAGAATATGAGCCCAGCCCGGTCAACTTAGCAACTAGCAAGACTGTCTAAGTAGAAAATTAAAAAGGGCTATGGATGTAGCTCAGTGCAAAGGCCCTGCGTTCAATCCCCAGTACTTCCCTCCCCACCCACCCCCCCAAAAAAAGTCTTCATAGACCACAACATGCACCTTTATTGCCCTTTGGGGTAGATGACCTTCCCTGTGAGTGCATGATCTGTTTTCTTTGAACTTGGCTATGGAATCTGGGCTTGAACCTGCTAATCTCCACTCATTCCTTTCAGGTATGCAGTAAGTATTGGCTACTGGCATGACCCTTACATCCAGCACCTCGTGAGACTGTCTAAGGAGAAGAAGGCCCCTGAGATCAACAGAGGCAAGTACCATCTCCCCATCCCCCTCTCCTGTCACCCAGGAGGCCTGAGGTATAAAGTGAGTTCCAGGGTGCGCCCTGTGAGCAGAATGTGAAACATCTTACTTCCTAACAACCTTCCCAGCACAGTACTAGGAGACTTTTTAACCTTTGTTAATTATAATTTACAAAAAATGGTACGTGGCTACAGGAATAGCTCAGTGGTTAAAGCGCTTGCCTAGCAAGCGCAAGGCACCTGAGTTGATTCCCCAGCACCACATAAACTGGGTGTGGTGCTGCACACCTGTAATCCCAGTGCTTGGGAGACTGAGGCAGGTGGGTCATTGGAGTCTAAGGCCAGCCTAGGCTACACAGTGAGTTCAGGACCAGCCTGGGTTACAGAGTGAGACCCTGCCTCAAAAACAAAAAATGAAAAGAAAAAAAATGGTATGTTATATAAATTTTATTGTATAATCTATTTATTGGTAGGTGAAGCCAAATGTCTTTTTTCTGTGTTCAAACCCACTAGTGTGTAATTTGCTGTGAACTCTTCATGTGAGTGATTGCTTCTTGTTGTCTTGTATAGTGTAACATTATCAGGCTTTGTAAGTAATTTTCATCTAGAAGGGTCAAAGATTTATTTATTTGTAGTTATTTGTTTATTTATTTGGAGACAGGGTCTTGCTCTGTAGCCCAGGCTGGTCCTGAATTCTCTATGGAGCCCAGGTTGGCCTTGGATTCATGGTAATCCTCTTGCCTCAGCCTCTGTAGTGCTGGGATTACCGGTGTGTGCTACCGTGCCTGGCTTTACGTGGTGCTGGGGAATCGAACTGAGGGCCTTGCGCTAGCCGCTGTGCCAATTCTTCAGCCCCTATGGATAGGTTCTATAAGAAATGCAAAGGATTTTTATAAAAATGGTAGTTCCTGAGACAAATGATGTGCTTTTACTTTGCTATCTTTATGGTCTTGAGGCAGATTTCCTAACAAATAGTTCAGAGCCAGGAATGGTGGCTGGTTCTGGTGGGGTGGGCTTTGCAAAGATCATTTCTGTTGTCACTGAGTGATGGCTTCTTTTTATGACCCTCTGTAAGGATATTTTGCTCGAGTGCATGGTGTTGATCAGCTTGTAAAGGCTTTCCTGCAGAAGACGGAGTGTCATTGTCAAATTTTGAACCTTGGGGCTGGGATGGACACCACCTTCTGGAGATTAAATGTAAGTTAAAATTCCCCCTCACTTCCCCAACTGTTGTATTTTTTTGTAAGCTGTTTCCCTGATTCCAAGTCTTGAAAATATCCTAAGTTCTTCCTGGATGTATGTCTGCCTGCCTAGATGTCTCCATGACCACCATGTTGTACCTCATTACGACCCTCGTAAGATTAGGTTATTCCTAATTGTTGATGTTATAAATGGAATTAGCATAACAAATCAACATATCTCCCTCTGTGTATATGGGTATATTTCAGAAGGAAAAATTGTACCAGTAGAACTTCTGAGTCAAGGAGCCCTCACTTTGTAATTTTGGCAGTCGTTAAGATCTGTTACCCACACACTGGCAAAGTGGGTCAAGTTTGTCGATTTTCAAGGCTGAGGATGATGGTGTAAAGCAGAGTTTTGTGTCGTCATTCTCTAAGTGGATCTTCTTGAGTCTGCGAGCAGTTCCAGTCACACACACTCATGAGGAAGGAGAAGTGACTGGTCCTAGTGGTAATACTCAGGACGGAAGGACTACTCTTTGACTCCTGGGCATGATCGTCACTGCTGAATTTTTCCTTACAATGTGCTCCCTGATTGCATTTTCTAATTCGTAGGTTTGTGCTGGTTTTTCTTGGCTTTTCTGTGAAATCAGTCATGTGGCTCTAGTGGGTGTATTCATTTCCCCAGATTTCTTGCAAGTGTAGACCGAGATAACTTAGAATATGTAGTCTTCAGCCCTTGATGCTGGACCTAAGCCCCCAGCGTAGCTTTTTTTTCCCCTTTGTGATACTGGGATTGAACCCGGGATCTTTCCACTGAGGTATGTCCTCAACCCTTTAAAAATCTTTTTTTTTGAGACAAGATCACACTAAGTTACTAAGTTGCCCAGGGTAAGCTTAAGTATGCAGCCCTCCATGAGTGCTAAGATTACAGACATGTGCCACCATGCCCAGCTTGCCAGCATAGCTGATTTTTTATTTTATTTTATTTTATTTTATTTTTTTTGAGGCAGGGTCTTGCTCTGTAGCCCAGGCTGGTCTGGAACTCTCTACATAGTCCAGGCTAGCCTTGGACTTGACAATTTTCCTGCTTCAGTCTCTCAAGTGCTGGGATTATAGGTGTGCACCACCATGTCCAGCTTTATGTAATTAATGTTGAGGAATGGAACCCAGGGCATTGCCTTTGCTAGCAAAGTGCTTTAACTGCTGTGCCATTCTTCTAGCCAGCATAGTTGTTTTGTTCCTAATCAGCTCACCTAATAAGGCCTTTGGTCAATAGCATGCCCAACCTGTGTCTTACTCAGCTGGGAAACAGGTGGTCTCAGCATGGTTGTGGTGCTGTCCTTTGCCTCTGCGTGTGTCTTTCAGGATGGCTCACATTTAGGAAGTGCTTTTACATCTACATCCTGAAGAATCAACATGAGACCTCTGGGAATGGGTCTCTACGGAAGTGGGGCTACAAGGAATTGTGCCTTCTTCCACAAGTTCACAGCCCTTGATACTGGAATACACGTTAGAGAATATACATTAGAATTCTCTTATCAAGCTCCAGATCCCTTCTTTTTACATACAATCCCTGTGGTGTTTCAGGGGAGTCTCTGATGACATTCCCTTTTTCTTTAGACCTGCTGTGTCATAGTAATGTGTGATTTAAGAAACTGGAGCAGGAGATAAGCATAAGGGCTAAGGGACATGCTGTGTCGGTGGTGTTGAGGAGGGCCCTTGGGGAAATCCCTCCAGAGGGAGACCACAGAGATCCTGTGATTTGCTTTTTCTTTATCTTGCGGATGGGTTAATGATAAATCTGACACTTCTATTTCTGAGCAAAGTACATTGTATTGGCCTGAAGCATTTTTTTCTTTTTTTGTTGGTGGATGGGGGTGAGGGGTCCAAAGTTCCTTTTTAAATTTTTACAGGTATTTTCCTAGTTTGTTCTTTTAAAGCAGGAATTGCAAACTATAGGTGATGGGCCACATCTGGCCCGCTTCCTGCTTTTGTAAATAAAGTTTTATCGGAACACAGCCACTTCCATTTGTTTACATATTGTGCTTTTTGCAGCCATGTGACAAAGATGACAGCAGAGTTGAGTACTTACAACACAGACCATCTGGCCTATAGAAGCTAACATACTTATTTTCTGGCTCTCTACAGAAAAAGTTTGCCAATTTCTGTTGTAGAGATATATGTATTTCCATAAAAGTACAGGGAAAACTTTGTCTAATTCTCATTGTATCATGTGCCTTCCAAGTGGGATGGTTCCTTGCTGCCCAGCAGAGGTTTAGCTGTGAGTTGCAGCCCTTCTGCTGCTGCTGTTGCAGAAGCTCTTTCTGTGTGATCTCCGGGGCCCCAGCCTGTTGTATGATTGGAAACTCCCATCTGCGTAGAGCTAGTGTCATCACCAAAGTGAGATGGGAGTGAAGCCTTGTAAGGTGCCTCAGCTTCTTGTCTCTTGAGTATTGTTTCCATCCAAAGCACCAGCTGTGTAGGGGATGCCTCTCAACTTTAGCCATCTGTGATGTGGTCAGTCAGATGAGATCCCCTATGTGTCTGTCTGAGTGATGCTGTGTCAACTGTCTGCCCTCTGCCAGTGTTACCCGGTCTCAGGGGCCTTCTGTACCAGCTTGTGACACACAAGCACCTCGGAGTGGAATATCAAAGGAGAATCACTGCATCAAAAACTGAGGCATCTGCCTCAGCCATTTTTTCCTTTTTCAGACCTTTCAAGAAGCTGATTCTGAACAGCTCCAGTTGTGCCTTGGTTAGTACTTATTCAGAATTCTCGGAATGCCCAGGCGAACAATTTCTTGGAACAAGGAAGCCCTTCTGTAAGAGGTGGAGGATGCCCTGCCATTGTTTTCCATTGTTCTCATTGTCTGCTGGTAGTCACATGGCCCTTAACGCCCCATACCTGTGAGTAAAAAGTCCATCTTTCCCTTCATTTGCCCGTCCACCTGTCCTTCCTTGTAGTGCTGGGGAGGACCCTTGCATGTTAAGCAGGCGCTCCACCGCTGAGCTGCACCTCAGTGTTCCTCATAGGACATGACCTTAGAGCTTCGTGCGTGCTAAGTGTGTGCTCTGTTGGCTATGCCTTCAGCCCCAAATAGAAATTCTTAAACCATCTTACAGAGTTATAGCAAAAGTTATTTCCATATCCCCTCTACACCTGTTCTACAAATGTGTTCAGGCAGATTCTGTACAGCCCAACTCTGTAGGCCACAGGTGTCTGCCTCTAAGTGAAGCCATCTGAGACTCTTGAGCCCAGGGCCCCTATGTCTGCCAGGACACCATTGTCTCTTGAGAAAAAAACTGTACTAGATCCCTTGGGTTTGTAATGGAGAGTGAGTTTTCTATGTGAATGGGCATGGCTAGATCACAGTTTTATTTATTGATTTCTTTTTAGGTGGGACTAAAGGTTGAACCCGTGGTATTTGTATTGAGCTACATTTCCAGTCTATTTTATTCTTTATTTTGAGATGAGATCTTGGCAGATTACTAAGTTGCCTCCTGCATGTATCTCCCAGAGTGCTAGGATTGTAGGCATGCCTGGCCTGATGTTTACTCTGAAGGGTCACTCTCCCAGGGAGTGCTGCTGTGATATCCGCCCCTTTCCCGCTGTCCTTGGTGCATATGCTGTGAACGTTAATTTGTGTCCACCGCCCCCACCCCTGGTTTCCACTTCTCTCTGTCCTCTGAAGGGTTCTCTCATGTGACCAGGTGAGAATCCAGGATATCCTCCTTTTCCCTCATTGTGTCCTCCACTAGTGAAGCCATCACCAAGCTCTGGATATCAGCAATTTTCTCTTTCTTTTTAAAAATATGGGCAGTTCAGTATTTCTGGGACATGAGGATGATGGAAAGTGGCATATGGCAAGAGCACTGAGAGGAGAGGCTGCGGCTTGCACAGCGAATGGAGGTGACATCTCTGTGCAGCAAAGAGACCAGAGGTGGATGTCCATGTATTCCGAGTGAGGGGACAGAGCAGAGGAAAAATGGGTGGGGTTGAAGACTGTCCTCAGGGCTGAGTGAATGAGTGGTGGAATATGAGGAGGTTGGAGCAAAGGCTGGGATGACCAGGAGGGGCTGGATGCAGGGTACAGCCACCAGCCACACTGAAAAAGAAAAAAGCAGGAAGCAGAAAAGAAAGTGAGTGAGTGTGTGTGTGTGTGTGTGTGTGTGTGTGTGTGTGTGTCTGGCTGGCTGGCTCATACTTGCTTGACTGTAGCCCACAGTGAGTAAGAAATGTTACAACCAGAGCCAGGGCTCACATCTCTGTACCCACGTCTATGAAAAGTAAAGGCTGAGACATGATATTTACTAAGGCCAGGCTTCTTCGGAGTACCCCCGTGGGTTACCGTGTCAGTCCTCACAACCCTGTGAAGTGTGAAGTATATTTCCACTTTGTATTTGTTTGTTTAAGAGATAGGGTCTCTCTGTGTAGCTCAAGCTGGTCTTGAACTTACTATGTAGACATAGGCTGGTCTCAAACTTATTGTAACCCTCCTGCCTCAGGCTCCTAGCTGGGATTACAGATGTGCATCACCATGCTCGGCTCTCCCCCGACCCCCGTTTTTTTTTTTTTTTTTTTTTTTTTTTTTTGAGACAAGGTCTTGCTCTGTACCCCCAGGCTGGTTCTGAACTCACTGTGTAGCCCAGGCTGGTCTTCGACTCATGGCAATCCTCCTGCCGCAGCCTCCTGAGTGCTGGGATTAAATGTGTGCACCACCATACCCAGCTTAATGTGGTGCTCAGGAGTTGAACTCAGGGCCTTGTGCTTGCAAGGCAAGCGCTTTAACCACGGAGACATGCCCCGCTCCCCATGATGCTTTTATAAACCTTTATTTATTTACTTATTTATTTTTGAGACAGGGTTTTGCTCTGTAGTCCAGGCTTGTCCTGAACTCAGTCGGAGATCCAGGCTGGCCTTGATTCACAGCAGTCCTGCTGCCTTAGCTTTCTGAATGCTGGGGTTATGTGTATGCACCACCATATGTGGTTTATGTGGTGCTGGAAAATTAAACGCATAGCCTTGTGCATGCTATGCAAGTGCTTTAACCACTGTGCTATTCCTCCAGCTCTATAAGCCTCTGTTTTCACTGGATGGCACTCAACAGCATTTGCTGGATGTTTTGAACACACCATGTAGAGACACTCAGGAAGGCGGGTTTCCGGAGCTGCTTCAGAAAGTGGCAAGAATAATGGTATACATATGTTTGAAGCAAGGGAGATTAATGGCAGTATGTCTTATACTGTAATAAAATTTTTATCTGAACACACGTCATATTTTTTGCTCGCCCGTCATATGTTCTGCTTCTCCAGTGTCTCACATCTCCTCCACATCTATCCCAGTGCCCCCCCTCTGGTTCTGGCTCCCCAGATCATCGCACCTGGATGACTACAGAAGCCTCCTAACTATCCCCGTGTGTGTTTTTGCTTCCCTTAAATCCACTCTTCTACTGAGACCAGAGTAATTTTTAATTTTATGTTTCTCTTTACATATCACATATCACATTCCCATCCTGCCCTCTCACCCCATCCCACTTTCTCTTTCCCTCTCCACACAATCCATCTTACTTTCTTCCTTTTTACTATCTTGCATTATTTACTTTTTTCATCTTACTATTGTAACATTTTTTATGAGAACAAAGTAATTTGAAAAGTACATTTCTGATCACGTCAGTCAATCCCTGATGTAAAATCCTTCTGAACCTCCACTGCTGTCGAAGGTCTATTGCTTAATTCATAGATATGGTGAGTAAATGTTGTGAGGAGATGATTTTGTGTGTTTTTTTTTCCCTCCAGGATGAAGGCCTTCTCCCAGATAAATATTTTGAAGTCGATTTTCCAGTGATAGTCATGAGAAAGCTGCATAACATCAAGTAAGTGTGGCTGCGCCAAAGGAGGCAGGACTGGGCTGACTGAGACCTGGGTTCACCAGGGGCAACTTGGAGTGCTGGAGACCTCATTTTAGGGTGCTGTTCTCCTTTGACCCTTCAAAAGTCACTTCCTTTTATTGCCCCAATGTTAGGTAGGCTTCACCACATAGTATACCTCTCCTTGTGATTCTTTTATCCATTTAGTGCAATTTTTCAAAACATTTAAAAAATGATCTAGTATAGTTGAATAATTTGAAATTTTATTTGTATTTTGTTTACTTGTTTATTTCCAAAGCATAGAAAGTAACTTGGCCCAGAGTAGGTTTACAGTAAAGAAAGGTTTTTTTTTTTTTTTTGTGACTGGATATATAACACAATATTGTGGTAGCCATCCTGAGTCTTCAAGGAGTTTGCATGGTTTTAGATGAAAAGTTTGCTGATCTTTGCTGAGAGCTTTTCTGCACTTACAGTGCAGTGGGAAACAGCTGGTCCATGGGTGTATATGGCTCAGTAAGGCCCACAGAGTCTTTTAGTCTGGCCCAGCCAAGACTTCAACAAAGAGAAACAGTTTCAGCCATCACACTAGGAGTGAGTTCATTGTTTTACCAAATAACAGCAGCTAATTTTGAAGTTGATAGTTTTGTATGGCCAAATGTCCCTTGATGTAAAAAAGGCTCCACTGGCTAGCCTAGCACCAGGTTACTAGCCTAGCGCCACGTTAAGTGCTTCCCTAGGGCTGCCTCTCTCAGTCCTCGGCACTCATAAGGTAGTTGCTGTCCTTGCCCCTTGTGCAGATGAGGAGTTAATCTTAGGCTCTGAGAAACTCATGTGTCCAAGGTCACCTGCCAGGAAGGAGTGGAGCTTAGACATAAGCCATGACTTGAAGCCAGTGGCCAAAGCTTCGTGGGAGTTTTTGTTATACTCCCTGCCCTTCCTTTAAATCAGTCATTAAATAAATCCCAGTTCTTGCATTTTAACAAGTTTAATAGACATAAAGATTTCGGCTTGTACTCTAGAGATATCTAGTCCTTACACATTGCAAATGTTTTTGAAGCTTCATTTTGTCTAGTCTGTTCTTCTATGAAAATAAATTTTTCACCTTTTCCTGGTATAAAAGTATATTTTCTATTAAATATGCTTTTAAAATGATGAGTCGCAAATTCTGATACTTTTGTAACTGCAGAGTTTATTAAGCTAATTAGAATTGTGAGTGAAATAGGAGTAAGTTAAGCTTCGAGATTGTTTCCTGGGAAAAGAAAGGGATTGGTGTTTGTATACCGTTGTTGGATACTGAGTTTGTCTCTTGATTGCTGATTTCTTCCATTTGCTGGATTAAGAGAGTTATCGTGTAAGTGTTACTAGACATTTGGTTTTGGAGTCAGTTCTTGTGGTTACTTATGACACAGAATAGCTGTCTTAAAATCTAAGAATAAACAAGGTATTAGGGATTGCTTGAGGGGCTGGAGGAATGGCTCAGCGACTAGGCAAGCACTAAGTCAAGTGCTAAGTAACTGAGTTCAGTTCCCCAGCACCACATAAGCTGGGTGTGGTGGTGCACACCTGTAATCTCAGCACTCAGGAGGCTGAGGCAGGAGGATTTCAGTGAGTCCAAGGCCAGCCTGGGCTCCAGGACCAGCCTAGACTATAGAGCTAGACCCTATCTCAAAAAAACCACAAAATAAACAAACAAAAAACAACCCCCACCAAAAAAAGTAGAAATTGCTCGAAGTTCTTGTTAGCCTAATTTCTGAATTATTTATTTCATAATTAGTATATAATTTGGACATCAGATGCTGACTGTAATGCAGAGCTGACCTGACTTGACTTGACCTGAGATTTGTATACATTGAATCTTTATTATACATGGGTAGGATCAATTGTAATTGCTGTGATTAATAACAACATGTACAGGATGAACCTCCCTAACCCAAAATCTGAAGTCTGAAATGTTCCAGAATCTAGAAGTTTTTGAGTGTCATGTCAGATTAAAGGTGTTTAGCTAGTAAGATCTACACAGATATTCCAACATCTGTAAATCTAGAATCTATACAACTTTTGTTCCCCAGACTTTTGAGTAAGGGACGGTCAACCTGTACTTGCCATTCCTGGAGTGGGGATTGGCATTTTGTTATTAAATGAGTTCAAGAGCAATATGAGTAAGTTGACTCTCTTTTTCCTTATTTCCCATTTTTCCATAGAAACAAGCCTGCCTTGGCTAAACCCATCATAGAATTACACTCAGAAGACACACTGCAGATGGGCAAGTATTTTTAATCTGATATCGTGTGGATCATATAAGTATTCTTTTTAAAAAATTTTTCCTTTGAAGGATGGTATACGTTGTGTTATGCAGCAATTATTTTTTTTTGCTGATGTTTACACTTCTGTTTCTGTTACTAGGAAGGAATTTAAAACAAGCTTCTGTATAACTCTTCCTAGGTGTCCTTAGGTCTCCGGTTTTACATTTTTTGTTAACAAATTTTAATTAGTTACCAATATTTCAAAAAAAGTTCTCTCACAGAAATGCCAGTTTTCAGCTGTCCTTGGAAAAGTCAAGATGTGGCAACAACAGACCTGCCATGGCAGTGCTAGCAGTGGCGTCTTCACTTAGCGTCCTCCGTGCTGCTGCTGTTCTGTCCTTGCCTGTCTGTTGTCTGACACTTAACCTGTTCCACACCCTTATGTTACCTGTTTGGCTCCTGCGGCCAACATTCTGCCCTGCATTTAATGATGAATGTTTCTAGCAACACTCTTCTCTTTTCTGAGCCTTCTGACTTGTGTTTAAAAAATCTCCATCAAAATTTTCCATTATGTTGAATTTGTGTCTGACAAAGAAACTCCAGGATTTAGTAGTCCTTCAGGTCAGAAAACATGCTCAGAGAATGGCCGGTACAGATACACAGTCAAGCTCAGGCAAGGAGGTAGCCTCCTTTTAGGCGCAATCCTGGTCCTTCAGTCGCCCTCCTGGTGATTGGAGTCCCATTGAAGTTTGCACAGAGAATGTCTCTCCTGGCCTAAGAGAAATTATCCATCGTGCCTATGTAAGTTTAGCTACTTGATGGACTGTTGGCTTATGCTCACTGTGGTCTTAATGTTTTCTCTGTCCTTGGTTAACTTTGTGTCAATATCTTGATCTGTAGTGAGAGATTTAATAGTTTGCATTACTTTTATTAAACAATGTGGAAATATATGGAGTAGGAAGTAAAGGCCTTGATAATTCTGCCCCCAAGATAACCAGTGTTCAGAGTATATTTTAACCACACATCTGCAGGAAGATCATTAAATAGATAAAAAGAAGATACCCTGCCCTACATAAAAGGCACAATGAATTTTTGTTGAATGGATTGCATGCACATTGAATAAATATGTTGTAGTATTCAAGACACACACACACACACACACACACACACACACACACACACACTCTCACGTCTTCTTATATAACTTGAAAACAGTACTTTTCCAGAATTATTTTAACTTGTGCCTTTCATATCCTAGTAAATCACAGAGTGTGTTGACCTGCCTCAGTGGTTTTCATGGCTTTGTAATACTCCTTTACATAGAAAGTTTATTATATTGAATCTGTTCCCTACAATGGTCATTTAGATTGCTACCCTTTTAATGTTTTTATGTGTACTTTTTAGGGGTTGTTCAGTCAAAGAATCACACATTATTAATTTTAATAGCTACAGCCAAACTTTTCAAATCTCTATTTATATTTTAAGAAATTAATGTTTTTGTTAATCTTCATTTTATATTATTTCAGTGAGTATTCACTTTACTACACCTGTACTGGCTATGGTCATTGAGAAAGTTCTTACCTATCAGATTGGGCAATATTTCAGTCCTGTTTTAAAAATGTGTATATTTGAATGCTACAGAGATGGATTATCTTTCTTTTATTAGCCTTTGAGAGTCCTTTGTAAATGCTCATTTTATTTGCTTTGTCTGTGAATTTTAGTTTCATTGCTCCCTTTTAAAAATTATAGGAATAAAAATACGCACAGGAAAAAAAATAAAAGTATACAAATGAGCATGTAGCAGAATGTAAGTTAGAAATGAAGTTTTAGGGCTAGAGAAATGGCACAGCAGTTAAAGTGCTTACCTTGCAAGCACAAAGCCCTGAGTTTGATTCCCCAGCACCACATAAATTGGGCATGGTGGCGCATGCCTATATTCCCAGCACTTGGGAGGTTGAGGCATGAGTATTGTGAGTTCAAGGCCTGCCTGAACTATGTAGTGAGTTCAGGACCAGCCTGGACTACAGAATGAGACCCTATCTCAAAAAGAAAAAAGAAGAGAGAAATGAAGTTTTAAAAAGGAATTGAAGTTCTGTTGCCTCCCTCTTTAAAGCCTCTGGGTCAGATGCATATAACCCTGAGACTGCTGTGTGCCTTGTGAGTGCTGCTTCATCCCGGGCTACACTCTGGCCACATGGATGTCCTGTTGGCCTCTGCATGTGCACACTTGTGTTCTTCTTCCTGCCTTTTCACTTTGTCGTCCCTTGGCCTGGATCTCTCCTCCCCTTCCTCCTTGTCACCTGGCTTTTGGCTCAGCTGCCGCCTCTTCTGGGAGTCCCTCCTGCCGGAAAGCCGAAGGGGACTCCTCGCAGCTGCCTCTGGCACACTCTTCTCTGTAGTGGGTACCACACTCATGCTCCCTCACTCTTCTTCCCTGCTGGGATACAAGCCTGCTCAGGAGGCAGGTAGTACCACATCTTGCTGTCCCTCGGGGTGGTGCCAGGATTGGCTCAGTACCTCATCCATAGTCAGAGCTCAGGCAGTGTCAGGTGAGTGGACAGATGGACAAATGAATCTTCTCTGTGGTCCAGAAATCCACCTGAGGCTGTCTTCATTGTGTCCCTTTTCTTTATTTTTCTGTTTTAAAAGTAAAACATCTTGGAGAAATATGGGCTTAAAAGATCACTTTGCAACCCCTAAAAATAGTAGTCTGCCCTTTAAAGTTGTAATCAGTGGGATTCAGTCCAGATCAGCATTTCTCTTAAAATGACTTACCTGGTGATGATGATAGGTTGTTAGTTGTGTGATAGACTAACCCTGAAATCATTGTGCGTGTGTGTGTGTGTGCGTGTGCGTGTGTGTGTGTGTATTCTTATGACTACTACATTATGTGAATCTTCAGTTTTCTCAAGCCTTTCCCAGAGCATATGAGCTTAATGAGGCAGATGATGCAAAAATTGTGTATTGGTCAGCTCTTACTCACAGACTGCTGCAAAACATGTAACCTATAACAGTTGTCATCTGTTTAGCTCACAGGTCTGTGGATCAGTAATTTGAATTGGGCTCATTGAAGGACTTTCCTGGATTTATCTTTACTAAAGACCACTACGTGCCAGTGGTTGAGTTACGTAGGCCAAGCCATCTGCATATTTCTAGGCTCATGGTGTCCTGAGAGTCTCAGGAATTTTTCACAGTGCTGTAGACCAAAAAACATCGTAGTTTTTTAATTAGTTTGGTTTAAATATCAAGTATTTATGTCCTAACAACTTATTGGTCATTTCAAAAAATAGTAGACATGAATTGAAGAACAAAAACTGTGTTTAGTTTATTCCTAAATGAGCGAGTTACCTACGGATCAGTTGTGTATCCTTGTTGGGCATTTGATAATTTGGCCTTGGAATGAGATTAGGCACCATCCATATTCCACATTATGTTTGCAGAGTGCCAGCTTTCTACTCACAGCAGCATCATAAAACTTAGCTTTCCAAAGATGTGATGTCATTAGAAGGAATGCGGAGCAATCCGATGTTGAAGCTGTGGCCCATTTGAGCTACAAGTCTGCCCTCCCCAGGACCTTCACACTGAGCTACATTCCCTAGTCCATTTTTAATTTTATGTAGAGACAGGGTCTCTCACCAGGTTGCTGAGTTGTCCAAGCTAGACTCGAACTTGTAGTCATCTTCCTTATTCTCCCAGAATGCTGGGATTATAGGTGTGCACCACCAGGCCTGGCTACAAGTTTGCTGTTGTCCAGCCAAGGTTGAATATCTCTGTTTCAAAAATTTAATATATCCTGTTCTATTTTTGTGAATTTGCTGTTTTACCTTAGGACACTCAGATGATTTTATGATCTCTCTCTCTCTCTCTCTCTCTCTCTCTCTCTCTCTCTCTCTCTCTCTCTCTCTCTGTGTGTGTGTGTGTGTGTGCGTGTGTGTAGTGTAGTGTATGAACTTAAACATTAAGAAAAAGTCTGGAATATTGTGCACCAAAACAATAATACTTAGGAAGATGTGGTTTTGGTTAATATTTTCCTCCTCAGACCTGGTGTTTATGTAGGAGTAGAAATGTTTTTTTTAATTAATGGAACAAAACAGTTTTTAATTTTGAAAAGATGGAGCTATTGAAGTTACATTCTGTTTCTGATTGACCTGTGTTGAGATGGTAATCTTTTGTTGCGTTTGCAGATGGTCACATGCTGGATTCAAAGAGATATGCCATCATTGGAGCAGATCTCCGAGACCTGCCTGACCTGGAAGAGAAACTAAAGAAATGTAACATGAATACACAGTGAGATTTTTTTTTTTAACCTCTTGTGCATTCGTGATTTCATGCTAATTATGAGAAGTGCAGCTTGACATTCGTATTACTTTTGATAGATTTTATCGTGTCAGGATACTCTACAAGAATAGTATGTTAAGATTTTAAAGCAGCACTTTCTCAACTGTTTCTACAGCAGAACCATGTGTATATTACTTTTTAAAAATACTAAAGCAGAAAGTTTGAGAGAAGATGATAATGTGGATAAAAGCATGTATTGTAACATAAAGTATCAGCATTTAGAATATTTAAAGAACTGTTATAAAAAAAATGTCCTGTAGAAAAATGTGCAAAAGATAGATAGCTAGGCAGCTCCAAGAAGAAATTGAATACCATATGATATCAGAATATGTTATATATGAAAATTATGTGAGGGTATTGATTCTCTGGTCCTCCAGTGTAATCAGATGAAATTCTATTTTTCTCCCACCAAATTGGCAAAGGTATATGTCTGAATATATCTGTTATTGGCAAGGATATGGGCAATAGGAAGTAGTTGCATACTAATGTTTGTACTAAGCAGAAGTGAACATGGCACAACCATTGTGAGGAGAGTGTCTAGTACAGTTGTAAACGTGCACCAGATGGCATGGCAGTTCAATTTTTGGGTATGTTCCCCAGAAAGGGTCTTGCATGTATGCATAAGGAGGGTGTTCATCACAGCCACAAAAGTAGCAGAAAACTGGAAAGTGTCTCTATCACCAGGAGCCTGGATGGGGAAAATATTGCAAAATACAGGACCTAGACAAATATGGAGAGAGTTCAGAAGCCTAAAGCTGAGGGGGAAAATAGGTTGCAGGACATTATGCACAGTGTAATACCAGTTATTATAAAACCAACAATCCTATAAGCCAGGCGTGGTGGCCCATGTCTATAACCCAGCACTCAAGAGGCTGAGGCAGGAGGTTTGCCATGTGTTTGAGGCCAGCCTGGGCTCCATAGTGAGTTCAGGACTAGCCTGGACTACAGGGTGAGACCCTGCCTCACAAAAAAAAAAAAAAAAAAAAAAAAAAAAAAAAAAAAAAAAAAAAAAAAAAAAAAAAAAAAGAAGAAGAAGAAAGAAAAAGAAAACCAAGATACTACATTTTTGTAATTGTGTACTTAGTGTGCTGAAGGGTTGTCTTGGCTTGTTTTTCCCCAGCTCATTTTTAAATTTTTGATTTTGAGGAGTGTCTAAGTTGACCAGGTCAGGCTTGCTTCAACTTGGTGATTTTCCTGCGTCAGCATCCCAGAGTGCTGAGATTACAGGCCTTTGTCCCTGGGCCTGGCTTCACAGACGTATTTTATAAACAGAGCAGAAAGGATTCATACCAAGTTCTTGAGGGCAGGCACCTCTGGAAAGAAGAAGAGGGAGTTTTAGGTCAATCATGTGGTCAGCATCAGGTTGGAATCAAAGAGATAGTGGTAGGGGTCTGCACAGTTGGTAATAGTGTTGTCGTCAGTATTTGAGGTTAGTAGCATAAGAGAGACATTTGAGAGAAATATATATTAAAGGGAATATTATTTTGCGAGATAAATTGAGAACAGATTATTAGCAAAACTGAAGGAATTAACAATAGGGGAAATCATTGCCGTGGTCCTGGAGGAGAGCCAAGGGAGGATGCAGAGCATGGGCTGATGCCAGCCAGTGGTTGGGAAGGAAGGCCCCATTCTAAGCAGGGGAAAAGAGGGCCGGGATGGGTGCAAATACATGGGACCTCAGGGAAGTGGAAGGGGAAAGGAGGGAATAAAGGCTCAGTGACTTTTTTCCTTTTCTGTGGTGCTAGGATTGAGCCCAGATCCTTTACTGAGCTGCATCCCCAAACCATTTTTACTTCTGGTTTCGAGACAGAGTCTTGCCAAGTCACTAACTTGCTCAGGCTGGTCCGTGATCCTTCTAACTCACCTTTCATTGATTTCTTAGTTAAACTTATTTGTTGCTAGGACAGAATACCTGACATCCACAACTTTAGAGAGGAAGATTTATTTTAGCTTACAGTTTTAGAAGGGTCTCAGTCTACTCATGGGTAGCCAGCGGTGGTGGAGGCAGAGGCGAGGCAGCTCCTCATGGCATGGCAGATGGGGAAGCCAAGTCAGGGAGGAAGAATGGAACAAGCACACATACCTCCAGGTCAGGCCGCCAGCTTCTACCCCTTCCAGCCAGGCTTCACCTCCCAACAGTGCACAATATCCATAGGTACACGAGGCTTTTGGGGACACTCCAAATCCAGACCACACCAGTGGACTTGGTGATTACTGTGGCCTCACATGTTGAAGTTCTGTTTAGCCCAGGGTGACCTTGCTAGTCTTTACAAGCCTATGTGTCCAGCGTGAGAGGTGGCTCTCATTGGCACAGCCCTGTCTTGTCGCTCCAGCTTCACTTTCTGAGTCTTTGCCTGTCTGAGTGTTGAGAGAACAAGGTCAGTACTGTAGTTTGGAGAAGTGTCCAACAGAGGCCCATGTGTTAGACTTGGGCCACTTCTCTTGGTGCCACTGGGGGCTTGTGGAAGCTGTAAGAGGTGGAACCTAGTGGGAAGTCTTCTAGTCGTTGGGTGTGCATTGTAGAAGGGGATATTCAGTCCCTGACCACTTCTCTTTCTTTGCTTATGTGCTGCCATGAGGTCCAGTTTCCTCCACCATGGGTTCCTGCCATGATGTTCTGCTTAGCCACAGCCCCAGGAGCAACAGGGCCATCTTAGACTGCAAGCTGTAAAACTTTTAATAAGTTGGTTGCATCAGGCATTTGTTGCAGTATGGAAAGATGCCAAGCTCAGTCTGCAAATATTCATGCCTGTTTTATGTTTTGGGGATCCCATCGAGCAGGTCACATTATACTACTGTGTGGCGTATTCTTTGGGCTAAGTAGAAGTCTTGATGTTCGAGGACTTTGGCTTCCTGGGGCACATGTTTTTCGGTAAACACTAGTATAAATCAATGATAGACGGGTTACAGCTGATACTTGCAGGTAACCATGGCACCCTCTTAGTGTCAGGAGAGTATGAGTCTTCAAATATGTCCTAAGTTTCTGCTTACTAGGTACTTAAATGGAATCCATTTTAGTTTTTTTGTTATGAGTCTTGGTTTTTTCCTAATTAACTGAGATTTGAAAAGCTATCTTACTATGTCATTTTTGTTTTATTTTCCTAGCCCTGAGGAGTGAACCCAAGGCCTTTGTACTGAGCTATAACCCATGCCCATTTTATTTTTTTATTTGGAGACAGGGTCTTTCCAGGTTGCCCAGGCTGAGCTCAAATTTATGATCCTCTTGCCTCAGCCTCCCATAGTGCTAGGATTATAGGTGTGATCAGCCACACCCGGCTCTCACCATATAGTTTTGAAGATCAAATGAAATAATGTATGTGACCGTAGTTGAACAGAAGGGAAGTCACGTTCGAGTCCAACTTTGGTTGCAGTGACCTACTGTTTGCAGGTAAGATGAAAGGTTCAGGGGATAACAAGCTTTTAATTGGGATAAATTTTGAGAGGGAAATTTACGTCACTTTGGTAATCAGTAAAGTGGATGAAAGACCTAAAGAGTATGGAATTAATATGTCTAGTTCTTCTGCTTGGTTTGTGCTTTCCTTTAGGGGCTGACTCTTCTGAATTCTTTCATTTATATTTTGAAAAATATAAATCCTATTTTAATGCAAATGAGTACCTTTAAAATAGTTTTAAAAATATTTGTTTTCATTTTCAAGCAATTCAGATTCATTCAAAACATCAATTTCTTAAAAAGTCTTTTTTACACAATATTTTCTAGGCAGTGATGCTTGCTCTTGAATTAAAAAGCTTCTTGTGCTGGGCATGAAAGTGCTCACCTGTAATGCTAGCGCTCAGAGGCTGAGGCAGGAGGATTGCCATGAGTTTGAGGCCAGCCTGGGCTCTATAGTCCTTTCAGGACTTGCCTAGACTGCAGATTGAGACCCTGTCTCAAAAAAAAAAAAAAAAAAAAAAAGGCTTTTTACAGTGTTGCTTCCAGAATGCTTTGATAACAGGCATATGCAACCTTGTCATGCTGAGAAGATGTGTGAGGGGCTGGATGAATGGCTCAGGAGCAGTACCAGGGTTCAATTCCCCAGCATCACATAAACCAGACATTGTGGTGCATGCCTGTAATCTGAGACAGGAGGACTGCCTTGGGCTCCATAGTGAGTTCAGGACCAGCCTGGGCTACAGAGTAAGACTGTCTGGGGGGAAAACAAAACAAAACAAAATAAAACTTTAAAAAGGTGCATGAAACTGTATTTCTCTAGTTATCAACTTACGAAGTGAGATTTTAGAATATTATTTTTTACTCATTTATTTTTTCTGCTCCCAGGGATACAACATGGTTTGGATTTAGATTATTATTAATATTTAAAATCTTTAATGTTTTGCTTTCTGTTTCTTTATACTGTGATTCAGTCTGGAGACTAATCTGTTCTCTCGGGAGACTTGGAGATACATGTTAGCTAACTGGAGTTATTTAATATTTCATTGTTTAAAAAAAAAAGTTAGAATCCAGGTAAGCAGAGCAAATTGATGGTTGGTACTGTCAACTCAAGGCAAAAACCTACCTTGGAGGCTGTTTTTTTCTCTCTCACAGAATCATAATCCATAGTGTAAGTAGCACAGGTTTGAGTGATGACGGCGACGTGCACTACCCTGTGACTAATGGACAGCTTGCCTCGCCTCTCGGTGGCCCAGCTGCCTCTTCTGAGTGCTGAGTAGTGAAAGAGCCCAGCAATAAGTGTTAGGAGCTGGTGATGGTCACTGTTTATTTATTTATTTTTTGTAATTTGAGAAATGCTGTTCATTTCTGTAGGTTTAGCTGTTGATGGTTCTAGAAGGTAAAAATAATTCCTAATCTCAGTACCTATAATTTAGCACTTTATAAATGGTCAACATTTGTGAACACGTACTGCCTTTAAAATGTGATCCTGCCACAACATTTTACAACTTAAGAATACAGTATTTTTTGACATTTGTGCATGTGTGTATGTCTGTAGTCATTTGTTTGTTTATTCACTCTGGAATATTTGAGAATCTGCAAGGTACAGGTAACTAGAGCCATGAGCAGCAGCCTACCCCGTATTGCATGAGGGAGAGAGGCAAGAGGCAGCTAATCCCATGTTTACTCTTGTGGCATGGGCACTGAGGAAGTGTGGGAAAGCATGTAATGAGCCACTTGGATCTACGACTGGACTGTCATGTGTGCACTTCTGGAATACCATGCTCACGTGGAACCTAGCAGTCCATTTCATGGTCAGACCATGTTCTTCTTAACCAATTTCTTGGTTATTGTTTGATTCCATACAGTTTATTTTTCCTAAGATCCAAAATCAGATGAATGAGAATAGCCCACTTACTTCTGGAGAGCACAGCCAGCGTGAGGAACATCAGTGTGTAGGGGACATGGTGGCGTGAAGACTCAGGAAAGGATCCTGAGATGAGCATCGCGGAACTAGGAGAAGACAGCCGGACAGTGTTGTGGAGGCCTGCTGGTGGGAGGGATGTTGTGGGACGGGTCCCCAGGCCTCCACGTCCTCCCAGACTGGGTGTGAGACCTGAGCAGTCTAACGGGTCTCCCGCGTGCGCCTGGCCCCGCCAGCACTAGAGTGTACGAAATGCAGGGTCGCCCCTGGACGAAAACTCGTTTATGTGCCTCTTTTTCCTCCTCAAGATTGCCAACACTCCTGATAACTGAATGTGTGCTGGTTTACATGACTCCAGAGCAGTCGGCAAACCTCTTGAAGTGGGCAGCCAACAGCTTCGAGACAGCCATGTTCATCAACTATGAGCAGGTGAGCAGATGCGCAAGGACACTGGGGACACTGGGCTCCCCGGGGGACGCCTGGGGCACCTTTCCCCCAGGGCGCCAGCTGCCTGTAGTAGCTGTGTCCCATCCTTAAGAACTTGAGATCATTATCATTTTGCTATCCCCGGAAAAGACTGGAAGAGAATAAAGTTGAGCTTTAATGGTATTCAGATTAATCCTAACAGTGTATGTATGAAAGAGTGGAAAAGATAAAAAGGAAAAGGGAAAAATCAGAAGAACCTAGAGACAGAAGAAGGTGCAAGGAGGAAACTAAGGAAGACAGAAAGGAGATGTGAGTGGCAGGCGAGGGAAGGGTGACGAGGTTGTTTCCAGTGGTTGCCAGCCCAGCAGGCTGGTACCTTCGTGAGGCAGCGCTGATGTGGAACGCCGTAACTATATGACATAGAGTGTTGTGGTAGCACGAGTGGAAAGCTAATTCACAGTTAAGAAGACCAATCCTAACTACATGAACCAAAATGCTAACAGATAAGCAAAAAAAAGAGAGATTGTCTTTCTGTGTTAGTTAGGGTGAATTATCCTGGGTGGGTGGAGCTTGCAGCGTGGCTGTGTTGCTGTCTTTAGGCTGCCTTGCTCCTGGACCTCTAGCTTTCTCAGGGCTGTGGCTGGCGGGGTCCCTGCAGCTCCCTGCACTTGGGAAGGATGCAGCCCGCCTTGACTCAGCTTCCCAGGGCCTGCGTGCTCCAGGCATCCCGGCCCCCGGAGTCTTTATTTGGGTCGTGGTTTGTGCCAAGCCCAGTGTCAGTGAGATACTAGCTGGAGTCAGGTCCATCTTGCTTGGCCGTGGAGCTCACTGAGTCTCTGGCTTCATTTCCCATCATGCCTGGGCTGTTCCTTCTTTGTCTTTCTTTATGCCTAGCACTTGGCATTTCTAGTCCCGCTGCTGCCACCCTCTGTCTCACTGACCCCCTAGCACCTGGAACCTGGCAGCCTTTTCCAGGTGAATATTTCAGACTCTACCCTACTCCCTCCACCCCATACCTGCAGGAGAACCCCTCAGCTGGGCTGGCACTGAGGACAGTGGTAGTAGCTGCGTGGCTGCTACCATCAGCTTCTTTCCTAGAGGTCTCTGTCCTTGTCTCGTGTGGTGCACTCTGCAGCTTGGGCAGGTTTGGGGCCTGTCCCAGATGCGCCATCTCTGGATTTCACCCGTGCACTCTTGCCTCCATCCTGTGTTCCAGCGTTGGTCTCCCCAGCACACTGTGCAGCTGTGTGCACACTGGCCAGGGTGACTGTCTCTGTACACCACCAAGAAGGTCTCTTAATTAATTTTTTTAAAGTTTGATTTTCATTTTATGTCCTTACAAATATGAACAGTAAAGAGACTTGCCCAGGTCTTGAAGTAACAGACAGATCCAGGGCTGGTCCTTGCTGGCTGCCCTCCCCTTCCGGCTTTCTTTGGGGTCCAGGCTCCTGGGTAGCTGGTTTTGGTTGGCTGCTTTGCCCTCTCTCTGGTGGGCGTGTTCCCCAGGCTCAGTGTTCCCTCCTGGGGAATGGATGTCAAGGATGTTGTCTCCTTGTTCTTTTCTTATGATGTAAATAAATCCCAGGCACCTGTCTGTGCTTCCAGAGTGCCATACCTGGGGTAGGTGCACTCACGTTCCACACGGTTTCACTGTGTACTTCTTCACTCCTTTTGTGTCCTTTATGTGTTCTGTCCAATGAGTATTTATTCAGCACCACACGAGAGATGGTGAACTGAGTAAATATCGACCGGAGGTCTTTCTCTTTGTAGGAAACCTGGGAAAATGCTGGTGTTCAGGTGTTACTCGCAGCTGTCCCTCACCTGGCTCGTTCCCACCTGTAATCCTCACCTAGTCAATAGTAATTTAACCTAAGTCAATAATTTTCTAGCAAATAACAAAATCCAACATGTGTATTACTTGTTCACATGCCTTACACAATTTCTTACTTAATAGTTTAAAATGTCAAAGCACATGGATCATGAGAATTTCAGTAATGGCAGAATGACAGAAAATACTTAGATTTTGTGTACTCTGTGTCAGACACTGTTCTATGAGTTTTGCACATATTAACGTAGTTATCACAACAGTCCACAAAGCAGGTGCTAATACTAGACTGGCTAAAGCACAGAGAGTTAAATTCAGTAGCTTATCGCACTCATGGTTATTATCAAGCCAAGTCAAGAATTCAAATCCAGGCAATAAACAGTGGAGCATGTACCTGAGTGAATTGCTGCACTCTGATCACTAGCGCCACCTGAGCCCTGCTGTCCACTGAGAGAGAAAAGTATTGCCACTTGCATGGCATGCCCATCATGTGACCTCTGGGAATTATTTTACATATTGTAAAGGCTAATCTTTTTGTTACCTTGTATGACAGTAATCTTGTACAATGATACAGTAGTGTGCAGTATCATATTTTGTCCATGTGTATCGATTGTGATATTTTAAGCTGGCTTTTACTGTTTTAATGCTAATACACACAAAATAGAAAAATAAAAAAATACAAAAGGTTAGACAAAGTAAAGGAGATTGCTGTCTCACCCTACGCCCCAGTCTTCTGACCAGGAAGCAGTATTGCTGTATTCAGAATTAGAGAGCAACAGATTTTTTTCCTGAAGCAGATGGACACATCCTGCCTATATTCTTCTGTACTGTGGTTTGTAAGCATTTGCCTTAAAATCTTTCCGTCTCGTCTGTCTTCCTGTCCTGTTTTCGTGGCTATGGTATTTCATTATATGCAGATAATAGGATTTTAATTCAACATGATGAATATTCGTTTCCAGATTCTTGCTAGTTTCCTTAACACTGCATTTTCATTTTTGCATAGGTATCTGAGTTCACTTGTAGGATGAAATTGTCACTAGTCAAGTCGTCCTGTCACTGGCTGAGCATTTAGAATGGGTGTGTACCGGCTAGTGCCCTGTGAGGGACTGCACAGTTCACGCTGCCTCACACCTAGGCTACAGCCTGCACCCTTTTTGCTCACACCAGGTGTGCATTATCAAACTCAGCTTTGACTGATGTTTGCGGGGTAGAGTCTGAGATGTTCACCTGGAAAAGGCTGCCAGGTTCCAGGTGCTAGGGGGACAGTGAGACAGAGGGTGCTGTTTTATTTTGCAGAATTTAAGAAGCAAATGTTTATGGTGACACCCAATCTTTTTCCTTCCCAGGTGAACATGGATGATCGGTTTGGGCAGATCATGATTGAAAACCTTCGGAGAAGACAATGTGACCTGGCAGGAGTGGAAACATGCAGGTCATTAGAGTCACAGGTCAGAAAACAGCCAAGGACATTCACTTGTCCCCTTAGCCATCCAAGAAAGGGTATTATTCTCTTTCACAGAGAGGATGATGCCAAAAACCCTATGAGTGCCTGCTGGCACTAGCACCTTGGGTTCCATGGTGCTAGGAAAACCCAAGTCCAGTTTCATCCTTTCATCTTGTTATGGAAAATACAAATTCGCATCTCCTATATGAAGGGTCCCCAAACCCTGGGCTGTGGACTGGTATTGGTCCAGAGCCTTGAAAGGACCAGGCCCGCCTGCTCCCAGCGTTCCTGTTGGGTTCTGCTGCTGTTGCTGCTGGTCCGACAGGAGGCGGAGCTCCCCTCCCGGCTCTCCTCCCGGCTCCCCTCCTGTTGCTGCTCGCTACTTCTGGAGCTGTCCTCCAACAATATACTGCATAACAGGTCCTGTGTCCTGTCTGTCGTTATATCTCCCCAGGTTCCTGGAAGAGTGATCCTCAACTAATCTGGTCCCTGCTGTCAAAAAGCTTGGGGACCGCTGTCCTGTACCCTGTTTTGTTATGCAAATTTTATTACTTTAATGCAAATTATTACTATGCAAAATGATAAACAAGCATAAAGGTAAAAGGAATAGCGCAATGATCATCTGTATCTTTCGAATGCCAGCTGCAGTGGCTGTTGTCAGGATTCTTGTACATCCTCTCGACTGTTTTTTTGTTGATGTCATCAGAGTGTTTCCAGGCAAACCCCTGATGGCACACGATTTCACCTGAAATGTTCCAGTGTAAGTCTCTTCCTGGGAAGGACCTTTCCGCTCAGAATGATCAGACCTCACTAGTCAGTGGTGTTACACTTTTGTAGCATCAGTTAATAATAACCAGTTCATGTTTAGTTTTCTCAACTGTTTAAAATGTTTTTTATAGTTGGTTATTTGAATCAGGAATCACTAGTGGTCCACGCTTTGTAGGTGGTTAAGGCCCTCTTTGTGTCTGTGAGGGTGTCGTTCCCACCTCCCCCCACCCCCAGGAAGTCATCAGTTGGCTCCCACACCGCATGTCCATTTTAACATGTCACATGACTACCAGACATTTAAAAACTGTTTCTCATAGGAAAATGTCTTCCTTATTCTTCTTTAAATATACTTTGGTTTTCTTTCGTGCAAAGAATCTGTGCTTGGTACAGAAACTGGAAGATGAAAAGAGGTGGAGTTCGAGAAGGGTTTTTGAAAGAATAACAATCTCAGAGAAATTCTTGTCTGCTTTAGGGTCTTGGGTTTCCAGACAGGGGCCTTCGGTATTCATTTCTCTTTACCCGTGTTTTAGAGAGAACGGCTGCTCTCGAATGGGTGGGAAACAGCATCAGTGGTGAACATGATGGAGTTGTACAGCAGGTTGCCACAAGCAGAAGTGAACAGGTACGGGATTGGCCAGCGGGACTCCATTGTAGTAACTGGGATTTAAAGGCATGATCCCCTGTACTCTTCGCTATGAAATAAAACAAAACTTTAACAAGGCTTTCCAGAAATGAGTTAAACGTTGGTGAAAGTAATAGGGTAATTCATTACCTGTTAGTTGAGATAAAGCTTGTGCCAAAACAAATTATTTGAATCAAAATAAGCACTCACACCCAGAAAATTCCCAGAGGAACCTCTGTGGTGCATATTTTGCACAATTCTTACTTTGGAGAGGAAGGAAAATGATACTGCTCAGGGATTTCTAAGAAAAAGATCCCCAGAGGCAATATTTTTTTTTTTTTTTTTGAGACAGGGTCTCACTCTGTGGTCCAGGCTGGTCCTGAACTCACTTCAGAGCCCAGGCTGGCCTAGGACTCATGACATTCCTCCTCCCTCAGCCTCCCAAGTGCTGGGATTACAGGCGTGCACCACCATGCCCAGCTTATGTGGTGCTGGGGAATGGAACTAGGGTACTTAGCGCTTGCTAGGCAAGTGCTTTAACCGCTGAGCCATTCCTCTATCTCCCCCAGGGGCAGTATTAAATGGACTTTTCTCATACAATTAATGTATGTCCATTATTCTAAAAACCTTTCTTTCTTCTTTTTCTTTCCATGCTGAAGATCAGGCCTAGGGCCTTCACACTGAGCTACATCCCCAGCCTTTTTGTGTTTTGAAACAGGGTCTTGCTAAGTTGCCTATACTTGTTAGAACTTGTGACCACCCCCCCCCCCCCCCCCCCCCCCCCCCCCCCCCCCCCCCCC
>PVKB01002184.1:0-75510 GCA_004027205.1 Ctenodactylus gundi | reverse complement strand
TGTGTGTGTCTTTTTACCTTGTCTTCTTCTCATATTTCTGTTGTTCAGGGACTTCACTTTAAAGGCCTAGCTAAGAAGTTTCTTTCTTTACTTTTTCCCTTCTTTTTTCTTTTCTTTTCTTTTTCTTTCTTTCTTTCTTTCTTTCTTTCTTTCTTTCTTTCTTTCTTTCTTTCTTTCTTTTTGAGAAAGGCTCTTGCTCTATAGCCCAGGCTGGTCCCGAACTCACTGTGTAGCCCAGGCTGGCCTTGGACTCACCACAATCCTCTTGTGTTAGCCACCTGAGTGCTGGGGTTACAGGCGTGTGCCACCATGCCTGACTTATGTGGTGCCAGCTGGGGAATTGAACTTGGGTACTTAGTGCTTGACTTAGGGCTTGATAGGTAAGCACTTTAACTGGTGAGCCATTCCTCCAACTCCTGAGAGGTTTCTTCTCATGGGTATGAAGGTGTGTGAGCCAAAATTGCCCTGGATTCTGTGCTGGGAATAGGCAGTGAGGGAGGACCTAACAGCCTGATGGCCTCTGAGGTGTCTTAATCATCCCCAACCCCCTCAGCAGAGCTGTCCCTCCTATCCTGGCTTCCCTCACCCAAGGGCAGGGCTCCGCAACCTTGGAGGCGCACCATTACCATTTGGTCCATTCACGGTATCTGTGACCTTTCTCTCCTCTCTGCATCTGTCTCTTATGCTAGGTTCTTCCTAGATCCTGTTTAAGAATGACCCCCAAAACCCTGATGTGCCCTTCTGGGCCTTCTTTTACTCTAAACTGTTCTGTCTTGGGATCTTTTTTGTTTTTTCTAAGTGGCTCCCTCATATGTCACTGTGTGTTATGGCTGCCTAGCCACTGCTTCTGGTCTAGGCTCTAGGAGGCCTTTCCTAGGGGAAGGTTGCTGTGCATTTGCAGTTTGCACTACCCACAGGCTCATTTTTGGAGGCTAGGACTACCAGCTGCTGTCAGTTCCCACTTTTCTGAATCTGTGCTTACCTCAGTCTGCGGTTCTGGGCTCCAGGCTTTCCTCTGCCTGCGGATGCCGGCAGCTCAGAGCTGTGCTCAGTTGGCCTGGGGCGGCTTCCTGGTCTGCTGTTTTTTTCCTCCATTTCCCATGTGTCTTTGGGATTTCTGACCTTCTTATGGCCCCCTTTCAGTTGTTGGGATGCCCCTTCCTCTCCTACATAAGTTGAACAGGCAGTTTTTAATTATCTCAGATTTTTAAATGAGTCCTCCTAGAGACATTGCATAGCTCTGTTACTTGACCACTGTCTTGCCCAGAAGTCGTGTTTGTCATTTTTGCTAATGTGGACCAGGGATGTTTCTAAGCACAAAAGATGTAGTGTCAGAATGGGCCAAAAAGGTATGGCGGAATGACACATGGTTAAAATGGGCCAAAAAATTTGCCTGCTCTTGGGAGCTCTTACGCTAATGAACTGCTTCCTAAGTAGTAGTATGCACTGATAGTTGTACTTAGTAATAACTATCCTAAGGCCTTCATTATAGAACTGGTTTCTCCTTTTTTCCTTAAAACTTGGAATTAGTTTGTCTTGGATGTTATGTAATCAGTTTTCTGTTAGTGTAACAAATACCCAAAGTACCTCTACTGCCTTTGGAGACTCTGTTCCATGATTGGCTAGCCCCATCAGTTTTGGTCAGGAGTGTGTTGTGGAGCCAGGTGCTCACTCAACGCTCTTTTCTTAGGGAAGGTTTTTGTGTGGAGGGCTGACTTTCAATAGATGTGAGAACCCGACCCAGAAGCAGATCAAAGTGCCTTTTCTTAAAGGAATGTTATTTAAAGCAAATTTGCATGTTCGCACCTTTAGGCCTGTGAGGAGTAGGTCACTTTACAGATTCCTGAGGTACCATTGAGGTATCCTTGTGGAGATGAACTTAAAGTTTATCTTAAACATTTTCATTGAGATTTTATTGTTTGTTTATAGCAAGGAAATCGGTCCTTTGCCGATCAGATTGCATATTTTTCTGGTTTGACATTTGTCTTTTAACTTTGTTTATGGTATTCTTTTTTGTCTTTTTTTTTTGTATTGAGGGTTGAACACAAGGCTTTGAGCATGCTACTCGTGCTCTACCAATGAGCTACACTCCTAGCAGCCCTCTTTTTCGTTTTAAATTAATAAAAATACATATAAGCTGGAACCTTGTTATACATACTGTTGTGCATCTGGTTTCTTTTCACTCAATATGTCATGAATATCTCTTCATGTTGGTAACCGTAGATAATCATTTTTTAATTGTATAACATTAACATTTTCTACTCTAATTCTTGGCACAGAATAGAATCCCTTGAATTCCTGGACGAAAAGGAACTTCTGGAGCAGCTCATGTGTCATTACTGCCTGTGCTGGGCAACCAGAGGAGGACAGGAGCTCGGTAGGAGATCGTTCTTTTGTTACTTTGACCTAGAAGCAGGAGGAATTTCTTCTCCCAAGAATGAAAATTGTATCTGTAAACTTAGACCTAGAAAGAGCCAGAGCCACAGTCCCCTTCCTTTTTGGCACCTGGGGCTGAATTTGTGGAAGACAGTTTTTCCATAGAGAGTGGGATGGAGATAGCAAGCACTAATGTCAGTGTCTCAGCTCCACCTCAGATCATCAGGCATTGGATCCCACAAGGAATGACCTAGGTCTTCCCCATGCACAGTTCACAGTAGAGTTTGTGCTCCTATGAGAACCCAGAATGCCACTGCTGATCTGACAGGACCAGGAGCGGGGCATGGGTGATGCCAACAGTGGGGAGTGACTGTGAGTGGAGACAAAGCTGTGCCTATTGCTTGCTTCTCCCTGCTCATCGCATGCCATACAGCCTGGGTCCTAGTAGGCCAGGGACCAGTACCTGTTTGTTGACTGGGGATTTGAGACCTCAGACCTAGAAGGCCATATAATGTACTTTTTCTGGGAGTGTATCCAGAAAATTTATTCATTTGTTTTTGTGGCATAGAAGTTAGGAGACTTGTTTAAATAAGCCATGACAACAAACCAGTCCTTGACAGGTCAGCTGTGGAATTTCTGCAGTTGAAATGTTAATGACCTTGAGGGTTTAAAAGTATCCAGAGTTGGTCCTTTTCATCAGCTCATACCATATTTACCAGATGTTAAGCACACACGTTATGTCTCTCTAGCAGACTCCTGTGCTGTGACAGAATGTCTCCCTCTTGTCTCTGTGACTCAGGGGCAGTTCCCTCACCGGGGCGGAGTGGGCTGTGGAGCAAGTGCAGATCCACTTCCCAGTGGCCTGTTACCTTGGTTGCGCCATCCTAAGGTCAGCCTTGCTTCTTTGGGGGCTGTGCCTTGGATTTCTCTCCGCAGTGGTACTGTGTGAGATCCCAGGCCTACCAGGATCTGCCTGAAGCCTTTCGTATATATGTGATCCTCATGACTTAGGACCTCAGCCAGGTAGCTTGTAGAAAGGAAAGACCTTAGCAGAGGCAGTGACTGTCCCCTGTGTAAAAATTCCAAGCTGGCATGAGATTAGTAACCAACCTGTTTGATTTATCATTCCACTTGTTTATAAATGTATCCAGTTGTGCACCCACAGAATCTCTGTATATTTTTAAAAATCTAAGATCATTTCTTGTTGTGTTTTTATTCTGTTACCCTTCTCCCAATTATAAGACAGTATAATTTTTTAGTAAAGAATTTAAAAATTTCTAAAAAGCCTAACAAAAAAGAAAATGTATCTGTATGCTTATTACTCAGAGAAAGCCTCCTTCTACGTTTTCTCAGTATAAAAAATAATGTGTTAAAAATAGATTTAGATTTCTTTATGTAACTTTGATCCCCGATTTGTCCAACTTAATATTGCAGCATAACTATTATCTCCTTTATTACAAAAGCCCTTCAATGAGCTTAACATCAGTGGTTTTATTAAACTTTTACCATGTGACTATCTTAATTTACCTAACTATCCCTAGAAATAAAGATTGTTTCTAGTTTTTTTACATTAACTTTAGTTCTTACTAAGAAACAACATACTGAATTTGTAAATTTTATTTATTTATCTATTTTTAGTGGTACTGTGGATTAAACCTAGGGTACACTGAGCCACATCCCTAGCCCTTTTTCTTCCTTTTTATCTGTTTATGTATTTTGAAACAGAGTCTCACTAAGTTGCTCAGTCTGGGTTCAAACTTGAAATTCTCCTGCCTCAGCTTCCCGCAGTGCTGGGATTACCACTGTGTGCCAGTGTCTCAGCTCTAGTTCCTGCCCTCTGTTTCGCTGCCTGCCACCTGTCACCTGTCAGTGCTTGTACTTGGTCACAGTGTTTGTACGTGGTCAAGAACCTTCTCTGCATTCATTCACTCAAAGTTCAGCAGTTCAAGGGCAGATTTTGGATGTTTACTGCAGAGCCCATAAATCGTTACAGTGCTCTCTCAATGCTTTTAAACTACCCATAAACAGAATCTTGCTCAACGCCTTGTTTCCTTGTGAAATCTCATGTCACACAGCTGGAGAGCAGAGCTGTGGTGGTAGGACGTGCTGGTGGCCAGAGCCCCTTGGTGGCCTGCGGCAGCTCGTGTTCTCCAGCTCATGTTCTCCACGGTGTCTCTGTCTCGGCTCTGAGCTGTTGAGTCTCTAAACAGCGTCTGTGTTTCCTCTCTCAGGCTTGAAGGAGATAACTTGTTGATCTCTTGAAGGCTCATGCTGAGCTGGAAAGGAGCCCTCCAGACTCCCCAAAGGGCCTGTTGGAAAATTCCTGAACCGTGGGGTCTGTCCTGCCAGCTGGTGTCATCCCACACTCAGAAGCCTTGGTTACCATGGGGGCTGCGCCAGTTCCTGTTCCTGTTGAGTTGGTTAAATAAATCTCACTCGCCAGTCTCCTGTGTGTGGAACCTCTCTGCCAGTCGTCTCTGCCGTGCCATTCTGTATTCCACAGGGCAGGCCAGGGTTCATTCTGTGACGGTTAACACCGAGCATCTGAAATCCTCCTCAGACCTTGACTCACGGTTGTGAGTCAGGCTCGGGCATGATTTTTAATTCACTTGGGGGTTTACTCCTCTTTGTACTTTTTATTGTATCACCTGATCTACTCAGGACCTTGACCTTGGTCTCCAGCCCCACCAGATGCTTGGGCTGTTCACTGGCTGCTGCTTCTGCCTCTGCCACACAATGCCTGCTTAACTGCTTCCTTTACCTTGATTATTGTGACAGGCTGAATGACAGCCCCCTAAGGTGTCCACATCCTGGTTTCTGAGACCTGTTAAGTGTGTCACCTTCTGTGACAAAAGGGGCTTTGCAGATATGACTAAGCAAGGGTCTCAAGACAAGATTGTCCTAAATATCTGAGTGGGCCTGAGAGTTATGAGGGTCCCTAGAGGAGGGACAGGGAAGTCATGAAGTGACACTCCACCATTTTAGATTGTCCTCCATGTCCCCTTTTCCCCTTCCCGTGTAGCTGCCTCAGTGACCAGTGATTCACTCTTGCTGATAGCCCCCAGACTACTGTTGGAAATTTCTCCGGTTTTGGGCACAAGGCGTAAATTAAGTTTTAAATCACTGCTAGTTTATTGTGATTGTTTATTGTCATTTTGTAATCTTCTGTTCTGACTTACTCTGTTTTTCAACTCCCCCACCCTACGCCTCTTCCTGTTTGTTCTTGTAATCCTTCCTATTCTTGTGGTTTTTGCCTTTATAAAGCCCACAAAGTCCCCACATCAGTACTTGGAATTCTTTGGGGCATGAACCCATTCTTAGTTGCCCTTAAATAAAGGACTCCTAAATTTTACTCTACAAGCGGTACTTCTGTGTGATACCGTGTCACACAGTGATGGCAGTCAGAGCTGTACAGTATGGCGTGATGACAGAAGCAGAGATTGTGGAGTAATGTGCTTTGAGTGTGGAAGAAGGGGCCAGAAGACAGAAGTCCAAGAGAGCCTCACTGGAAGCTGAGAAGAGCAAGCAAATGGTCTCTCAGAGACTCCAGAAGGAGCCGGCACCTTGACTTTGCCTTAGTGAAACTGACCTCATATTTGTGACTTCCAGCACTGTAAGTATTTTCCGCCACCAGCTTTGTGGTAATTTGTTACAAGAGCAACAGGAAAGTAATGCAGTTATAATACAGATTAGTGGGGCCTTCCCAGAGTGAGTCCCCCACAATTCCGATCCAGAAGATCTGTCTACATCTGGTGAACTTCTGTTGGGACAGTGAACCTTACTCTGCACATGCAGGACAGGCTGTGAGGAGCCCCTCTGCCATCCCCACCATTCAGATTCCTCAGGCCGGTGTCCCTGGAGTATGGGCTGTGTCCCAGAAGGTCTTGCCTGTGGATGGATGGGAGTTGGTGCACAAATATTACCACAGGTACAAGTGAGTCACAGCTGAGCATGGTGGTCCACACCTGTAATGGTAGCACTCTGAGAGCTGGAGACAGAGGAACACAAGTGTGAGCTCAGCCTGAGCAATTTAGCAAGACCATATCCCCCAAAAAATTTTTTAAAGTGCTAGGGATGTAACTCATTGTGAAGGCCTTGAGTTCTGTCCCCAGGAACTCACACACGAGAATCGCTAAATGAGAGATCTCTTTCCCTTTTGTTTACCTTTCACAGTTCAAAGGAAAGATCTTGGGCTAGTAATGGTATGTCTAATGTTTCTGTAATACTCTTCAGTTCATGTCTGTGGAATCTTGGGTTGAACCCACTAGTGGGTGATGAGTCAGTTTGGTCAAGCAGGTCTGAGGATGGAGCTCGTGCAAAAGCCCCGAGTTTGACCCACAGAGCTGCGTACGTAAGATGAAGATTAAAAATACAGCAAATCCTGATAGTAAGGGTGAGTTTTGTCTTTTGAAACTTTTCATTTTCTTATGTAGTATTTATGAATTTTATGAGCAGGAACATTTTATTTTTGATTTTTCATCAAGGGTCAAGTCAATGTGTTGCAGTATTTCCCAAAGAGTAGTAACAGCAAAAACACCAAACTCTTTGCTGTGCATTCACGGTATTTTTTCTCACATCTTTTTATGGTTTACCTTCCATTTAAGGCAGTGATACTTCATAACTATTGATGACTGTTACAAAGTTTCACTCATAAAGTCAGCAATTTTATTTTTATAACTGAGTCTATTTGAGAACAATAAAAAGGCATCAAAAAATATTGATATAATCCAGAAGGTGTGCATTTGTAAATACTGAATTTGGGAAGCATCTGCTCTTTTGTAAGTTCAGAGGGGTGTTGGCCAGAAGAGTGTCTTGCACAGGGTTAAATTCATACCCTCTTCTCTGCTGTGTCTCATACAACTAGGACTTGCGTTCTAAGATACGGTTGACTTTTCAAATTGGAACTTGAAGCTCGTTTTTCCTATGCGTTATCTTCTGTGGTTTTTTTTGTTTGTTTGTTTTTTGTCTGCTCACTTAAATCCCCTTACGATCATTTCCATACATGTTCTTAATAGCACCTGCTTTTTGGAAGGTCACCTGTGACACTGAAACCTGCACTTCAGGTGACCCTTCTACCTTTACCTGCCTTACCTCTGCTGTATCCCAAATACTTCCTCTTCTTTATGTAACCTCCGTGTTATAGACTCTACTTTTTTCAGTTTTTTCCTCATTTTATTGATGTGTATAAATGCAGTACATAATGTTTACATTGATCTTGAGTATTTTGTACATACACATCTTGTGGCAGAATTACAAATTCTTCTCCTTTCCCTTTTTGACCCTTCCACCCCCTCTCTTTCCCCTCCAGTTCCTATTATTCTCCTCAGTTAGTTTTATGAAATAATTCTGATCTGGTTTTACTCATCTATAGAGACAGATAGGTTTGAGGCTTTTGTAGGTAAATGGGTGCAATGTTTTCATTTTTTCCCTCATAATGTAGCAAGCTACAGTACAGTGGCATTTACATTCAGAGTATGCAGCCACCACCACCGTCTACCTCCAGGGTTTTTGTCTTCCTAAACTGGAACTCTGTCCTCATGAAAAAGATAGTTTCCTGTTTTTCCTCCTCATCTCTTGGGAACCTCAGTTTTATTCTGTTGCTGTGAATATGACTACTCTAGTTACTTTATATGAGTGGAATCCAACACTGTTCTGTCCTTTGTGTCTGGCTTATTTCACTTAGGACAGTGACCTTGAGGTTCATGTATTGTAGCACATGTCAGAATTTCCTTTTAAAGATGCATTCATTGGATGTATATAATAGAGTTTTTCATACGTCCATTGATGGACATTTGGTTGTTTCCACCTTTCGAGGATTGGGACTACTGCTCTTTGAACGGTTTGTGTCTAATTATCTGAGTCTCACTTTCACTTCTTTTCAGTATATACTCAAAAGCAGGAATAGATCATATATAATAATAACATTGAAAACATTTCTTGCAATACTGTTGTTAAGCCCAGGGGTTCCCAGAAGCTCGGCAATTGCTCTGCTACTAAGTGACATCCCTAGACCTTTTTGATTTTTCTGAGACCATCTCACTAAGTTGCCCAACTTCAGTCTTCCCACTTCAGCCTCCAGAGTTGCTGGGATTACAGGTGTGTGCCACTGTACCTAATTTGATTTTGTGAGGAATTGTCATACTGGTTTCCATAGCAGCTGCACCATTTTATATTCCTGTGCACACACAAAGGTTCTGCACACTCTGCATCCTTGTGACACTTTGACGCAATGAGTCTGAACTGGTCTCTCGCTGGGTTTTTGTTAGTTCCCTAGTGAGTAATGATGTGCAGCATCTTTCATATGCTTATTGCTAATTTGTACATTTATCACTTTAACTCATTTAGATTGGAGGTGCTGCGTTTTGTGTTGGATTTTGTATAAGGTGTTAGGTAAGGATCCAGCATTCTGAATGCGGTTATCCAGTTTTCTCGGCACTGTTTGTTGAAGAGGCTGCCCTTCCCCTTTGATTAGTCTTGGCCTGTTTGTTGAATGCATTTGACCATATGTACAAGGGTTTATTTCTAGGCTGGCTGTTTTATTCCATGAGTCTATCTGTCTTTATGTTAAAGTCAAACTGTTTTGATTAGTTATGTATTAAGGTTTGAAATCCAGGAGCGTGAGTCTTCTAACTTTGTATTTCAGAGTCCCTTGAGATTCTAAATGAATTTTAAAGTATACTTTTCTATTTCTACAAAATGTGTTACTGAGATGCCTGTAGGGAGTGCATTGAAAATGTACATTGTTGTGAGCTTTTGTGTCATCTTGACAATATTGTCTTCCAACCCATGAACATGGAATAACTTTTATTATTTATGTCTTTACTTTCTTTTCATAATATTTTGTATTTTTCAATGTACAAGTCTTTAATGATTCTCTGTTGAATATGATGTCAGCTGTAGATAGTCACATATGGGCTTTATTATGTGAGGTAGTTTCCTTCTATTCCGATTTTATTGAGCATTTTTGTCATAAAATGTTGTGGATTTTGTTAAATGGCTTTTCTGTATTAATTCACATGATCATGTAGTTATTTCCCTTTGGTTAATGTGTATCACATTGATTGATGTGTTTGTATATGTGTTTTGAGCCATTCCAAGTATATTTCCACTTGGGCATGTTGATCATGGTATGCAGTCCTTTTAATATAGTGCTGAATTCAGTTTGTTAGCTTCTCTTGAAGCACTTTTACATTAACATTTAGTTAGGATGTTGTTCTTTAGTATTTTTATCCTTTCTTGGTATTAGGCTAATCCAGGCCTTGTAGAATAAGTTAGAGGGTCTGTACTCGTCTTCAGTTTCTTTGAAAGCATTTGAAGAAAACTGATACTAATTCATTAAACGTTTGTTAAATTCACCCAAGAAGCCATCAAATCAAAGGACTAACTTATTTATTTATTTATTTATTTTGTACTGGGGTTTGAGCCCAGGGCCATTGCACTGAGCGGCACGCTCAGCACATTTTTTTATGTCTTGCTGAATTGCCTTGGCAGGGCTTGCATCTGTGGTCTTACCTCTGCGTCTCAGATTGCTGGCATTACAGGTCTGCGCCACTGGGCCTGATGAAGGTTTTTAACTGCTGATTCAGTAATCTTATTTATAAGTCTATTCAGATTTTCTGCTTTTCAGAATTCAGTCTGAATAGCTGTAGGTTTTCAGAGTTGGTATAGAATTATTTGCAGTAGCTTCTCAGAGTCCTTTTTGGTTCTATAAAATCAGTAATGTCTACATTTTTATTTCTGACAAGTAATTTGAGTCTTTTTGTTTGTTTGTCAGTGTGGCTGTTTGTTAATTTGACTGATCTTTTTAAAAAACTGTTTGGTTTCATTGATTTCCCCTGTATTTAGTTTTTCCATTCTCTTTTTTGTCTTTGATAATAATTATTTTTTCCTTTTGCTAGCTTTGGGCTTGCCTTGCTTTCTAGAGCATTACCCATGAGGCAGGGCAGCTGAGGTTTAGATCTTCCTTTGAATGGAAACACTGAAGACTACATGTTGTTCTCTGAACATTTACTTTGCAGCATCTTCTGAGTTTTGATGTACTGTGTTTTTATTTTTGTCTGTCTCAGGGTACTTGCTAATTTCCTGTAATTTCTTCCTTAATCTACTTATTTAAGAGTGTGTTGTTTAATTCCCACATATTTGTGAAGTTTCTAATTTTTTTGATTTTTTTTTCTAGTTACATGCCATTTTCTTAGAAAGATATGCTTTAGGGGCTAGAGAAATGGCACAAAGGTTAATCACTTGCCTTGTAAGTGCAAGACCCTGAATTCGAGTTCCTAGCACCACATAAACTGGGTGTGGTAGCGCCTGCCTATAATCCCAGCACTCAAGAGGCTGAGGCGGGAGGATTGCCATGAGTCCAAGGCCAGCCTGGGCAACAGATTGAGACCCTGTCTCAAAAAAAAGTGTTAAAAAAAGAAAAACATGCTTTATAGGATTTCAGTCTTAAAATCTGTTAATATGAGTTTAATGTCCTGACTTATAGTCTATCCAGGAGACTTCCACATGGGCTTGAGCTGTGGAGTGGAGTATGCTGCACCTGTCTGTTAGGCCGTGTTTGTTTATAGTGTCGTTCATGGGCCCCATTTCCTTCTGATCTCCCTGTTGTTCTCATTGCAGAATTTGGACTCCACTGGGAAAGCACAAGGAAGTCACAGGATTTGATATCAGGTTCCTCCTGCCCAGCCTTTCAAACACCTCTTCACCTCCCAAGCACCTCTTCCTTACCAGTGCTGTGTTCTTTCCCTGTGGGATCAGGATCCTCAGAGTCGTTGGCTCTTTAGCTTCTCTGTTCTTTCTTGACTAAGTGGCCACAGTCTGTGTGTTTGTTTGTTTGTTTTTTTTTCCAACATCATGTTTATCCTATCTGTTTTTTCTGTCCTGCTGCCATCCTGACTCAGCCTTCTTGTCTTTCTCCTTGGCCTTTGTTCTCAATCTCTTGCATTTCTGTGTACTACCACCAATACTACCGTCAGGAAAGCCCCACTGGGTGGCACAGCACCAAGCTCTTAGCAAGTTAAGGGAAATAGCTCATGATGGGCCTTAAACTAGATTTACTCTGAGTCTCCAGTCATCCAGCCGAGTGCTTCGAGGCCTTAGCTAATCTGCTGGACTGTCTGTCGCTGGGCACGGTGTTGCACAGCTGTAGTCCTCATTACTCAGGAGGCTGAGTCCAGGAGTTAAAAACCAAAACAAAATGACAGAAAGATCTAACAGAATCTTTTTCCAGATTTCATCTATGCCACGCTCCTTCCTTGACAGCCCCAAGGCTGACTTCCTGTCCCCTTTTATTATTTTATTTTAGTCAATTAAAATATGGTCCTTCCTGTGTGAACAAGGCAGACATACTGCATGCTCTTAGCGCTTCCTTCTGGAGGAGGAATGTTAAGTGTGCCTTTGGTAAAGTATGGTAGCTGTGATTCCATGTGGGGGTCCCTAGCAAAAAGAGCCATTGCCTGATGTTGGCCAGGACAGCTGTCCTGAGGGAAATCTCACAGAGAGGTGAAGGGGGAGTCCCTGAGCAGGTAGACTAGTGTGTGCCACAGAGCGAGCCTGTTACCACTCGCAGATTGTGGATTTACACTTTGCACTGTTGCCTTACTTCATTCCGTCCTTATAAGAAGTCTGTGCAACAAGTCCGAGTCTGCATCAGTCTATGTCAGGTGGTTTTTTTTCCCATTTTAAAGATGATGAAATGTAAGTATGTTGTCCTTTTGTAATCAACCAACAAATGATGGAACTGGATTTGACACTGGACAGTCTGGCTCCAGACCTCTCCTCCCTCTCCCCTCCTGGTGCCCTCCCGGGCCTCACACTTGCTAAGAAACAGGCTACTACCCAGTTATACCCCAGTTCCTAGAGCTGGTCCTTTTTACTGCTAAGTTTTTTCTCTGCTTTCTCCCTGCCCTAACAGCGTGGAAAATCCCGCTCTGCCTCCGTTGCATGAAGGGTGGTTGCTCTGCTGCTTCAAGTCTTCACATTTGTCACACTGGCTTCTTCTACCCCCCTCCAGTGCTCTTGATGAAGGAGGATCCTTTCCGCCACCGTCTTAGTTCTTGGTGAGCTTTTGAATACTTACTTTGAAGAGTTTGCAAGTGCTTTGCCTTAAATAGTAGATTATTGGCAGATGACTGTGATCAACCACTTGAATTTAGATTTCTGTCTTCCTCAGCATGCTGACTTTTAATCTGTACTGTTGTTTTATAATCAGAAAATAACTGCCAGAGTGGCAGGCATCACAACTGCATTTGTGGCTGGAAAAGAGAACTGGGATGGAACCCAGGTTGTTCGCATCCTGTGAGCTGAGTAGGTTCATGAGATAAGATGCAGAATGCCCAGTTAAAGTGAATCTAAGATAAGTAGTATAAGTGTGTCCTATGTAATAATGAAATGGTCTGCTTAAACTTTGGGACATGTTTATACTAAAAAAGCATGTGTTGTTTACCTGAGATTTTGATTACCTGAGTGTCTTCAAGTAAAACTTGCCACCTCTGGCAACCTTTGAACTGGATCTACTTGTGAGAGAGGCCTGGAGATAGAATCTCTGTCTCTGCAGCTTTTGTAATGCCTGGGCAAGACTGGATAAAGTTGAGAAACTTAGGTCATTAGCCACACAGAGGGGAGTCATTTTGGTTGTGTTTGTTGTAGCGTGCAGTGAATATATTTGCATAACATTAGAAAAGTAGTCAGCAGGGTGTGGTAACATGCCCATAATCCCAGCACTCTGGGAGGCCGGCAGGAGAGTCTCAGGTCTCAGCCAGCCTGGGCAATTTGAGGGTCTCATAAATACATGAAAAAAATGTTTAGCATCTTCAGCCATCAGAGAAATGCAAATCAGAACAACACTGAGGTTCCATCTAACCCCAGTAAGGATGGCTGGTATTAACTCAAAAAGCAACAAATGCTGGCAAGGTGGTAGGGAAAAAAGGAACCCTTCTACATTGCTGGTGGGAGTGTAAACTGGTACAACCACTATGGAAAGCAGTGTGGAGATTCCTCATAAAACTGAAAATTGGCATTCCATTTGGTCCACCCATTCCTCTTCTGGGTATCTTCCCAAAAGTGTTAAAGTCATCATGCAAGGGTGATACATGCACACCCATGTTTATAGCAGCACAATTAATCATAGCCAACTCTTGGAAGACGCCAATATGTCCAACCACAGATGAATGGGTAAAAAAGTTGTGGTGTATTCACACAAGGGAGTACTGCTCTGCTGTAAAGAAAGACAGATTTGAATTATTTGTAGGAAAATGGGTATACCTTGAGACCATTATGCTTAGTGAAATGAATCAGAGACTGAAGGTTAAATATCATGTGGTTTCTCTAATGTGAGAAAACCAAACCACAAAAAAAGTGAAAGAGAGATGTAAGAAAGTGGGAAGATTGACTTTGTGGAGAGGGAAGGTGTAGGGGCTGGGTGTTGAGGGAATGGGAACAGAGAAAGGATGTGATATATAAATTAAATTAATGGAAACAAATGTGGTGCTCACGTTGACCAAATGGCCGAGGTGGAGATGCTTTAAGTGCCAACCTGGTGGAAAATAGGTTAAGTTCTTAGGAAAATGAGAGCCTTTATCAGAGGCACCGTTTCATTGGGAGTTAGTTCCTCTCCATGTAAAATGTACCAGTCCACATCCCTACTTAAAACCTCCAAGGGTCCCTATTTTTCTTGGAGTGAAATCCAGCTGCTGTCCACTGTTTATAAGCTCTCCCACCCTTAGCGGTCTGGCCCTCCCCACCCCTACCCTCTCCTTCATGTCTCTCCTGGCCCATGACGCTCCATGCAGCGCTGCTTGCCTGCTTCTCCTTAGCCTACCACACGGCCTCCAAGGAGCCTTGGCCCCTGATAGCTGCTTTCCTCTGATAAGGTGTTTTATCCCCTGAAGCTTAAACGCCTCCACCTAAAAGATAGACCTTTTTTTTTTAACTACCTTAGTAAATTTGTCCTGGGGTAGTAACCCAGCATCTGTTGGTTGCCTTTGTATTCCTCAATTCTGAATTTGTCATCGTTTTTAATTCATCTCTTAATAATTCTTTGGCACCTTCAGTGAGTCAGGCACTGTTCACAGCATTGCATCAGTACGTACAGCTGATGTGTTCCCTATTCATGGCACGTTCAGTCTACTGCAAGACTGACAGAAGCCAAAGGACAGATATTTAGAGCTTGAGTACTTCAGTGGCTTGAGATAGTCATGGTGTGAATGATGATGTAATTCTGTCAAAATATTTGACTTATGGCTACCTGAGGAGAACATGCTTGGGATTCAGATTTGGGAGACACAGTCGCTGTCATCAACAATGGTTGTCAGTTATGGAGTTATGGAAAGGGTGACATGTGCTGAGCCCTTAATATTTGTCAACTTGAAGGTTAGCACAAGAAAAAAAAAAACACATCTTAAAGCAATCGTCCAAGTAGTGTGTATCCAAGACCAGCCACAAGGCCTCATCATGAACACCTGTTAGATCCCTGGTGGGAAGAGCAGATACTTCTGAAAGCTGGACATTTTATACAAGAATCCATCAGGAAATCAGATCTTGGTAGGCTGAGTGGTAGAGGAATCATCTTGCTAGGTCTGCAGATATTAATAGAACTTGCTGAACTCCATGATTAAGAGAATAATTAAGTCGCGTGAGCTCAGCGAGGTCCCATTGTTCTCTTGGATTTTATCCACCCATTCTTTCCAAACTAGGGATGAGTCTAATTCCTGGAGGTCTAAAGGCAGAGGGAGGGTCAAGGCGGAGAGGAAAGAAATGGAAGATTTAGTCCAGTAAGAGGATGGGGGGTGTGGTGGTGGTCCTTGAAGAGTGCGAGTCAGGTGACATGGTGTTAAAATGGACATGTGAATCTCGCACAGGAAAATGTGTCACAGAGGGCAGCTGCCACCTGTGTTGTGATGAGCCTTCCGTGCTTCCGCAGGAGATGCAATCTCTCCCCACTTGATGACTTTGTTGTGGCCAGGAGATATGCATCAGCCAATGGGATAATGAGAAAGCTGCTTGTGCATTGGGGTTCACTGGCTGCTGCTCTTGGGACCTATGTGACTAGCATGTGAACAAGGCCTGGCTCAGATGCCGGATGAGATCTTGGGGAGCAGAAGATGAGCTGTGCTGGATGAGGCCTTCCTAACATCCAGGCCCCAGACACCTCTACAGCTGACCCCAGATGTGTAAGAGAGCCCAGCTGTAACCCAGCCCAGGCAAGAAGAGCTGCCCAGCTGACTTGCAGTCGTGCGCTGACTGAACAGTGCTGCTTTTAAGCTATGGTATTTGGGGACTGGCTATTTCTCCTCAGTAGCTAACCAGTACGTGTGGAGGGGAAGGCAGATTTTTGCTTGATTATTTTTGTCATTAATGCATATTTTGTGCCAAGATGTATGGTAGCAACTGGGTGGTAGAGATAACAAGGTATAGCATACTTTATATGGGCAGCACCAGCCCAGATCAATTGTACAACAATTGTACAAGTGAAATGAAATTGGCCATTTCAGTCTCTTATAGCAAGCCTGGGAAGGTGTATGGGACAGCATGTGGACTGGGACCAGGATGTACCCAGGGAGGGGACCCGGGGTGGAGGATGGAGAAGGGTCAAAGGAAAGCCTGTGGGAGCTTGAACGGTTGGACTTTGCGAAGTACATCTCTCATGCCTGGGGTAGTATTTTCAAAGGGTTCTGCATGACCTCTAAGGAGCTGCAAAGACTCCCCAGAGGTTTACAGGGATGCTGGTAAGGCATACATTCTCACGAAGGCCACATGGCCACCAAGGGGATGGATCCCGTTCTTGCAGGTGGTCTGTTAACCTTGGGTGACGGTTTGTGGTAGGAGAGTGATCAGGGAAAAAGATGAGGCTTTTCTTTAAGATTGCAAAACACTGCTTTAAGGGACCCTCCTTACCAGATGCACACCTGCTTCCTCTGTGCCTGTCCTCCTCTCACATCACCTGATTGCCGTTTCTCCATATCCAAAATCTTCACTCTACTGTTTCGCCCTTGGTAAAGTCTGACACAGAGGCGAGTTGCACTGGTGTGGGCACTCCCAGTGTGAATAATGATACTGACCAAATGTCACTGCTCCCCCACTCCCTTTAGGACATCAGGGACTAAATCTAGGGCCTCCAAAGTGCTAGGTGGGTATTCTACCACTGAGCCCTGCCCCCACCCTTAAACTCTGTCTTTCTCTTAGATCTGAGAGGTGTTCTTACTTGTAGGAGAACTGAAGGAGGATCTTAATAGAGTTGCCAAATCAATTTTTCTTTATTGAGAATAGACAGTAGGTATTTGGCATATAATTTTAAAAGAGTTCAAAGAAGTGAGTAGCATTGTTATACAAAAAAAAAAAAAAAACCTCTTACAACTGATATTTTGTGAAAATTCTCTCTCCATGACTATATCTATGAAACACGAGAAGTGGGAAAAGGGTTGATAGCGACTCCTGTCTCGTTGCATAAATAAGTTATAGTCACCTTGGGCTATGCAAATTAACTGAATAAATAATGTGATCTGCTGTATTCATCTTGTTAAAAGATGCAGTTCCAGTAAAATATTTGTGTTTCTAATAGTTATCAACATTTGTAATATAGTTTGGTTGTCTTGATGGACCATCTTTTACTAATGATTGTTATGATAATTCATTCCAAAAGGAAATAAAAATTAACATTTAGAGCCAATGATCACAAAGCAATTTCTCTCCAAATAAACTATTATGTATATTTGTATAATTTATATTGTAGAATTACATACATTATATGAAAATATAGAAGTATGATAGGGTCAATACAATTTCAAGCTTCAAATATCTGAAATGAACATGAATAGAATGAAAATAGAAATGTAATAAGTAGCAGGGGCAGGGGCCATAGGTCAGCATTTGTAACGCTTGCCTAGTAAGTGCAAGACCCTGTCTTCTGTTCCCCAGAATAGAGAATAAATTGGGCATGGTGGTGCACACCTGTTATCCCAGCACTGGGGAGGGTCAGGCAGGGGGTTTGCCATGAGTTTGAGGCCAGCCCCGCTACTTAGTCAGTTCAGAACCAGCCTGGACTACAGAATGAGACCTTGTCTTAAAAAAGAAAATGTTAAAAATTCCATTTAATGCAAAGATTCCAGGTGCTCAAGCTTGTTTGTATATTTCAAAGATAAGTGTTGAATAGATATAAGTATTGTACTTTGTTTGTATTCCATTTATACTTTTATCAGAATGATATACTAGTTTTAACTTCAGTGTTTATGATATACCAGAAATTACATGTTTTGAAGCTATAATACACAAATACAGATACATCCTTTAAAAATCTGCATAAAAGTATCCCTAGCCTAGGCACTACACTCTGCTTTTTTCACTTAAAACATTTTGAGTTGTAGAATGTGGCAGCACAGGTGCCACCAGGAGACCAAGACAGGAGGATTGCAAATTCAAGATTAGCCTGGCCAACTTAGTGAAATGTTGTCTCAGAGTAAAAGGTAAAGAGGGTTAGGGTGGGGAGGGCCTGGAGGAATAGCACAGGGTTAGAACACTTGCCTAGCAAACCAAAGGCCCTGAGTTCAATTCCTTAGCACCATATAATGATGGCATGGTGGTGCATGCCTGTAATCCCAGAACTCTGGAGGCTAAGGCGGGAGGATTGCTGTGAATTTGAGGCCAGCTGTACTACATAGTGAGTTCAGGACCAGCCTGGACTGTAGAGTAAGACTCCGTCTTAAAAAGAGAGAGAGACAGAGCCAGGATATATTTTAGTGGGAGAACACTTGCTTTGTATGCAGGAGACCCTAGTTTAATCCTCAGTTACCCACCCACCCTCAACAAGATTTTTTCACATGAGTATATATGAACATAACTTATGATTTATTTAATTATTTATTTGTTTGTTTTGGCAGGGTCTCACTCTGTAGTTCAGGCTGATTGCTGTGTAGCCCAGGCTGGCCTTGAGTTTATGGCAATCCTCCTGCCTCAGCCTCCAAAGTGCTGGGATTACAGGCGTGCGCCACCAGGCCCAGTTTATGCCCAGTTTATGCCCAGTTTATGTGGTGCCGGGGAATCGAACTCAGGGCCTTATGCTTGCTAGGCGAGTGCCTTAACTGCTGTGGTAGTCCTCCAGCCCCAACATCCCTGATTTTTTATCAGCTCTGTTGTACTTACAAATTTAGAAGTAGCAAAATACATTTCACAGTTGATGCTTTCAGTAATTTTTTAGGTTTTTGGTTTCATTGTCTTTGAATACCAGCTGTGGGGAGTTTTAGTCATGGGATTGCTGGACCAGAGGGAATGTTCGCTTTACGTTTTGATAGATGCTCCTCAGGTTTTCTTCAAAGGTACTTGAAAGTGTATTTTTCACGTTTTTGTGAGCTTGGGGAAAATATAAGATACCTAATTGGTAACAGTTGTTAACATGTTAACAATCCTGTTGCTGTGAAAGAGGTTCAGTCATAATGAGATTGAACAACTTTTTCTATTCATTATTTATATCCTTTCTTTCTTTCTTTCTTGGACTCATGGCAGTCTTCCTGCCTCAGCCTCCCTAGTGCTGAGATTACAGGCATTCGCCACCACATCTGGCTTTATGTGGTGCTGGAGAATCAAATTCAGGGCCTTGTGCTTGCAAGGCAAGGAATTTAACCACTGTGCCATTCCGCCAGCCCCTCTGTCCCATTTTTGTGTCCCACCCCACTAAAAACTAAATTCTTAGTAATGTGTGAGCACTCTTTGTCAGTTAAGATGTTAGTGAGATCCACGTCTATTGTACGGAGAACATTTATGTATCGTGTTTGTGTGGTTTTGTCTGTAGTTGTGTTGTGTTTTTATACCTGTTTCTTTTTAAAATTAAGCTTTTTGTTTTGAGATAGTTATACATTCAGACACATTTGTAGGAAAGAGTGTGGAATGATGGCATGTGCCCTTTACCCCGTATCTCTCACTTGTCATGTCTTGCAGACGGTACCATGTCACAGCCAGGATATTGACACTGATAACAGTCAGGATCTGGAAGGTTTCCACCAACACAGAGTTCCGTACAGTGCTCCTCTGTGGCCACACTCATTCCTTTCCCACCCCACTTCCTCCTTAAACAGTGACAATTGCTAGTTATTTTCCATTTCTATAATTTTGTCATTTCAAGAATCTTAGGGATGGATTCAGACAATATGAGACTTTTTGGGACTGGTTTTTTCCAGCTTGGTTCTCCGGGGATTCATTTAGACTGTGGTACATATCAGTTATTTTCACCACATTCTCTCCAGGGCACAGGCTATCAGCGTGTCAGCTGACCATGGGATCTGAGTTTAATCACCCGCTGGAGGTCCCACTTGTAAGTTTTGTTCACTGGGAAGTTCCTCTTCACACCTTGTCCTCTTTGGAAGGAAGTCACCATGGCCACCCACACTTAGGGAGTGGGGATTTGAATTCCACCTTCAGGAGGGTGGAATTGCTCCAAAACCTACTTGAAATTCTCCCAAATGCTTTTGTTTATTCAATCATATATGTCTGGCAACAAGGACTCCTCCCTCACATGATTATCTAAAAACTTACTTAAGTGGTTTCAATAAATATACCTCTATGTGCTTTTTTTGAGGCAGGGTCTCACTCTGTAGTCCAGGCTGGTTTTGAACTATGTAGCCCAGGATGGCCTTGGACTCAATGCAATCCTTCTGCCTCAGCCTCCAGAGTGCTGGGATTACAGTTGTGTGCCACCACATCTATGTGCTTTTATATTAATTTGTTACTACAAGTAATATGACAATATCCTGGAGTGTTAATCTTTTCACATTGACTTGTTTACCCACGGATAAATTCCTAGAAATAGAATTATGACATGTTATTCTTTGACACAGATTGACAAATACATATATTTATAGCCAGGCATGGGATGCAGGCCTGTACCCCTAGCACTCTACGAGGCTGAGACAGGAAGATTGCAGGTTTGAGCCCAGCTTGGACAACTTAGTGATAGAATGAGACAATGTCTCAAAACTAAAATATTAAACAATGAAAAGGCTGAGAATATAGTTCAGTGAGAAGGCCCTGGGCTCAATCCTTAGTACTGTCAAATTATTTTGGGGGTGTGTGTACAAATATTTATTCCTAAATTCATGTCTCCCTCCCAGCTTTATTGAGGAGTAACTGACAGATAAAACTGTACATACGTAAGGCGCATGAAGGGATGCTTTGAGATATGTACCATATGTATTTGGTATAGATGGATGGCATAATACCCATCAAGTTGGTTAACACATTCATCACCTCCATAGTTTACGTGCGTGTGTGAGGGGCAGGGTGAGGACATCCCAGATCTTCTCTTCCAAGGACACAGTGTGGTGGTGTCATCCTAGTGCTGGCAAGTCACGAGCAAGGCAGCCTGTCTTACTGTGACCTTGTTGACGCTGGATGTTATCAGTCTTCTTACTTTGCCTGTCCAATAAGGAGGAAAACCAGGCATCTCACAGGTGTTCATTGACTCATATCTTTGGTTGGTTGTTGTGAATCACTTTTCACATGCCAGTGTGTATTTATTGTTCATGAATTTCTTATATCCTTTGCCTATTTTTCTCATGTTGATTTATAAGAGCTTTTTACGTAGTACAGATCGGAATGCAGTACTTTGGATGTAATATTTTCTTCTAAATTTTCTTTCATCTTTTAACCTTGTTCCTAGTAATTAATTGTCTTTCCTTCCTGGTTTAGAAGGTTTGTATTTTACCTAGTGTGGAGCGATGGGATCTTTTCTTCTCTGAGAAGTGTGTAGTATTCGTGTCAAGCCTCTCTCTCTTGTGATTGACAAAATGTTTAACATGTTTTATTTTAGCATTTTATGGCCTCTGTTTTACATCTTGAACTTTGGTTCATTTCAAATTTACCTTGAGGTTAAGGAGGCAGAGATCCAAACCAATTTCTTTGTAATGGGACTATATGTTTTCTTAACACTATTTAGATAGCTTTAATCAATTACTATGAATCCTAATAATTCCCATGCATATATCTGAGTTAAGAGGGAGTCTTAAAAAAAAAACTACTGTTTATCAAGAAACTGAGTACTTTTATTATTGCAAATTACTTCTGACTTTAAATGAAGCATTCCTTGAAATACAATGCATGCCTTATCTTAAGCTAAAAGCTTGTTCCCTGATAGCAATTTGTATCGCAAAGATAAAATTTTTATTTTTCAGGTTGATATCATTGTATTTCCTTTGAATGGTAGGATAAAGTTATTTAGAATGAAGAGAAGGTTCATAGTAATTGATTAAAAATATCTAAACAATGTAAAGAAACCTTATAGTCTCATAAAAAAGTTGGGTTAGATCTTTGCCTCCTTTACTTTTAAGTAAATTTGGTTTTTTTTTTTTCCCATTTTAGTGACATGTATACGTGCAAAATTCAAGGTTTACAATGGAGTTGAGCGTTTTGTGCACATATGTATCTTGTCAAGGTGACAAGGGCTTTCCCACTCTCTTTCTGTTCCTCCCCCTCCCCTCCCTTCCTCCTCCCCCATCCACTTACAAGTAAATTTGAAATGGACCAATGAGCTGTGTGAATTTTTTTTACTGTGTCTGTGTGTAACCATGATTATGAATATGAAATAGTCTGCTAAGCGAGTTGCCAAGCCAAAGAATTGAGGAAAAAAAGATTGTAAGATGCCATTTCACCAAGTTTGAAGACTGAAAAGAAGCAAAGCCCTGACTTTTCACAGCTCAGCCATTCGCAGGAGTTGTGGGTGTGGCCTCAGGCCACAGAGTGTCCTTTATAAACTCTATGCACCTGGGCTCTCACCTGTAAGTTGAGGATAATTGCTGTATAACTCACCCCGTTGTGGAGAGGACTAAGTGAAGCAAATGACATCGTCATCCTGTGGGGTCCACCCCTGACATCCAGGTACCCCCAGACCTGTGGTGTTAATTTAACCACCACTCCATGTCACATTGATATGGAATTTCAGTTTCTGTTTCTCTTTTTTTTTTTCTCCCATTTTTATTAGTATATATATGCAACACACAATGGTTACATTGAGCCTTAGAATTTTCTGCACACATATATCATGTCAACGTTACAATCCTTTCCCTTCCCCCATGTGGCTCTCTCATCCCCAGCTCCCAATATCTTACCCATTTGGTTCCACAGAATGCCTGTAGTCTGGGTTTCTTTTTTAGAGAAACCATGCGATTTTTAACTTTCTGAGTTTGACTCGCTTCACTAAGCATGATGGTCTCAAGTTACAAATGCCTCAAATCGATCTGTCTTTAAGGGATAGTCGTACTCCGTTGTGTCCACATACAACATTTTTTGGTATTCATTGATCATGGGTATTTTGGCATCTCCCACAATTTAACTATTGTTAGTTGTGCGGCTAAAAACATGAGTGTACATGTGTCTCTGTTATATGTTGCTTTTAACTCTGGAAAGATATCCAGAAGAGATATCACCGGATCGAATGGGACATTTATTTTCAGCCTTTTAAGGAATCTTCATACTGCTTGCCATAGTGGTTATATCAGTCTGCAGTCCCAGCAGTGACGTAGAAGTGTTCCTTTCTCCCTGCAACCTCCCTAGTACCTATTGCTGTTCAAGTTCTTAATGAAAAAGAAATAGCACCCATTGGGATTATATCCAATTAAAAGGTCATTCATGCCACCTTGGTCTTCCTAGCACCGAAGTCCCGGGTGTCTGTGTGGCTCACTTATGGTACTTAATTTTCACCAGCACATTGGTATTTCCAAAGAGGAATGTAGGTGACTTCTCATATGACCAACATTTCTGGCATGGGGACAAAGGAGGATGTTGGCCTATCTGTTGACCCAGGGTAAGGTCAGCTATGGCGGCCACCCCCTCTAGGACAGTTCACTGGACGTTGGCATTTGCCCTCAGCTCTTGCCTTCTGTAGCAGCTCTTTATGTTGACTGTAAAGTTCATGAGAGATCGCCTGGGACTCATCCCTATTCCAGGTGGATTAGGTGTGCCACAGGATGACTCAAGTGTCGTCCTGCCCTTCATGTGGGAGCAAGGGTTGTGGTCCAGAAACACCAAACAAGTATCCACTTGCTCTGGTATGTTGGTCCCGGGTCTCCTAGGAACTCTGAAATCTGAAAAGCAGTGGAGGAGAAGTAAGTGCAGCGAGCAAGATCCTCTCGCTCTTTTTAGCAAGAGACAAAACCCAGCTCCAACGGGCTTGAGAAAGAAAACGTGAGGGCTGGAGGAATGGCACAGTGGTTAAGGCGCTTGCTTTGTGAGGGCAAGCGCGAGGCCCTGAGTTTGATTCTCCAGCACCACACGAAGCTGGGCCTGGTGGTGCATGCCTGTAATCCCAGCGCTTAGGAGGCTGAAGCAGGAGGATTCTTGTGAGTTCAAGGCAAGCCTGAGCTACATAGGGAATTCAGGACCAGCCGGGGCTCCAGAGTGAGACCCTATTTCAAAAAAAAGGAAAGAAAAGAAAAGAAAAAAAGGCTGGGTATTGAAAGGCACAGCTAGACCCAAGGTGCAATGTGGCTCCAACAGTCTTACCCTCTGGGCTCTGGCTTCCTGAGTGTCACTATTCTCCCCAGGCTGTGTCTCATGGTGTGAACATACCAACAGCTGAAGATCACCACCCTTGGTGACCCCACAGAGATGTGGCACTTTTCAGTCCTAAAAGTCCCCGAGAAAATTCCTGAAGTTGCACACTAAGGTCCTGGCTGGCTGGGATCACAAGCACGTTCCTGGCTCAGTCTGTAGGGCCTGGAGATGGAATGTCTGGCCGGATGCCTCAGCTTTAAAGAAGGGGAAAAGATAATTATAACTTTGGGAAGCTTGAATGTTGAGAACGATGTTGTGTAAACTGAGTTCCCCAAAGGAAAATTAAGAATCCCTGTAAGGGGGGGATTGGATGTTGGTAGATACTACTGCCAGGTATCTGCTATAGGGACAGAGAGGAGGGAGCAGCAGAGAGAATGAGAACCAGGGGGTGAGGGGACCAGCCATGGGCACTGAGAAAAAAAGAGAATTTTATAATAATGAAGAAGAAACAATTATTACATTGATGTTTGTGTCAGCATTATACATGAGAACCAAAGTGGTAGAATTAATAATCATATGTCCATCAGCAGAGGAATGTATGAATACAACATTGTAAATGCCAGGTGTGGAAGTGCACACCTGTGACCCTAGCCAATGGGGAGGCTGTGGCAGGAGGGTCACAAAGTCGAGGCCAGCCTGGGCAAGAGGCTATCTCAAAAAATAAATAAATGAATAGGGCTGGGGATGTAGCTCAGTCGTTGAGCCCTTGCCTTACTGAGAGGCGTTGAGTTCAGTCTCAAAGATTTACCAACATGCAGGGAAAAAGTCTACATAAAATGGAATATTATTTAACTGTAAAAAGGAATGAAATTCCTACATGTGATATAACACGGATGTGGCTGGAGGGCGTTATGTTAAATTAAATAAGCCAAGCAAAAAAGGCATACGCCCTGTGTGATTCCACTGTGTGATTCCACAGGCTGAGGTATGTAGAGTAATCAGAGCCATAAAGACAGAAATGTTAAACGCAATTTCCAGGGTCTTTGACGAACTGGGGAGTTGTTTAATGAGCCCATTAAATGTGTTTAATGAGTTTCATTTTTACAAGATGGAAAAAGTTCTGGAGTTGGACGGTTGCGCAACAGGATGGATGTTCTCTGTGCCACGGAACAGTGTACCTAGAGATCATTCAAATGGTGAATTTTATAATATCTTTTACCACAATACAAAATTAAGCCAGGCAAGTTTGAGCCTAGCCTGGGCTACTTGGTGACATGGCAAGACCTTATGTCAAAAATAAAAATATTTTTAAAAAGCGGGGTGTAGCCCACTGAGAAGCCCTCAGTTTAATTCCCCGGACTACAAACAAAAACACATAAAAAGAGAAAAATCGTTATAACCGAGTCCGAGAAGTAGGAAGCCTTTTTTCTCCTTTGTAACTTGCCAGTACACATCTCAGATTTCTCTAGCTCATTGTTCCGCAAACAGAACAGGTTAGTAGGAATTTGATGTAAACAAGGTGAGGTGTTTGGACCCATTACCAAGGCAGGTAAGTTCTGAGCAAATGCTAAGCTGATTGCCTCCAAAAGGCCAGGTCATACCCTGAACGCTTGGGTCTGCTCAGACGCTTCAGTGCTCATACTAAGACTTGATTGTCGTGTAGATGCAAAAAGGAGCCTTTCTGGAAGAGTCTGAATTCCCTTAAATTCTCAGTTGGCTTCTCCCCCAGCCCCCAGGACAGCAGACAGTGTCTGGAGATTGCTTCTTCCTAGTGCTGGGATTGGAACCCAGGGCCCCGTGCGTGCTAGGCAAGCGCTTTGCCTCTGAGCTACTCCTCCCTCCACCCTCCCAATTTTGGCTGCTACAACCTGGAGTAGGACGAGGGGGTGAGAAGGAGGAATGGAGATGTGGATGGCGTCTCGTGGACACAAACATCCTACGGTGCCCAGGATAGTTCCTGCCTGCGGGAAAAGGTTATCCGGTCCTAAACGTTCATAGTGCCGGACATGAGCTAGCCTGGAGAGTTTAAACACACAGGGAACACGTACACAGCACACACGCCCACGCTCGTGAATGCTCACACCCTCACCTCTACCTCCGAACTACCTTCTTGGCCTTTGCTAATTTTCAGTGAATCACAAGAAGTTTATAGCATAAACATACACTTCTAAAATTAGCTTCTTACTCAATATCCTTGAAACAAAAGATCATGCAATAAATTTGCCTTGGACTTAATTCAGTGCCTGAGATCCTGCCTAACAGGGCAGAAGATAGAAAAAGGAACTCAGAGGGGCATTGGAGGAAGTTACCACAAACGGGGTCCATGCACTGTCCTTTCCAGGGGCCCCTGTGGGCAGTTCCAACCTCAGCCCTGCAGGACTGACACACAAAACAGCAGTCAAAGAGGTTGAGGTAAGAAAGGGGCATCATCATGTCTGCAAGAAAAATAAGAAAACAAGGCCGGCCTTGGATGATGGCAGTCCTGCCTCAGCCTCCCGACTCAGCACACCTGGCTTTATGTGGTGCTGAGGAATTGAACTCAGCCTGTGCTTGCTGGGCAAGTGCTTAAACCTTAAGTACAATCATACAATTTGGTTTTGAAATAACACGGAACAAGTAATTATCATTTTTCTGTTTCTGAAAAGGTGCAGTCGTTGAAAAGGAAGTTGCCATTGAACACATCTGCTCAGAACCAGAAGCTGACCTTTCTGTGTCGTTGACAAAAATCCTCTTTAAAAACACAGCCAGAAAACATAAAAACAAAAGCGAAGCAGTCTAATCAATTATTTTACTACCTGCTTTGACATGTGTCGCGCCCGGATATTCAGGTAACACTGTTATTCTCTAAGTCTAAAAACCAGCCTGGCAGGCCTGGTGCTTCAGGCCAAGGGTTGGCCCAGCCATTAATTTAAAGAATTAACAACTCCTAATCAAAAAAGTAAAAAGAAACAAGCAAACAAAACCAGGACTATAGTTCACCGGGTGGCTGCATCCTCAGTACCACAGACCAAACAACCGCTTTGAATTTTTCTCTTGTTCTTCATGGAATTTGTGAGCTATTGCTGTAATTGAACACCATGGGTTCAGCTCTTAGCAGTTGCTGCGCTGCCATGGGCAACCCAGGGAGAGTGGAGAAGGGTTTGAATAATGCCTGCAGGTAGGGGAACACCACTTCCAAACATGGCGCGCTGTTCCCAAACATAGACAGGGAGAGGGATTTATCTGTGAGGTTTACACATATGCACATGGGAAGGGCACGTTCCTGAACGTGTTGGTGGAATTCGTGTGTCAAAAAAGGAAGATGGTTCACACAGGGCTAGGTTCAGTCTACACAGTGAAGTAGGTTTCCCTGGTGGGCCTGGTCTGCAGCCTGCATCCCTTCCAGTTCCCATGAGGAATTCATCAAGAACAGGAACTCACCCACTGGTGGCTCCTGGGTCTCATCAGTGGTGGTCTCTCTGTGGTGGTTGGGAGAGAAAGCAAGGCTTTGGCAAGCAGGGCTTTCAGAGCAGAGCAAAAACAAAAACCAAAGTCTCCCCCTAGCTGGTTTCTTTGCCCCAGCCCTTTCTCCCAGATTCCCACTTTCCTGGTGACCAGCACTTCCTCAGCCCACGTGTCAAAGAGTGTGGGATTGCTCTAATAACTTCCAGCTTGCCTAAATGCCAAGCACTAAACAGGTTCTCAAGACTTGTCACCAATAGGAAAAAGATAGCTTTGAAGGGCTGTTAACTGGAAGAATATCTCAGCGGTTAAAGCACTTGCCAACCAAATGCTAAGTACCCGAGTTCAGTTCCTCAGCTCCACTTGAGCTGGGCATTGTGGCGCACGCCTATAATCCTAGCACTTGGGAGGCTGAGGCAGGAGCATTGCTGTGAGTTTGAGGCCTTAGCTTCTGTCTCAGGTGTGTGTTATCACACCCTGTTTATGTGGTGCTGGGGAATCAACTCAGGTACTCAGTGTTTGCCAGGTGAGCACTTTAACCCCTGAGCCATTCCTCCAGCCCCTAGGTCTTTGTTTCTGAACTACAGCATATTATTTTTAGACTCTCCCTTTGTTCCTCAGGCCTGCCAGTGTTCAACTTCCTGCCTAACACTTACCATCTATTTTTTTTTCTATTTATCAGCTTCTCATCCCGTAGCTTATTATCCAGTATTTTGTCCTATTCTTGGGGTAAAATGTTGCTCTCAGCTTTCAAGGAAAGCGTATTTTTTTTCCTTATTATGCTAGATTATTTGTTTCCCGATGAAGTAAGACATTTTGTCAGAGGAGTGGATGGGGGGTTGGGGGATAAGATCAGTTTGGAGGAGATCTTGAAATAAAGCCAAGATCTAGGTAAGGCCCGATCTGTTCCCTGATGTGGCCCCAGGGCAGCATCTTCCGATGTGGGAGGGAAAGTTCACATGAGAAGCTTTTCCTTATCTACGAGGATATGTCCCAAGACTCCCCGTGGATGCCTGGAACCATAGCGAGTACTGAACCCTTTATAAATACGTGTTTTCTCCAGTGTATACATTTCTGTGATATAATTTATTTTATGAATTTGATGCAATAACAAATTAATAACAAAGATTATAATAATGACTAATAATAGAACTTTTAATATATCATAATAATTTATTTAAAATATGTGAATTGATGATTGCTGGAATTTCCTATTTGATTTTTTCAGACTGAGGTTGAGCATGGATGTGAGGAGAGGATACCTGGGTGTGGTGGTGCATGCCTCTAATACCAGCCCTTATGAGACTGAGGCAGGAGAATTGTCTTGAGGCCAGCCTTGGCTCTGTAGTGAGTTCAGGACCAGCCTGGACTGCAGAGTGAGACCCTGCCTCAAAAAGAAAAAAAATAGAGGGGGGACTACTGTAGAACTAAATGAGTCTGTCAAAAAATATGTTGCTAGTTTATGGTTTTATTATCTTTAATAGAGATATTTTACCTGTTAAAAGCATAGTCTTCAGAATTAGCAATCCACAGTGAGATAGTGAGTTACCAGGTTGTTTTTTGTATGTTTGTTTGTTTTTGAGACAGGATCTCAATCTGTAGCCCAGGCTGGTCCTGAACTCACTATGGAGCCCAGGCTGGCTTCAAACTACTGGCAGTCCTCCTGCCTCAGGCTCCTGAGTGCTGGAATTATAGGCGTGTGCCACCACACCTGGTTTATGTGCTGTTGAAGAATCGAGCCCAGGGCCTTGCACTTCCTAGGCAAGAGTTTTAACCACTGAGCTGTTCCACTAACCTAAGTTACCAGGTCTATGTACTTCAGTTTCATGACTGCAGAATGGGCTCAACACCTACCTCACGGGATTATCATAAGGAGTACGTAAGATCATGTTGGTTAAATTCTCAGTATGTGGCTTGGACTAGAAATTACTTGTCATTAACTTTTATTGCAATTTTTAATAATACTGTCATTACTAGGAAAATAAAACATATAAAAGCTGGTTTTAAAAAGCAATTTCTAACTTTGCAGGGCTTTTAAATTTTATTTGTTTTGGTATGGCATTAGGGGCTGCGCCCAGGACCTCTGCACTGGGCTATACCCCTAGCTTTCCCTCCTTTCCCCTCTTCCTTCCTTCCTTCCTCTCTCTCTCTTTCTTCCTTCCTTCCTCTCTCTCTCTCTCTCTTGCTCTCTCTTTCTTTCTTTTTGAGACAGGGTCTTTGTCTATAGTCCAGGCTGGTCCTGAACTCACTATGTTGCCCAGGATGGCCTCAAACTCACATTAATCCTGCTGCCTCAGCCTCCCAAATTCTGGGATTACATGTATGCCATCATGCCCTGCTTGCTCGCTTCATCTCTCTCCTTCTCTCTTTCTTTCCTTTGTTTTCCTTCTTTTCTTTGAAAGGTCTTGTTGAGCTCCCTAGGCAGAACTTGAACTTGCATCCTCCTGCATCAGCCTCCCAGGGTGCTGGGCTTACATGTGAGCATTACATCATTACCACGCCTGGCTCATATCTTTGTATTTTATAGTTTTAAGATGTTACGGTTGGCAGCTGTGTGATGGCATTCAGGAGTCCCTTCTTAAGTGCTCGATTGTAACCCCTTGATTACACCCAGAAGAAATGTATCAAGAACAGAAACAGTCTGTTCCTAAGAAAAGATTGGTTTCATCTTTAACTTTTTATTGTGGTACAAAATACACATTGAAAAGATCATAAATTGTAACAGCTCTATGAACTGTCATGAAGTGCGTATGTGCCTGGAGCCAACCTCCACGCCACGCAGCGCGGCATCTCAGAATTTGCCATGATGGCATCACAGAGCACTCAGTGTTCTGCCAAGGCTCCTTCGATGGTCCGCCATGCTTGGTTTTGAGCGCTGTAGTTGACAGTACATATCTCTCGTGTCTGCTTTATTTACTTTGTATTTATGAGATTCATTTCGCTGGTTGCTAGCCAGTACACATAATTTCCATTTCCCATGATGCTTCTCTTTCACTTCCCTTAAAACGTTGTATATTTGGTGCAGAATATCCATTCTACTCCAACAAAGCTGTGGAAGTGATCGTGTCTTAGTTGAGACTTGTGGAGTAGGGTTTGTTCCCAAATTAGGGAGCAATTTGGGCGAAAGAAATGTGTAGTTCGCAGGCTTGAACGCGTCTCTCCTCGGCCTTTGGCTAAGATCAAGGGAAGGCGTGAACACGGAGTGAAACCGTGAAATGTTGAGAATGTTAAAAACGGGCCTGGCAGCATGGGCCCGTCATTCCAGCACTCAGGAGGCTGAGGCAGGAGGATTGCCATGAGTTCTAGGCCAACCTGGGCTATACAGTGAGTCCAGGACCAGCCTGGACTGCTGAGCAAGACCCAGCCTCAATAAATAAATAAGTAAGTAAATAAAATGAACTGGGATGTAGCTCAGTGTGAAGGCTCTGGGCTTGATCCTAGTACCATGTGCGTGTACACACACACACACACACACACACACATGTACGTTCTGGAGTAGATATTATTTTGGTCAAATGTTTTCTTAGTTATGGTCACTCACATTGTTTTCAGTTTTTTCTGCTGTAAGCCACGGTTAGAATCAATGTCCCCGTATATACCTTCTTACCTATCACAGCTTTTATTTCTATAGGATAGATTTCCCAACTTGAGGTTTTTCTGAGAATAGGAGTGTGTGCACCTGAACATTGAACAAAATACAAAAGCTGTTGCCTGCTCCTGCTAGCAGTGTCTGAATTAGCTGGTTTCCCCTCATCTTTGTCAGCATTAGATGCTAATTGCTTTGGGTTTTTTTCTATCAAAGTGATAGTGAAAATGATATTTCTGTTACTTTCACTTGAAAGTGTTGGCTGTGGAGAGGGTAAGCGTCTTTTCATGTTTACTGAACATTTGGATTTTCTTTTTTGAGGGGTAGGCATGCTGAAGATGGAGCCCAGGTCCTCAGGCATGCTAGGCACCTGATGCATCATGGGGCCGTATCCCCTGCCCTGAGGTTCCTGTCTGAAAGTTGTTAAATTTGGACAGTAGGAAAAAGCATCAAAGGGAACAAGAAAGGAGATGTGGAAACCTCTTGGTTATCCATAAAATATGTTTGTAGCACCAAGCTCACAGTAGGTCTTCAGCGCATGGCAGTCATTTTTTTTTTTACCACCATTTGTATTGTTCAAAAGACAGAGAGAGAGAGAGAGAGAGAGAGAGAGAGAGAGAGAGAGAGAGAGAGAGAGAAAGAGAGAAAGAAAGGCTCTCTTGTGGATGAGACTTAGTGGATGGCTTCCTCTGTTCAGCAACTTCCTGGCTGGAAAGAGTTTCTGAAATAGCTCACCTGCTTATTAGTCATGTGGAAGACATTTCACACAGGGTGGGAAGCAAGAGAAGTACTGGTGAGTGCTAGGATGGAGGACATTGCTCAGGTTCAAATGAATCCTGCAACCTGAGCAGACAGAAGGTGAAAATTGGACTGATTTCCAACAACCACATTGCCTGGAGCCTCAAGCAGTCACACCCGGGGGCAGAGCTATGTCCACAGAAATCTAGCCACCATTTTGGAAGAGATGGTCCACGGAGCGTGGCTCTCGGGTGTCTGCATTCTAGATGGTGGCCAATTTCAGGAAGAAACTAGAACACTGGAAGCTGAGCATCTTTGTAGCAGAGGGCATGAGGCATCTGCTAAAGTGCTCTCTTCTACAAGTCCTGGAAATAATAGCAGGACACATGCTGTTTATTTCAGAGGTCACCAAACTTTCACTTGGATCTGGTAGTGAATTATAGAGATATCATGAGCCATTGTCATCCAAACAAGGATACACATTAGAAGCTGCATAGTTAGTTTTTTTTGTTGCTGGGACGTGATACCCAACATCTACAACTTAAGGGAGGAAAAGTTTATTTTAGCTCACAGTTTCAGGAAGTCTCAGTCCATTCATGAGTGGCAGAAATAGGAAGGTTCTAAAAGAGAACAGCTACTCACAGCATTGCAAAAAGAAGAACCGGGTCTGGGGAGAAGCAGGGGCAAGAACATATCCTTCCAGGCCACACGCCCAGTAGTTCCCACATGCCCAGTCATCTGCCACATCCTACTAGGCCCGTCACCCAGCAGCACTTGAAATCCATAGATAATTCACAAATACCTGGGACTTCTGGGGGAAATTCCAAATCCATGCCATACAGAGGATGTGGTCATACAAACTAGGAATTGGAGAGATGGAAAGTTTTTTCCCATCATTTTTATTAATATATATATATATATATATGCAGTACATAATGTTTACAGTGAACTTCAGTATTTTGTGCACACACATATCACATCAATATTATGATCCCGTTCCCACTCCATTTTTGGTCCTCCAATACCTTCCCCATCCCCCGTATAACTCCCACTGTCACACTCATTTGGTTCTATTGAATGCCTGTGTTGTCGGTTTGCCAGATCAGAGAAGCCATCTGATATTTAACATATTTAATCTTCTGCATCTGATTCACTCTGTCATTCAAATCATCACTTATCAGTTTCCCACCCCTAGAATGGGCTGCAGTGGTCACATCTTGATTCCTGTTCTCTGGGTCCAGCAGAGCCCTTTATGGGGTGATTTGCCAAAAGTTCTTTTTTTCTGTATCTTACTATATCTTTGTTGAGATTCTTTAATGTGACTTCACCCACCAGTCTACTTAATAAGAGAACTATAACAATGAAATTCATAAGGCTAGAAAACGTGAGAAAGAAAAAGAGAGAAGTTAAATTTCAAATTCCTTAGGCTGAATACTGCTACATTCAAAAGACGTTCAGGTTGTCATTGCATCAATCAGTTTTCTTAGGATAAACTTACATCCAAGAACAAATGAGTGAATCATTACATTAAATGAGCTTAAGTCTATATCAATTGCTACATTAAATGAACTAAAAACTATATCACATAAGTATACTACACTTAAAGCAATACATAGAGTTGTATGCTTAGGCATTTCAGAATTTTTTGACTTTCATAAATTATTTACTCACATTTCACTAATTACTAACATTCTGCCAGATTTGGCTTATCATTTTACCTACTTCTCCATCCCTAACTTGTATCTAAGACAGCTGGAAAGTTTGTGTATTGTTTGGGGTTCTAGAGGAAGCAGTATTGACAGATATTATAAAGAAATGGATTTATTTAGAGGTCTTACAAGTCCAAGGAAAGAGATAATCCGAGATGGTGGCCTGCACATGTGAGAGCTGTAGAGTCTGTGAGGTAGAAAAACCATCTAGGACTGCAAAATAGCCGGTTTGAGTCTGCTGCAGATCTTGGTTGTTCAAAGAATGATGGCAAAGACTGGAGCAAATCTGTGATGAAGATCTGCAACATCTAACAAGTCGATGTCTGTAGACAATCATAAAGGCCAGAGCTTCCCGAGGAAAAGCTGTAATCTTTCTTCTTCCTTTCTTTCATATAGTTTGAGTTGCCAACTGGGGCGTCCCAGATCCAGGATGGGTGTTCTTCCCTCATTCTCTGGCCCAGAAGTCACATATAACTCTGTAAGCTTGACCCTGGGCGTGTTTCCCAATCCCTTTTAGTTGACAACATCCCTTTAATGGTCACAGTTTTCAAGCCAAGGAATTAGGAAAATCCTGTCTCCCAAGTCCACTGGCTTTTCTAGTGGGTTTGGAAAGCCAGTGCATCGTGTGTGAAAACATCAGGCCATGCAAAAGTTCTCATGTAGTGGAAATATGTTATTTTACCTGAATGACATGCAGGTTTCTGTGGAAAGTCAGTGGCTTTGGATCTACGGAATTCATCCTCGACTGGCTGGAGAGGTACATGTCTAGTTGGCACAGAGGGCAGGTAGGATGGGACCCCTGAGCTGAGATTTGAATGAGAAGTTGGCCAAGTGGGCATAAGAGGATTCCAAATAGGGAGGGTGGTATGGCCAAGGAGGTGTGGTGGTGTTTATGCTTGCCTGGCAAATGGTACAAGATTTAGGTGGCAAGGCGTGAATGGGGATTTAAATTTAATTTAATTTAATTTAAATGGGATTTAAAGCTATTGTAGCTAGCCAGGGCGGTGTGGTTTTGCTCGGCAATTGTGGGAGTCACCAAAAGCTTGTCAGCTGGGGAGGGACTCAAATCAGCAGTCTGGGGAATAACGTCCACGTGGCCCAAATCACCCACTGTTCATGCAATGCCTTTCTCTCTCTGCCTAGGTACTCAGTCAGAGGACATTTCTCAGACTCATTGCGGTCAGGCAGAAGCCATGTGACCAATTCCAGCCCTTGAGTGTGGTTTGTACAGACAGTAGCCATCTCCAGGCCCAGCCCACAGCACCCTCCACATGACCTTCCGCATTCTCCCTTTTCCCATTTGCTGGAGAACAGCTGAGGACTGTGATAGTGGACTTCCAGGGCGGCGGTAGCCTGGCTCCCTGTGTCCTTGCTTGGCAGAAAGCCTGCTAAGGATGGTTACCTGGGCATGACCCAGGCTTTATGTCATAAAGGTGTTGGGAGGGGTCCTTATTGCAGCGTTGACCTCCTCCAACATGAACCACACTCGTGGCTGTTGTTCTGCTGTGGCTTTTGCTCTGAACTGGGCCCTATGCCAAGTATGTTGCCTCAGTTTACCCCCAGCACAGCCCATGCATGCCATTTTGGCCCACTCTTACAGAGGATGAGACCCAGCTTGTCAGAGCAGATGGTGGGTGAAGGACAGAGCACCGTAGCCCCCAAGTCTGTCCCCAAGGGCTAAACTGTGCCCTGCCTGTTCCCGTAGGAAGGGAGGTGACGAAGACTGGGTGAAGAAAGGAGATCAGATAAGTTAATATAGCAACACTGGCAAAGAGTTTCTGCCTGCGACATGGGGAACATACAAGGTTACTGCAAATACTAATAAAATGAGTCCAAAGGGTCCAGTGTAGGGTTCAACCTCTGGCTGGTGGCTGGTGCATTTAGACATTAATTTTTTAAAATATGTTTTCCAACAAGTGGTGAAGGCCGGAGTGAAAACAGGAAAGAATTGTTCTAGAAGGGATATTGGAAGGCTCTGGGTAAAGAATGAAGGAGATGGGGAAGGGAGGGTTGGGTGGCTATCTTATCTGGCTGTTTACAAGGACGTGGAAGGAAGGCAAATGAAACTTCTTGCCCTGTGTGCCGTGGGATTGAAGGAGGAAGAGCAGGGCTACAGATAATCCTCAGGGAAGCAGGTCCTAAGCCTTCTGAGAATTGCAACCGCTCGGTGCTCTGCGGAGGTCCCGTGTTCCCAGGGCTTCTGGCTGACAAGGCCATCAGCAAACTGTGGCGTCCTTATCCTAAAGTCAGTGCATCCACTTGTTTTCTGAAGCCGACACTTCCAGTCTACACAGCCATGATGAGCAAGTGCTTGGCCTTCTTGTGCCTTATTTTTATCACTGGAAGGTGGCGATAATAGGTGTTGGGTCGTGCCTCAGGGGGTTGTTGTGACTAGCAGCTGACGGGACAGCCAGGAAACTGTCCCCACCACTCTCTTGTCTCTGTAATATTTTTTATTTCTATACCTACAAATACTCCTCTGATAGCACAAAACAGAGTCCTTGACTTTCTTGTTAATTTCTTCGTCTCTGGCCAACTGAACAGTAATGGGAACATGGTAGCAACTGGCTAAATATTTGTTGGGTGAAAATAAAAAAAGGAAACCCACCTCTCTTCCCTCCACATCTCAGTTCCACTCACATTTCCACCTGTCCACCTGTCCATCCACCCATCCATCCTTCCAAGTGTAGTAGCTTAGCTTACAAGTATTTTTTCCCCTTCCAGTAGTGGTCAGATACGCATCTTCTCAGCTTTACCGTCTCGGCCAAGTTTGACATAGACCCTACAGTGGCAGGAAGCTCACCCACATTGCCCTGGTTTTATGGCCACCCCCTACCGCCAAAACATTTTTTTATTTTCCCAAACTGAAACTCAGTACCCATTAAATATTAACTCCTGTCCTTCCTCAACCCCAAGCCCTGGGAAGCACCATTCTACTTTGTGTGTCTGTAAATGTGGATAGTCTAGGTGCCTTGTATAAGTGAAATGACAATGTCCTTTTGTGACAGTCAGCACTTTTTTTTTTTTTTTTCCAATCACATTCAGTTTTGTGATCCTGGGAAAGTCAACCTTCCCAAAAGTCTACTACCTCATCTGTAAAATGGTTGTAAAAACAGCGCTTACTTCACAGTTTTGTTGTGAGGTTAACGTGAGGTAAGAATGCATGGTCACGTGCCTGGAGCATTGGAAGGGATCAGTAAATAAATATTAGTGACACCTAACCATGTATTCTAAATTACTGGGTATACTTGTAACCCATTTTAGTGGCGTATCCTAAAGGAATGGATTCGGGAGCTAGGGGCATATCTTGGCAGTTAAGTGCTTGCCTGGTAAGCCCAGATGCTGGCTCGATTCCCCAGCACCACAGAGGCTGCTGGTGGTGATGTACACCTGTAATCCTGGCTCTTGGGGGGCTGAGGCAGGAGCATTGCCATGAGTTCAAGGCCAAGCTGGACCAATGTGGTAAGCTCAGAATCAGCTTGGCCTATAGAGCCAGACCTTGTCTGAAAAAAAAAAAGATGGATATGGACACAGGCATTGCTTGTCGTATATCGGGCACTGTCCAGAGCAGTTTACACACACCAACACATTGAAATCGCGTAGTCTGTGACACGGAACTGAAATTCTGTAGTCTGTGACACGGGATCTATCAAGACCATTCCTAGGAGAGAAGACAGGTTGCGGAGAAGGTGAGTAACGTGGCCAAGGTTCAGGGTGGAGCTGGGATTTCAATCCAGGCCGCTGGGCTGGGGATGTAGCCCAGCAGCAGAGTGCACGGCTCACACACGTGAAGCCCTGGGCTCAGTTCCCAGCCCTGGAAAAGAAAAACCCAGGTAGCCTGTTTCCAAAGTCCCCGCTTTTATCACCGCACGGCTGTGTCACGTTGTGTATACTGCTTCAACCCAGGTGGTCATTCTGCGCCCCAGTCCTGAGTTGGGCGGTCAGGGTGAGGGCAGGTGTCAAGGTCTCCAGCAGGGAGCGATGTCTCTCTGAGAATCAGGGAAAATGATAAAATTGAGTTTGCTGGGGTCTCTTTCCTCCCCCTCCTCCTCCTCTTTATTTTGTGGTAGTAGAAATGAGCTACACCCTCCAGCATTTGTTTAATGTTTCAGACAGGTCGTCAGTGAGTTGCCCAGGCTGGGCTTGAACTTGTGATTCTCCTTCCCCGGCTTCCCACAATGCTGAGGTTGCTGGTGTACACCACCGTGCCTGGCTGAGTGTGTGTCACCGAACACGAGCAGCGCAGGGCCCTCCACGCGTGGATTCACAGGGGCAGGTCGCCTTTAGACTGCGGGGAGCTGGGCTTCCAGGTCCTTCATCTCCTGCCCCTGATACAAACAGGTCAGTGCCCTTTCCTGGCAGAAAGCCCAGCAATCCTTGACCCCCCCCCCTCCCCGCGCCGCCCCCCCCCCCCACCTCTTCCAGCCCTGTTGAGATAAAAAAAAAAAAAAACGAACTTCCTCTCCCAGGCTGCAGGGCCACCTCCCACCTAGGTTTATTGCTCTCTTGACACCTTTACTAAGTGCCTGTGTCCTTTTTAAAGGGGCAGAGCCAGTGGTGGAATCCCGGTCCACCTGCCAGAGATAAGTGGAGCAGGACAGCAGGCTCCGTTCCCAGCAGCTCCGGCCTTGGGCTTCCCCGCCACCCCTCGCCGGGATGGCCGGAGAGGTGAGCCCATGGCTGTCTCCTGCTCAAGCCGGCGGGGCGAGGGGCTCGAGGCTGGGGGTCAGGGGCTTGCGCCCGGGCCCTCCTCCCACCGGTGTTCTCCCCCTCTCCCCCTTGGCAGATTCCTATATGTGACATGGCACGGGGCAGTGGCAAGGCAGAGCCGGGTGCCGGAGGCAGGGGTCGCGCGTCTTGGTACGAGCGGTTCGTGCAGCCCTGCCTGGTGGAGCTTCTGGGTTCCTCCCTCTTCATCTTCATCGGGTGCCTGTCGGTCATCCACAACGCGCCGGACACCGGGGTGCTGCAGCCCGCCCTGGCCCACGGCCTGGCCTTGGGCCTCATCATCGCCTCGCTGGGGAGTATCAGGTGAGGCCAGGCTGTGTTGGTTGGGACCTTGGGCACGCAGGGTAGCTAGGAGGGTGGTGTAGAGTGGGCTGGGAGGTCAGACTGCCTGGGGTGGCCTGGCAGCTCTGTAGTCTGAGAGCTTTGTGGCGTTGGGTGAGTCACTCTCAAACCCAAACTCTCCACCTATTAAATGGGACTAGTGGTCCATTATTTCGATTGTTTTTCAAGCCAACATATAAGCACTTCTTACGTTATCAATCATTTTTTTTTTTTTTTTGGTTTTGATTTTGAGACAGGGTCTCACTAAGTCATTAAGTTGCCCAGGCTGGGCTCCAGCGGAACTGGCGATCCTGCCTCGGCCTCGCAGGGTCCAGGCTTGAGCCACTGGATCTGGCTCAGTCATTTATTATGAATACTACACAACCTTGTGGGAGTTGCATTTTTATGTCTGGGGGGAAAAAAAAAAAGATTAGGTCACCAATGCAAGGTTAGAAAGAGACAGAGCCAGGAGTCAAGACCAAGATGACTGGGCCCAGGTCTCCAGATCAAGTGCCTGCAGGGGGTCACGAGAGTGAAATGACCTGAAGAGCTTGGCACTCTCGGTGTTGATTGCTAAGCTGTCCACACCTTCTGGAAGAGCCCATTTAAGGAAAGCAGAGATGTGTGACCTCCATTTCCCACTTGTGCATACCCGACCAGGGCCGCTGAGGTCCCCAGCTGCAGAGAGGCCCCCAGCAAGGAGGCCAAGGAGGAAGAGGTGCTCTCCTGCTTCTGGGAGCTAGGTGGGGGAGGTCTGGGAGTGGTGATGGCAGGGTTCCCAGGAAAGCCGAGCATACTGATGGGATCAAGATATATGGTAAATGTTAACAATGTAGGAATTCTATTGCTGCAAGACATGCTGCTGATCTTCCTTGCTTTGAACCCATGTATCCCATCATTCCTGCCATTTATGAAGCAACTGTAGAAGTTCTGTCTCGTGGGAGCCTTTATGAGCTGTGATCAACAATATGGTGAATGTGAGTACCTCACCACCCAGTCAGAAGGGTAGTCTCCTGAAAACACTGTGTGTCCTCATCTACTATGCTCACTGGATGTGACACCATGCGATTTCTGACTCTCCCCAACATCAAAATGACCATGAAAGGGCAATGTTTTGAACCAGTTCAGGATTCTGAGGCAGCCATGGCAGGACAACTGAAGGCACAAAGAACTTCCGGAACTGCTTCATAAAATGGCAAGAATGAAGGGATAAGTATGTTCCAAGTGAAGAGAAGTATTTTTTTGGTGGAGGGGGGTGGGAGGATTAATGACCCTGTATCTTTTACTGTAATACATTTAAAGACATTTAAAACATTCTCCATGTTTTCCACACCTCATTCTTGCCAAGGATACCACCTGTTGAGGCGATCTGGGACATGGCTGATCTATATTTAATCTCACTCCAAAAAATAGATCTGGGTGAAGAAATTAAAATACTGGATCTGGGAAAACTGGAATGGACATAGAACCTTAACCTCTCTTTAAATGAGAGGCTGCAGTTGGGAAGAAAAACATATGATCTTTCACTCAGGTGGTTCTTGGAGTTCAGCGCAGCCTTTGGCATGTCTTAGCTGCGGGATCAGAGCACGTCGCTGAACCTCTCTGTTTGCTGTGGTGCGATAAACCATAGCAAATAGCTGATGTTTATTGAATCTCACTTTATCAACAGTACTGTGTGCTGTACGTGCCTTAATTTGGTATGTCTTTGCAACAGCCTTATCAGGTAGAGATCAGAGAGGCACAAAGGGATTATGTAACTTGCCTTAGGTCACACAGCTCTTCAGTGGCACAGCTGGAGTTTGAATCCAGGCCAGCTGGCTTGCAAGGCCATCTTTTAGGCACTGCACTAGATGGCTCTTGTCCACAGCCAAGTTTCTCTGTTCATTCTTAGCTGGCTCCCCTGAGAGCCGGGCAGGTAAATTGGTGGGTTTCTAACTTTGGGGGGCTGTCTGGCTCTTGAACAACATGGGGGTCTTGAGGCCATATTCCTTCTTTGGGAATATCCATTTCTAGAATCAGGGGACTCAACGGGCCAGCTTCTGGGAACAGATTTTATCAAAGTGGTATTACATGGGGTCTTGATGGGAAAGAAGGAGGCTGAGGCCCCTCCTGGCTCGGCCTGAGCGTGTGGAACATCTTGGTAAAAAGGAGGGTCGTCTAGCCATGAGCAGTAGAGGGGCTGGCCCACCTGGCCTATTCCTTGACCCTAGGCTCTGACTTGTCTAACTCCCATCCACAATCCAAATTCCGATTGCCAACCACTAAGCTCTCCATGATTCTCAATCCAACACGAGCACTGATTCCCAGTGATAGGTATAGCTAGAATAGTACACTCACCATGCTTTCAGACACAAATAGGGTTTTCATTGGCTGGGCAGTTCAACCTATCATGGGCTCTTATTCAGTGCCTGGCTACTCAAAGAACAAAGCCAGGAGGTCCCTCCTGGGCTGCTGATGTGGAGCTTGGTCTTAGTCTCCTGTGGCCCTGTCTCTGAAGGCTGTAGGGAGCTGAGGGATGTGGGAGGTCAGAGATGGTCTCCCAGTGCATTCTTCTTCTAGGGCTCTCCTGGGTCCGGGCATAGGGGCTGTTCCTCCTCTACCAGGTTCTGCCCCTGCTCCTCTCCCCTCACCACCTTGCACCACAGGGAAATGGGGAAACATTTCTGCATGGACCCAGGACCTGGGCTGATGCTGGTCCGAAAAGGCCAGCTGAGGGGGTGGAGAAACACACCTCGACCTCACAACCTCCTTCTGCTGTGTTACAGTGGTGGACACTTTAACCCTGCAGTGTCGCTGGCAGCCATGCTGATTGGAGGCCTCAACATGGTGTTGCTCCTTCCATACTGGATCTCCCAGCTGTGTGGGGGGCTGATTGGGGCTGCCTTGGCCAAGGTAGGTGATCCTCATGGGGTTGGGCTGGTGGCTTTGTCTCTGATGAGGCTGGGAGAGGTGTAGATGGTGGAGGCAAATGGGGGGATAAGTTCAACTCTTTGCTGGTTTCCACCAGGAGAACTGGGTGGTGATTTCCTAGAGGGCCTTTGGCTCCCTCTAGACCTACCCTGTTCTGTCCGCGTCTTGACACAGCCCTTCCCAGGACTTGACGTGTCTCTTCCTGGAGCTATTTCCGGCTTTGGAGTAGATCTGCATAATTCTAAAATCTTTCTGTTCATTAATTATTTCATGCTTCCATTTGTTCATTCATTCCACAAATGTATCACGAAGCACTGACTGAGAATGCTGGATGAATGTGGGAATTCCCCTTGAGAAACTCCTGAATCAACTCCTTTGTGTGTTCCTCAGTGTGTCTACCTTTAAACTGAGTAACCTTCCACAGGACTTAGTGAGTGTTTGGAATCCTCCCATCCAGCCAAGAAAGCTGGCTCTTCCTCTTAGTTGCAAAATTTTTATAGCTGTATGAGTAACTCTACGAATGGACTCCTTCCCTCCCTTCCTCCCTCTTTCTCTTCTCCCTTTATTTCCTTCCTTTTTCCTGTTTCTTTTCTTTTTCCCTTAAGTCTCCAATTTGCCAGAAGTCCTTCAAAGATAGGGCCTTGCTTGGCATGGGCATGTGGGCATGCAGGAGCGTGGAAAAGCCCTGCTAGCCTCTCCGAGGCCTGATCTAAGGATGGAAGTGCTGGCCCAGGGTGGACTTTGGTTTCAGACCCCACTCCGCTGTGTTCCCTGCCCTGGCTTCTCTGCCTGCATGTGAGACAGCAGCCCGTTCCCTGACTAGAGATGAATCTAGACATGTGTGCTCCAATCCTCTAGGAAAATGGTGGGCAGACCCCGTTCCCCCAGCCACGGACATGCTGCTGAGTGCACCTTCTGTCATGGAGTTTCTCAGTTTCTCATCCAACCTCCTAACCACTCCTGGGAACCCTGTCAATCCCTAGAGAGCGCTTCCTGTGTGCCAGGCATGCCAGGGGCCTCTGAGAGACCTCAGAGCAGTTACCATCATCCTCTGTTTTGTTGTTGTTCTACTGAAGATTGAATCCAGGGTTTTGTTCAGAGCTACATCCCCGGTTCCTTTTTTAAAAATTATCAATTTGAGACAGAGTCTTAAGTTAGCTAGTCTTAAGTTGCTAAGTTGCCTAGGCTAGGCTTGAACTTGCAATTCTCCTGCCTCAGCCTCCCAGAGGACTGAGGTTATAGGTCCACACCACTGTGCCTGACATTTTATAGGTGAGGAGATGAGGCACAGAGAGTAGGCAACTTGCCCAAGTTCAGACAAGCTGGTAAGGGGAGGAAGCAGAGCCTGTGTGCTCCCTGTCCTGCTCTGCTGGGTGCTGTACTCACCCCAGGCTTACTTTCCTCACTGCGTATTCAGCCTGAGCTTTACGGTCCCCTTACATGGGCTCCTCCTAAGGCTTCTTAAGGGCCTAGCAATGTGTTCGCCTAGTTCTATGTGTTCATACAGTTTTTATGGGTAAGATGTTTTTGTAGTAAGTCATCCAAGTCACATAAGCCTCAGGTCCATAATTCCTGGAGCCACTGCTGGTTGTTTCTATTTTCAGATGAGCCAAGTGAGGATCAGAAAAGTCCAGTAACTCCCACAGAACCACACAGTGAAAACAGGTGGAGGTGGGATGTGAACCCAGATACGTCCAGCTGCAGACTGGCTTGATCGGTGTGTGGCTGCTTTTTATTTTTAGACCCAACCGCTCAGCTGCCTGTTCTGCTTATCTCTGCAGGCAGTGAGTCCTGAGGAGAGGTTCTGGAACGCATCTGGGGCTGCCTTTGTGACAGTCCAGGAGCACGGGCAGGTGGCAGGGGCCGTGGGAGTGGAAATCATCCTGACCACCCTGCTGGCCATGGCTGTGTGCATGGGTGCCATCAATGAGAGGACGCAGGGCCCTCTGGCCCCATTCTCCATTGGCTTCTCTGTCACCGTGGATATCCTGGCAGGGTGAGTGTCCCTTGGCAGGGGGACTGTTGTACCCAGATATGGGCTGAGTCTTGCCTCTGAAGGAGGTCTAGTCTGAGGGTCCCGACTCAGTTGCCAACAGGGTCCAGGAAAGGGCTGCACATGGGGGAAGTGACTGGCTTTACAGAGACAACAGGAAGTGGTGGGGACTGTCGTAGCCCAGGGACTGTAGCCAGTTAAGGCTGTGCAAGAACATGGGTCTGAAGTGACCCCCCTACTTTCATTCAAATACAGTCAGAAATCTGCATTTCTATGCAAAGATTATTTTTTTTCCCTGTGGGCAGTGACAAAGCAAATCTGGGACAGGAGCCCACATCTGCTGAAGGGGATGAGAGGCTCCTTTCTCACGTCTAGCACATTCTTTTCGTTCTGGCCTTTATCAGGGGTCCTATGTCTGTAGCCTTTAGGAGATGTAGTCTACCGCTGGCTGGAGAACTGTGTCAAAGCTGTGGTGATGCGTTGCTGCCCTCTAGTGGTGTGTGTTCACTTAGAAGCCTCTGAGCCATCCCTTTGCAGTCCCCCAAGGGAGGTTTCAGGCCTTAAGTTTGTGGCACAATAAAGGCCTCAGGGTCAGCTATCAGCAGATTACGGTTAGCACTTGTACACTAACCTTGTGTGAGGCAAGGGTTTGGAATGCATTTTCTCATCCGGTCCAGACAACAACCTATGGGTGGAGACACAGAGGAGTTAAACATTGGTCACAGGGCCAGAACTAGCTGGGCTGGGCTTTGAATCTAGGTCAGCTGGACTCCACAGGTTGACAATTGCTTGGCTTTGTTTTATAGGCTTCAGAGAGAAACTTAATCTGTCTGTTCCTTCTTCTTGGCCTAGCAAGCTTCACCCATCCAGAAGGGCGGGGGTGGGGGAGATGGGCACATCTTTGGCTTCCTAGTGCTAAGAGCCTCTTTTCCTTCTCTGGGATCTCCATAGGGCCCTGATATGGGAATTTAGGGAGGGCTTCTGGGTGGTCTGTGGCCCAGATCTCGATGGGGATGTGGATTTGAAGTGGGCTGGGGCTTGGCTGGGATGCTCAGTGATCCATGTGGCTGGGTCTCTGCAGGGCCGCTATCTCTGGAGCCTGCATGAACCCCGCTCGGGCCTTTGGACCAGCCGTGATGGCCAACCACTGGGACTTCCACTGGATCTACTGGGTGGGCCCCCTCCTGGGTGGCCTGCTTGTAGGGCTGCTTATCAGGTGGGTGTCTCATGGGGCTCTGGTGATAACTCCCAGAGAGTCCAGGGTGAGTGAAGGCTGGGCTTTAGGTTTGGAGAAGGACAGAATGAGCCTTAAACTTTGGAGGCAAAGAATCGGGCTGTATCTAGGACCTTTGGCTTCAAGTGACAAAAATTCATCTCAGAAAGGGCATTCATTAGTTTTCACAATCGAGAAGTTCACAGGCAGTACTGTCTTCAGGTAGTCTCAAACAAGGCCTGTGAGACTTGGCCTTTTTTGCAGGTTCTACTTTACTTTCCTCTGTGAGGGCTTCATGCTCAGTTGGGCTCCCATGGGGGAATGGGTGTCCAATGCCCACTCTACGCTTGTATTGTAGCAGCTTAGTAATTCTAGAGGAAATAGAACAACTGTAGCATAAGTTTTGTGGCTGATGTTCACTGGTTTGGCCTGGTTCAGCCTGGGTCACAGGTACACCTCTGAACCAATCACCATAGCCAAGGGGTTTGGGACCTTTAGGGGTTGTCTAGAGCATAACCCTGGTCCTAGAGCGAGGCTGTGATCAGCTCACCTGAACAACCAAGGGGAGGGGGGGAGCAGTTCCCCCATGGAGCTGCTGTATGTCTCTTAGGGATTGATCCGAATTGGAAAACCATGTAAACGGTGTCACCAGGAGCCTTCAGCTGGGAGATGGCACCTGCATAGAAGAGAGTGTGAACAGTGTTCCCAAGAATTGTGCAATGGATAAGAAAATTGCTTTTATCAGGATGAGTGGATTCCAGGCAGGGGAAAAAAAAAAACAAAAAACTAGTGGCCTTCTCTCATGTTCAGTCTTTTCTCCTCTGGGTCCCTCCTCATATCTGTTTGTCTGCTTCGAGTGGTGCAGGGATCACTGTCTAGATTTTCACAAGATGGGCCTCTCACATTGTCTGGGAGGAGGCAGGCCCTCAGCTGGCTGATCTAGACTGCTTGCACCCTTGCCCAGGGGTCTCAGGATGCCACCTGTGGCTCAGTGAACAGCATCACTCATCTTTCACTGTCTACTGCTTTCAGAATGTCTACAATGAAAATCTTCGGGAAAAGGGCTGGAAATCAAAGAGAAAGCTGTCTCCCTCTCGCCAAGGAGCCTATGGTAGCTGGAAAGGCTCAGGAAGTCATTCTTCTGGAGGATTCTGGGCCTGGAGACAGATTTTGAAGGACTGTTTCTCCTCCAGGAGCTCAGAGACCTCATAGGGCCATCTTCTTTTTGTAGGTTCTTCATTGGAGATGGGAAAACTCGCCTAATCCTAAAGGGCCGGTGAAACAGGGCTGGTACCCTCGTCCGACTCATCCTGGGCTAACTGCAGGACAGATTCTGCACTTCCAAGGGCAGAAACCCAGAGGAGCGACTGACTTCCTTCCAGGGACTTGGTCCTGGCTGCTCCCACAGATAGACTGCTGCTAAGTCCTGAGAACATTCTGGGTTCTTGGAACACACTTTGGGCTGACCTGAAGCCTCAGCGCAGGGAATGCATTGCCAGGGCTGCCCTGAGAGAGGTGGAAACAGCACAGTGAAAGAGTTTTTCTTGAGAAAGAAGGTCTCAGGAGCAAAGAGCTATTAGAATAAGTGGCTGTTTATCATTAGCTTGTTTCTATCACCCTTTTCTTTCCTTTTTAAAAGATGTTTTCAGTGCTGGGGATCCAACCCAGGACCGCGGATGCCAGGCAGATGCTGTTCCACTGAGCCACCCTTAACCTTCCCCACTTTTTATTGTCTTCCATTGTCCCTTGACTCCTCTGTTACAGAAGGGCCTTCTGCGGCCTGACTACCTCCTTGCTTCCCAAGCTGCCAAACTCATTTTACAATAAATAGTTTAACATTCCATGAGTCCACTAACTTACCTTTCATTTGAGAAAAGCTGGGGAGGGCCTAAAAGTTGGCACTGGGATCTTGTCTGAGTCTGGCTAAACCTAGAGAGCCTGGCTTCTTCTGTGTCTTAGTTACTTTTTAGTTGTTGTGACTCAATACCTGACATCCACAAATTTAGGGGAGGAAAGGTTTATTCTAGCTCACAGTTTCTGAAGGTCACAGTCCATTCAGGGGCGGCCGGCAGCAATGGAAGTACATGGCAGAGACAGAGGTGGAGGCGGCCTCTCACGACATCACACACAGGAAGCCCAGTCAAGGTGAGTGGAGACTCGTCCTCCAAGGAAGGCAGGAAGCAGCTTATATATCCTTCCAGGTCTCCTCCCAGTGATCAGCCCCTCCTGGATCCAGGGGTGGAAGGTGTGGTAAGCCCCCACTACACACCTGTAATCCAAATTACATGCCTGTAATCCACCCCTCCAGGCTGGGCCCCAGTCTCCCAACAGCACATGGTTCCACAGATAATACATGAGACTTTTGGGGGACATTCCAGATCCAAACCACAGTATTCTGCCAGTGTAGGCTCTTACAGTGTGGTCCAACCTGGCGTCCATGTCAGCCAAGCCTACCCTAGAGCCTGGTCTGCAGCTGAGCGCTCACTTGGATTCTAGTCAGAGTCAACTTCGTATCATGAGCCCTGCTGGAAGCTGGTGCTTATTAGTGTCCCATTAAAAAGAGCAAAAATACATGTCACGTAACTTCGAAGTTGCAGTTTGATTTCAAGATCTGGTTTTCATTTCAAGTTCCAGACTATAAGCTCTCTCTCTCAAAAAAAGATGAATCTTTGTAACTGCACATTCTATGTGGAACTCAGTAAGTGGGATTAGCTTAGGCTGACCTCAGTGGCTCCCAAATTCATTCTGACCCTATAAGGCAAAATCCCAAACTGACTCAGATCATGCAAATTCACATCTACTTCGCCTCTCCTTTACTCTGTACCAAGCAAAGGAGGCCATAGCATTCTAGGATGGTAGAACTAGAAACATTATAGCAGTAAAACAGCCTGGCTCAGAGTTTGGATTCTGAGAAAGATCTAGGTTTAAATCTCAGAACTGTCACTCTTTTGCTGCATGTTCTTGAAGAAACTATTTAACCTCTCTCAGCCTCAGCTTGTTCATCTCTAAAATGGAAATATTGTCTCAGTGCGACTGAATTAACATGTCCACGAAGCATTAGCACCACAATGTCTACGTATACTATGTATACAGTCTGTTAGTACTTACGTTTATTGTTACCATCTAGTATTGTGCAATTTGCAGGTGTCAGAATTGTGGCAAGGGATGGAGTTTTGGCAAGATATTTCTAAATAGACTCCGATCAGTCTACTTTCTCAGTCAACTATTCTCAGATAAAGATTAGGCTTCTTGGAGGGAACATTTGGGAAGCAATCATCCTGTCCAACCCTAAGACTGGGGAGGTTTAGTAATATGACTATCAGTTAGGGGTAGAGTTCAACTGGAAGTAAGGATTTTGTATACATATGGTTTCTTTGTTGCATAGAAGATCACTGGGGCAAGTGAATGATCAACGGAGATTTATTACGATACCCGAAGAATGACCAGCCAGACTGGGGCACAGACTCCTTTCCATCAAGAGTCTGGTGCTGAACTGAAATTTTTGGGAGTTTTTATAGTCAGATTTTACAATACACACAAGATTTCATGTAACAAACAAGACACGGCTGGTTTACTTAGGACAATCCATATTGGGTGCAGCTGGGCCTGTTTACATCCTTGTTTCAACTTTGTTTTCCTGTACATTGTTTTTCTTTCTCTGTGCCATTGAGGTTGGGTGGGGGAATGGCTAGGAGCCCGGTGGCTTTGGTGAGCAAGCTAATTCCAGAAGAAAGGGAAGCTCGTTAACAACAGGGAAGCCATTTTACCCTTTCACCTTGTTCTGCAACAGGCATGTGCTGCCTGCTCTAGACCCTTGAATACAGATACTGATACATTTCCTTTTGCCAGAATCATCTTGAGTTCTTAGAGGACATGTCCTTGGGCAGTCTGGAGTTACCCTGTTGCATTTCTTCCTCACCATGCTGCCCAGAACTGTGTGGGGGTGGATATGTCAGCAATTCAAAAGGAACCTGTGCCTTTTGTTTTTTTAAAAGGCCTGGTCAAAAGTGAGTTAATTTTTTACCTGTGCTGGCAGGTGCAGCAATTCTCCTGCTACTTGAAGCTGCTGTTGGGAATGGTTCTTGGAGATGGCATATACTCTAGCTGAGTCAACACCTATCCAAGCCAAAGTGGTTTCCTGAAATTGGAGTCCATTACTGATGATTCCAGAATCTCCATGCCAAGCACACCTGCATGCTGCACAGAAGTCTGTGGTCACGTGCCCAAGCAACCGTAAGGCCTTTGAGGTCGCTCCTCCCTTTAATGCAACAACTGCTCCCACCCTCTGCACACTTACCTACATACGGCTTCCTCTCGCCGTCCAGCCACCTCAGAGTGGGGTTATGGATAGGCCTGTCCCCTCTCCCAACTCCCTGAGCTCATCTTGGAGCTTGGGGGGTTGTGATTACTTCTGTTTCTCTATTTGAAGGCAAAATATTCTCCTTTCTTAAAGTATAACAGCCTCTGCTGATTTATAGGAACTGAAAATTTATAAAGCTTAAATGATTCTTATATCTAATGACAGATCTGAGTCAGTTCACAGGCTGAACGTCTGTGAAGGCTAGGTGAGAACTCTGACATAGCACAGCATGCACATATTAGGAACTTCTATCCTTTTTTTTGGGAAAAGGTCTCACTCTGTAGTCCAAGCTGGCCTCGAACTCATGGCAACCCTCCTGCCTCAGCCTGAGTGCTATGAGTACAGATGTGTACCACACCTGGTCATGAGCTTATATTTTGACTGTCTTCCAAAAGGCTTGTGGCAACTTAAGTTCTTGGGTCCTAATGCAGTCTGCTCCATCCACATGCCAGGTTTATGAAGCCCATGTGATACAAATACCTGGACTTCTGAGCTTATCTCATAGTATGTGAGAGTGAGCTGGAAATATGCCCGCAGTAAATGGTAGCATCTCCATATTGATTCTATGGCCCACAGAACTGGGATTATTATGATTAAGGACTACATGGAAACCACTAGCACTGGCTAGTCCTGAACTCACTATGAGCCCAGGCTGGTATTAAACTCACGGCAATCGTCCCGTCTCAGCCTCTAGAGGGTTAGGACTACAGGCATGCGCCACCACACCTAACTTATCTGCTGTCGGGGGAAACAAACTTAGCCTCTGCTCGCTAGGCAAGCCCTGTAACTACTGAACTATTCCTCCAACCCCCACTCTTAACTCTTTATATCAAAATCATAAATCAAAAAAGAACCACTACAGGGGCTGGAGGAATGGCTCAGCAGTTAAAGCACTTGCCTAGCAAGTGCTAAATACCCAAGTTTGATTCCCCAGCACCAAATAAGCTAGGTGTGGTGACTCACACCTACAATTCCGGCCCTTGGGAGGCTGAAGCAGGAGGACTGCTGTGAGTTCAAGGCCGGCCTGGGGTCCACAGTGAGTTCAGGATCAGACTGGGATACAGAGTGAGACCCTGTCTCAAAAAAAAAAAAAATCACTAAAAATGGACTGGATAGGCCACCCCAAAATATGCGTAAGGTACTTGAAAAACACCAGGGGCAAAAGGTGCTCCAACTTCCCCTGCCCATTTTTCCTGAAAGCAGATGAAATTTTCTTGTGAAAGATGCCCTCTGTATAATATAGAGGGAAGAAATATCAGAGTTGAAGAGTTAAGGCTAGAGGATACAGATCTTGATAAAATAACTTAACTTCCTTTGGTCTTCCCATGTATTTTAGTCTCTTTTCCACAATTTCCTTTGTGCAGTATGGTATGTATGAGGTATGATTAAAAAACAGTGAATATTTAATAAGTTATTGCAGTACAGGACGCACTGCCATTAATTCTCCCTAAAATACTCCCTATTCCCACTAAACATGCTAATCTCATTCTTGTTCCTTCTTGAAGCAGTCTGGGAAGTTCTTGTGTGTCTTCAGTTGCACTGTTGTGGCTGCCCTGATGTCCTGAAGAGGTTTAAAACATTAACCTTTCACATAGTCATTTTACTTAGGAGAAAAGCCCCTATGAATAAAGTGGATGACACACTGTAATTTTATTTTTTTGAAATGAGGCTGTTTGGTTTTTGGTGGCGGTAGAGGTGACTGAACCCAGGTCCTGGGGCACGCTGATAAGCAGCTACCTCTCTAGCCCCTACATTATTATTTACTGCCCCACCTTTCTGATGAATGGCACTCAGCAGGAGCACAGACAAAATTTTTGATCATACTTCATGGTGACATTCATGGAAGAGATTTCCAGAACTGCCTCAGAAAGTGACAGGAATGAGGGGATGGGGATGTAGTTCAGTAGGAGAGCGCCTGCCTCACAAGTGCAAAGCCCTGGGTTCGGTCCTCAGTTCTAAACAATCAAAATCAAATAATAAAAAAAGAAAGTGACAGGAATGATGGGACAAGTATGATCAAAGTAAAAGACATATTTTGGGAATTAATGTCAATGTCTCTTACTGTAAGTCACTTTAAACATTTCCTGTATACTGAACCACACTTTGTATAAGGACTTAGGGTTTGCTCTTTTTCTTTGGGTCCTTATTTCTTGTGGGGATTCCCATGGACATATAAACCTCTGTATGCTTTTCTTTTCTGTTTTAATTTAATCCTTAGGTCTAGACTGTGACCTAAAGAGAACACAGATAAAGTTTACCTCTCTTACAACCGTATCTTTGGGAAAACTGTCACGATTATTTTCATCATTTAGGAGGGGTGTGTGCCTCACCAGAAACACATGTGGTATATACTATCAATGCCAATGCTACCCCAGCATTAGTCAACCATTAATTGGGACAATGGCAGTGACAGCTATCAGACTCCTCCCTACTAGCTGCGAGGCACAGCTGTGGACAGGAATTAATATGAAATTCTTTTTAATTAGCTACTGGATCAGCTTTTCTTTTTTCTATGTGTATGTCCTTTTCCCTTTTTAAAAAGACACCCTTCAAATTATGGGAGAAATGAAGGGAAGCCATTTATTACAGACATTTTATTTCACATACAAGTTTCCAAGAAGACATCTAAGTGAACATTAACACAAAACAGTGAGAGACATCCACTTGCACTGGGTCTAGGAATGCCTTTAAGACAGGGGCAAAGGCTTGGCGTTATAAAAGTCGCTCAGACACTTCTTTCATTTGGGGCTCCCCAGCTCACCAGGCATCAGACCTCACAGAATTAGACTTTCTTCACTCTAGCTACCTGCCTTCGCCTCCTGAGGTGCCTAGGGGACTGCCTGCTGTTGAGTATGAGTGACCTGTTCTCTCTGCTGAGCAAACTACTTGGCTAGCTTTTCTGTCACAGCATCCCTTTTTCTGCACTCAAAGCTGAGTCAGCCTGGTCCAGAGGCTCCATGCTGGGGAGATCCAGGCCTCATAGGCCTGGTCTTACAACCTCTTCTTTCTCATCTCGTCCATGCTTCACAAAGTCATGAACATCAGCACCTAAGTAGTCCTGGCAATCAAGTTCAACTTCTTCTCAAAGAGAAAGGCTGTGTTTTTGTATAACAATATCCAGAAAGTGGTAACGACAAGACTAAAACTTGCTTCTTTTGGATTCTGATCTAATGCTCATTCCATAATTACAGGCTGCCCTGAGCTGTTTAAATATATGTGTGTATTCTCCTCTTAAAAAAATAAGGTTTCTTTCCAGATGAATAAATTAGTTGAACGTTTAATAAAATAATCAGTCATAATTAGAGGTATACGTGGAAGTCAATACAACTTTAGGTAGGAAATATGAGTCTAGTTTCTAAAATGCCTTGAATTAAGTCAGAGAATAAAAGTCTGTCTGTTTATATCACTTTTCAAAAATAGATTTGTGACACTCTCCAAAGAAACAGGACAGAACTAAATAAATATAGGGTCAGGTAGTTGATTGAGGTGGACTTTCTGTAATAGCAGCCAGAACAAAGAGAGAAAAGTAGTAAGTTATAAAAATCACAGTGTTTGAAAGATAAAACCTGCTTTTTTCCCCTTAAAATCAGAGCATTCCCTGGTACTGAGATCTATTTACAATGAAAAATACAGGTAGGGGAGCCCAAATTCCACCTCAGCTTGATCCCAGACATAGGAGACAATCAGTTTGTTTTACTGGAGACAGGATAGGCCTTGAACCTTTCCTGCCATTAGGTAAATGTGAGACAGAGGTCCCAAATATGATTTTAGATTTGTAATTTAGAGAAACTCTTCAACAAATGATGGTGATTTCTTTTGATCGATGGATTTTGTACAACCAACATGAATTGGCATTACCTTTTGCTGTACTACTTCTTTGATCATATTATAAAGTTTCTTGAGTACAGGCAGCATGTCCCCTTCTAAAATTATGTATGCCCCACCATAGCTAGAATGCGATCTTACAAATAGTGCTTATTACATATGTATGAATAAGTTATCTACTTTCTTGAATCATGCTTCCATATAATTATCAAACCTGTATACATATTACTAAGTGGTGATTTATATTAATGTGCATCTTGCCTAGAGGTGGAATTTCAGAACATCTACACAATATAAGCACAAGCCCACTGCCACCACACACACCTTACTGTGCTAGGCACAATACCAACATGAAACACCATATACCATTGTAAGTCTATAATTCAAGCATACAGAAAATCAACTATGGAGATGTGACCAAACTAACATTTCCAATAAGTGTAAATCAGAAACATTCATCAATATTTACCTGAGTCACCTGCCTCCCAACGGCCACACCCTATTCTGGCACCATAAATTGGATTTCAGAGTGCCTAAACCTCCTTGGTACTTTGCTGAACAGGTTTCAAAAGATTCAAACATACTCAAAGGAAAAACGTTTCTTCAAATAAGAAAGCATTTGAGAAAGGAAGGAGTAAGAGAAAAAAAAAATCATCTATATATAGCCCTGACTCTGGTTTTCTTTACACTAAACTTGTGACTTACTCTTCCTCAAAATAAAGCCACCCTGTGTTAGCTGTGTACTAAGGGCTTGAATGACACTGGCCTCATCCTGAAGCAACTGGCTCTGAAAGATTCAATCCCTGGGTTTCATCTGTAATTCTATACATGAATCCACCACCCCCATATCTGAGCCAGACTGCTCAAGTTTACTGGGCTGGTGCAAGAGGGTTATTAGAGAGATTTTTCAGACAAGCAGATAAATGGGGAAAACAAAACTGGTATTTTGGACTGGAAGTTTTTATAAATATTTCCATTTTTACTCAGTGAGCTATAGAACTGTGTAACTACACAGAGCTCTACAATCAGTTTATGAACCTATGAACAAGGAATCAAAGGCTCACATACAGAGACTGGTATATCTAATAGCTGACCCTATTGTTGGGTTGGACTAAGGTGGCTGTCTGATCTGAGGCAGGCCGAAGGAGTCTGCTAAGTGCTTCAGGTCTCCACCTTACTTCCCTATTTCCTTAAACACTACTACATAATATATTATACTGCAGTGTGGGGTGGGAGACATATGCCAACAGACCAGTCACGCTCTAGGAAGAACCAGAGAAGGTATAGGATTGAGCTAGAATGTGTCTGTAACCCTACTTTAGTTAGACACATCATAAGCATGCATCCTGTTTATCTGTGGAGGGGATGGTAGTTCAGAGGAGTCAAAGGAGAGCACCCAGAACAGTTAAAGAGGTAAGTGTAGGCCCTATGAGAAACCACAAGAGGAACATCCTGGGATTACTTGAGGGCTGGGGAAGCAGCAGAGAATGGGATGGAGAAGGTACGGAGAAAGATGATGTGTGACCAACAGCTTCCCATCCATCACGATGAAGGGCAAAGCATTACTAACAGTGACAATCCAGGATTCTACCCTTGCTATCTGAATTAACTTCTTGACACAAAAAAGGTATACTGTAACAGGCTTCTGAAGAAAACTATAAAAATTTCACTCTCTCTTTGTATCTTCAAAACTGAGATAGATCTGACAGAGTTGTGTGATCATATTCCTGAAAGCTGTACTCAAATGTGAAAAACGGTTAGCAAACTGCAAACAGCATCTCACGTAGCAGCTAACAACACAAACCCTTTTGGTATTTATCTCGCTGAAAACCTCTTACCCATACAGAAGGATCCTGAATTAGCAATCCAACCGTAATGGCCTCAATATACTGAAGAGAACTTCATTCTGAACTCGGGCAACGTATCTTCTCCACTCTATTAAAGGAGCAGTGGAGAAACAGGGAAGGGATGGACTGATCAAGTCAGAGGTGACTACAGGATGAAAGTCTAGTTTATGTATACTCTCAAGTTTATCCTGGGAACTACCTTTTAGAGCTAAGAAAAGACTGCTTCTGAGAGTGAGGCTGGGCTAAGACTGCTAAAGCGGCTCATGGAAAGAGAAGAGCTCACTGTCAAAATGTTTTCCAGAAGTCATCTGTCTTCCCCCTCGGTGGGTTCTCAGGAGAATACACTGAGGGAGGGTGAGGCAGAGGCTTTTCTCTCACGTGAACTTCCCGATGTTTGGTGAGAACAGAACTTTTATTGAAACGCTTGCCACACTGGGCACACCCATAGGGCTTCTCTCCAGTGTGGATCCTCCGGTGTTCTCGAAATCTTGTGCAGTTATTGAAACTTTTCTCACAGTCCACACATTTGTAGGGATTCTCTCCAGTGTGGACTCTGCGGTGGGCACTGAAATGAGAACTGTTGGTGAAGCTTTTCCCACATTCTCCACACTGATAGGGCTTCTCACCAGTGTGGGTTCTCTGATGAATAATGAGACTCGAGCTTTGACTGAAGCATTTTCCACACTCCCTGCATCTGTACGGCTTCTCTCCTGTGTGGATTCTCTGGTGGGCTCCAAAATTGGAGGAGTCATTAAAGCTTTTCCCACAATCAAAACATTTAAAAGGCTTTTCCCCTGTATGGATTCTTTGGTGTCTGATCAGGCTCCTGCTTCTACCAAAGCACTTCCCACAGATGGTACACTTACAAGGATTCTCCTTCTGGTGGGTTATTCGGCACATAAGACGGGCACTCCTTCCAAAGCTCTCTCCATATTTGAGAAGTCTATAGGGCCTCCTCCCCAGGAAAGGCCTCTGATGTACTACAGCTTTTCCTAGATCTCTGGTTGGAGACATCAGCTTCCCTTGTCTAATGCCTTGAAGGTTTTCCCACTGTTTTCCTGAGATGCACTCTCTTTTGTGACATCTACTGGAATCAGTATTCTGAGAAACAGCTCTTTTAGACTTTTCTATTAATGAGCCATGCAGTTCCATGTTCTTATACATTACTTGTGTTGGATTTTCCTTGATATTACTTACAATTTCAAAATCTGAAACAAAACAAAACAAAATACATTTCACACCAGTCCCATATTGAACAACAAGACCTGAAAGTGTTGGCATTTTGTGACCATACTATACTTTCTGGGCCTCAGATCCTGTGACTATTTCCTAAGATTATGCCATATTTTTTTCCAGTTCCATGAACAGACCATGTTGTGGTTTGGATCTGTAATGTTCCCTCAAAGCCTCATGTATTAACATGCTGTTCGGAGCTGGGGCCTGGTTGGAGGGGCAGATGCTTGGGACTTGAACCAGATGGGGCAAATAACTGGGGAAGGAACTGGAAGGACAGCAGGACAGCTCCACCCTTCTTCCATGACAAAGTTTCTCTGACATACTGTGAATAGCTAAGCCTCCATCATACGTAGCCACCATTACCAGCTGGCCATGAATAGACTGTTACCTTGGGAAACTGTGAGCTCAATCTTTCTTCTCTTAAGTTGTGGGATGTTGGGTATTCTGTTCCATCAATAAAAAAGTAACTAAGACATACCAGTAACATAAAGTACACAGTACACCTTCAGGAATGTTTTCTGAAATGAATTATTTCTCACCTTATTCTTTATTAACTGGGAAGCAACTTGGCTTATCTTCCAGAAGCAGTACTCTAATTTATACTGTTTTTGTTATTTCACATTTATGCTAAAATATACTGCATTATTCTGTATCAGACTTTAGCTGTAGATTCATAGTGACCAGGCCCAAGTTCCTCCACAGACTTGTAAATTCATCAGTAGTTAATACTATACACTCAAAGAACATTCCCATTTGTCCCTGTCATTTTGTTTTTCTGGCTGTCTCACAGATACGGGCTGGTGAGAGAAGGGCAACTACCAATCAATTCATTTAACTTAAGCAAAAAGCCTTACCAATGCTATTTTTCATTTTGCAATTCTTTAAAGCATTCTCATTGGATCTGAAATTTCTGGGGGAATTTTTTCAGTACTGGGATTTGAACCAGGGGTACTCTATCATTAAGCTATAGTCCCAGACATTTTATTTTTTTTTTGAGACATGGTCTCACTAGGTTGCTAAATTGCACAGGCTAGGCTTAGACTTGTGATACTGCTGCCTCAGCCTCCCAGAATGCTGGGATTATAGGCCTGCATGACTGCACCTAGTTGTTCTGGGATCTGAAGGAAGTAACAGCCTCATACTTAACTCAGACAGGACCTGATAATTTGATGACAAATCTGGAGGTTATCCTAAGAATGAGATTCACAAAGACTTTGTCTTCAGGGTTATCAAAACCAAAGCTATCTTGACTTAGCCTTTATGCTGTAATTTTCCACATAAATATTATTATAGCATATGTATAAATCCCCTCTGTTGTACCTGGACACTGTTTTCACTTTTTGGGTCTCAGTTCCCCAGTCCATTCATTCACATAATCTGGAGCTACTTGCTTTGAAAAATCAATCTTTACTACCTCATACACTGGGACATATTCCAGGACTACAGAAAGGCTAAGTTCTTATCTGAAGGACCCTATCACTTACTGGGAGGTCCTGGGACATAAAAGTATCTGGTGCCACAAGAGAGAAGTACAGGAGTTGACAGGGAGTCTGGACATGGACGTATGTGGAACAAAGGATATTCAAAGTAGAGAGAGACCATCATGAGCTAAGGTTTAGACATGAGAGGTTAAGAAATGTGTAGGAAATAGTGAGTAACTTTGTTTTGAATAAGCATAGCATATGGAATAAAAAATATGAATACCTAAGGCTAGAAGCATAAATTCAGACTAAGGCTGTTTGTGAAACTTTATTAAAAGCATGAATGAAGAAATCTGGTTCGAAATCTGGCTCGCCTTGGATACATGGCAATCCTCCTGCATCAGCCTCCGAAGTGCTGGAATTATAGGTGTGTACTACCACGCCTACTTATGTGATGCTGGGAAATCCAACTCAGGGTTTTGTGCTTGCTAGGCAAGAGCCCTAACCACTGTCCTATTCTTCCAGCCCCTAGCCTTAAACATCTGAAGTGTGGACAACTAACGAGACGCTCTTAGCCTTCAGGGGAAATATGCTGGTGAACATCAGGAGTAGGATAATGTCTTCCCTTTTGTCTCTATTTTTTCTCATGCAAATTACACACTACTGAGATGTTTCTGATCTGAACTTTTGGTCACACCTCCCTTCCAGTTTTTGGTCATGTGTAATTTGAAGTTCTTCCCCACAGTATTTCTAAGAGATAATGTCTGACCTACACATATAAAAAGCAAGCTGAGATTTCAAAGACAGAATAAAAATACGTGAGTACCTCCTTGGGATGGAAGCACCAAGAGAACAGACCTGTCTCATTCACTTTTGTTTCCTGTCTCTCAAATGGTATATATGGCATTCAAGTATCTGCTGAATGAACAAATATATATGAACCATGTGCCAGATCTACTGATTTTCCATTTTGGGTCATACTTTTTCTTTTAGACTAAAACTCCTTGATAATCCTTACCGTTTAGGCTTTGCAGCAGACCTGGAGGTCCCTGGAATTCTGGTTCTTGTGAGGTTTCCTCTTTACTCATTCTTTCACTGTCAGAATCTTCTATCACTGCCTCCTGGGCAGCCTCCTCGGGTTCCCAGTCTATAAGTTCCTGGGGTTCAAGTTCAATATGACCTCCTTCTTGCGTTGAGGGTGATGCAACTTCTTCTTGGGTGTTGGTCGAAGGTGCAGATGACCGGGAGTTAATTAGGGCATCCATCTCTTTGTAGAATGCACAAGACTCTAGCACATTGCCATTCTTCACTTTGCGGTAACTCTTCTGAAGGCTTTTGAACTTGGTTCGGCACTGTTCTGGTGTCCGGAGGAAGCCACACTCTCGAAGCTGTTCAGCTACAGCTCCGTATAACTTGCTTTTCCGATGGCAGGCTTGAAGTGCTTCATAAAAGCGAGTCTCACGAAGGATATCAAGAAAAGTCTTGGTTTCTTCATAACCCCAGTGCACACCTCCATTTAAGAATAAAGATAAAATACATAAGAAAAGGGGTCCGAATTCTCTGTATTACACATATTATTGTATAAAATTTAAGAGTAAAAATAATCAAATAATCCATTCAGAATAGCAACAGGAAGATATGATATACCTAGGAATAAGGTTGTATGAAATAAGGCTTGAATTAAAAATCTGTAATAAATCAAAAATTTATAAAAATCAGTAATATTTTATTAAAACACAAAAAAGCTAGAAAGACTGAGACAATGTGTTTCTGGTTAAGACAACACAAGTTGTACAATATCAAGTCCATCTATAAAGTAAAAATTCCAAGGGAGTATAAAACCTGAAATTGGTAAACTCATCTCAAAGCTTACTTGGAAAAATAAAAAGTTAGTCTCTCAAATCTGCCATCACTATGGAGACTAGAGGATTTAGGTGTCCAGAAGTATGTTTTTAGGAATAATGGACAAGATCCAACAGGAACTTCCCCTCCCCAAGTTACTATCACTTCCTTAACTAGCTTCCCTTGAGGAGTAGAAATATATTCAGAATAGTTTTGAATCCTCAAAATTCACTGAGTCCTCTCCTTAGACAGATGACACAATTTGCATGACCAGAAGATACTCTGTATTAAGAGCAGAACAGGATGTCTGAATATAATTTGTTAAGCATGCTTTTCACTTTTTGTACATTTTAGAAAATTGTTTTCTATATTCAATCTTTACTGGGAGGTCTCTTCCATTCCTATCAACATCGTATGTTAGTGTTTTCAGAGTGTCTTCATCTCTATTACCCACTGAGTACTAATAACAGCTCTGGAGATATTATTCTTAGTCATATATTCAGATGAGAAAACTGAAGCCTGGTATAAGTAACATGACACATCCTCTGATACACAGATACCTGGAAATTTAATCCTGTATGTCTATTTTAATTTTTTTGTGATTCTGGGGATGAATCCAGGGCTTTGTGCTACTAGACAAGTATCCTACTACCGAGATACATCCCTAGCCACCTTCTCAGTTTTAGCATCTCTGTGCTTTTACATTTAAGATGTATCTCTTATAATCAACATGTAGTTGTGTTTTTAAAATATGTGATAATTTTAGTCCTATAAGTCTGTAATTAATGATATTTTTTTTGAGACAAGGTCTTGCTCTATAGCTTATATATATGGATTTATATCTATCATCTATTTTTCTGTTTTTCACTCTTTTAACCCAGTAAGCTACATACTCTTTTACTGTTATATAGATGGTACAATGAAGTAATAGCATATTCTTAATTTATAACAATCCAATAAAACTGATTGCTTTATACCAATTCTTAGACATCCAGATCCTTGGATCACTTTAAATAGATCCTTACTAGATCTCTGGACCTCTTTAAACTCCACTTATTTTTTCCCCCACAAGGCTATATATACTTAAAATCCAGGCTATGCTCTAACTCCCAAGGAGCCCTCCATGGTCATTCACTGATATTACTAAGGTTGCACTTGGGAGAGAAGCAAACATTTGAGAGCACTTTCAACTCTGAGTCACACCACAGCGAAAGAGGAATGCATGTGTGACAATATTCTCCAGATTTGGTTGCTTTTCACCTACTTTAACTTTTTAAAAACTCAGAGAAAAAAGCACAATTCTTACCACTAAGGTTTTGAAACAAGACAGGGGCACCACGAATTTCAGGCTTGTGGATAAATTCAATGCCCACTTCATCACTATCAGACTCTTCCCCAGCTTCCTCCTCATCCATCAAACTGATCTGTTCTTTAGCACTGACACCAATTCTCTTTAGTCTGGGGAGAGATATCATCTCCTTTGGCTTATCACTGGATGAAGCATGGGCTGTAGGGTTTAATAAAGCATCCATGTCCTCGAAGAAGGCACAGGGTTCTAGCATGTGGCCGCTTCTCACTTTTCGGTAGCTTTTCTGAAGGCTTTTGAACTTGGTCCGGCACTGTTCTGGTGTTCGGAGGAAGCCACATTCCCTCAACCATTCAGCCACAGCACCATATACCTGGCTATTTCGGGGACATGCCTGAAGCGTTTCATAAAAGCGAGACTCCTTGAGAATTGCAAGGAAGGTCTTAGTCTCCTCATAGCTCCAGTGCACACCTGCGATTTTTTCATCTTCTACCCCCCACTGCTGTTGCTCTCTCCATGTTTTTCCTACAGTTCTTGCAGGAATCTGAATAGCACGAAAGGCCTTTTCCTTGGTGTAGTTGCTTCGCAGGATATTCTTCTTATTTGAGGAATGTAGACTGGTGGTCCATGGTTCCTTTCTTTGTTCCAACCGGGCGGTCTTGTTAGAAGGAGACACTGTATTTCCTACAGCAAGAGAAAATGTTAAGGTGCACATGGATGTTATTACTGTTTGCCCCAATCTTCAGCTGTAACGTGCACTCCTGGACCAACTGATCATACTACAGCTTTTCTCAACCATGACAATGCATGCTTGTAGTTATTCTTCCATTTCTTTGGCACAATCATCTGCTAGTGCTTTTGTTTTAGTTCTTATGTATGTGAAACTTCTTTTCTTAACTAGCTCTTAAAGAAATACCTTTATGGGTAAAAAACATATTTTACTGCTTTTGATTCCTTTTCAGTATCTAACACTACACAAGGTTCAGAGCATATTTCTAACTAGTATTTATTACTTATAAAATGAGTTGTGTTTATATTTCACTCCACATCTCCTACTTGTCCACTTCAACGGACCCACACATATACACACTGGGGCTACAAAAGAAGAGAAAAAAGAATTTTGGACAAACTACATAACAAAACTACAGTAACTGAAACTGTATGGTACTGGAATACAAAGAGAAACACTGAAACACAATATACAGTCTAGAAGCAAATCCCATCCACATAGAGTCAATCAATTTTTGACAATGGTGCCAAGAATATACCACTGGGAACAGACTTCTCTGTTTCATAAATGGTGCTGAGATAACTGAACTCATATGTATAACAGTCAAACTGAACCTCTCTTACAGTACTCACAAAAATGAACTCAAAATGTATTCAAGAGACTTAAGTAGAAAATAGACAAGAGAACCCCTAGAAGAAAACATGGGGAAAAATCTGCTTAACACTGGTATTGGTTGTGTCTTCTGGGATACGATGCCAAAAACAAATATGCAAACATGTTTGACTACATTAAACTAAAATGCTTTTGCACTGCAAAGGAAACAACAAAGTGGAGAGGTACCCTACAGCATGGAAGAAAACATTTGTAAATTATGTATCAGATTATGTATCAGATAAAGGGTTAAAATCTAAAGTATATCAACAATCACAAAAACTTGACAGAAATAAATAAAAGTCTGATTAAAAAATGGGTGAAGAGCCTGATAAGGCATTTTCCGAAAAAAAGATATGAAATGGCCAGTAGGTTCATGAATAAAGTATTCAGTACCACTAATCAACAAGGAAAAGCAAACCAAAACCAGAAAGATACCATATGACAATCGACAGAATGGCTAACATAAAAAAGACAGAAGTTAATTGCTGAAGAGAACAGGAGGAAATGGAGTCCTTTGCACTGCAGGTGGTAGTATAAATTGGTATGGCCAGTATGGAAACAGTCCTCAAAAAATTAAAACCAGAACTACCATATGATCCAGCAATCTTCCTGCTGGGTATATATATATGAAGAAAATGAAATCAGTGTCTTGAGCTATTTGTACTTTCATGCTCACAGCAATGTAATTTAAAAGGGCCAAGAAAGAAACAATGGATGGATAAAGAAAATGTGAAAATAAAAAACAAAAACCTGTCTATCCACCTACCTATCTCAGTCATAAAAAAGAAAGAAATCCTGGCACTTGTGATACCTTGGATGAACCTAGAGCTTACTGTGAAAAATACATTAAGCGAGGCAGAGAAAGACACACTTTTACGTGGAATCTAAAGGTGAACTCATAGTCTACAATGCTGAGGGCTTAGGAGTGGAGGAACACAGAGACACCGGTCCAAAGTTACAAACTTCCAGTTGTAAGATGAATATATTCTATGGATCTCCTGTACAGTATGGGGACTAATTTAATACTATATACACTTGAAATTTTCTGAGACAGTACATCTTAAGTGCTCCCTGTGTGAGGTAATGCATGTTTTAATTAAAATAATGGAATTTCACAGTGTATGTGAAATCATCAAGTTTTACATCTTAATTGGATAAATTTTTTTTTTTTGTACTGGGGATGGAAACCAGGGTCTTCACACTGAGTTATATACCTAGTCCATTTTTTACTTCTGATTTCGAAATAGGGTCTCACTAAGTCACTAAGTTGCCCAGGATGGTCTCGAACTTGTGACAGTCCTGCCTCAGCCTCTCAGAGTATTGAGATTCTAGGCATGTGCCATCAGGCCTGGCAACAGTAAATAATTTTATTTTTCAACTGTACCTCAATAAAGGTGGCCAACATTTTTGGCAGAAGAATCTAATTTTCAAACAAAAACTCATCAGAACCCAAAATGCACATAGTAAAGAAATAAAGGAGCTTAGGGAAGGGAGCAGAAAAGCTTTATAACTTAGCTTCATGGTCTGAAGTACATCAAAAATACTTTTTCCTCAAAAGAGGCAAAAATAACTTTCTATTACATGAAGGGGAAATCAGTCTGTAATATCACATTTTAAAGTTACTGGTATAGATAAATTTTCATAAATGTTGAAAATAAAGTATTGCATTAAAAAAGCACTTTTGGAGACATTCTCATAAAGTTAACAAAAAGCAATTTTGAGAACAGGAAGCAAACTAAGAGTTTGCTATCTCATAATACTGAGGAAATCAACATATTTTAAAGCTGAATCCTAGCCACACTATTTACTTTTTGATTAGTGGAAGTTTCTTAACCTCTTCAAGCCTCAATTTCTATCCAAAGACGTGCTGGCAAAATTAAATATGTAATCATCTGTAAAGCACATGGTGTCCAATATGTAAGCAATGAAATTTAGCTTTCTTCATCGCACAGATGCATAGACTCATCACAGAATTCTGAAGCAGCATCAAATCAAAGCCTTTTCAATGAACCCTGTGGATGAACATGTGCTCTTGATTTTTTTACATGGGAGAAGTAGGTGTGGCAACGCAAACCCAATCAATATCTGTAAAGTCTACGCAGGTGAAGTAAATAATGTGGCTGCAATGGGACAATGGCCACTGAGCACAAGCCCTTAACTTAGCTCAGGCCTAATGCAGCTGTGCAGGAAGTTGGGCCCAGGGTGCCTACGGCACGATTTTCCACTACACACTGGAAATCCAGACTTATAAATGAATTTCAAATTAAAACACTACGTAGCCAAAATATCTGGATAAGACAGATTCAGCCCATGAGCTGTTAGTTTGCAAACACAAAAGACGGTGTCTCTGCTTTTGGATATTTTCATCAAAATTGTAGAAAAAAAATTAGGTTGAGGCTAAATTCTCCAAATATGATCCCTTGTCACTTCGGGCAGATTTTAGTAAGGACTTTAATGCAGCATTTTACTATGACTGGATGTCCTGTGATCCAAGGAAACAGTAGTCACAAGCACACATGGGCAAATGCCTGAAAGGCGCACTTTTTCAAAAAGCATGTTTTTTCTGGTGTGTCATTTTCAACTGGTCATTTTAAAAAACTGCTCTAACTGATTTCCAATAAAACAACAGTTGTGGGCCTCCCTTTATCTATTCAGTTTGGTATGGCTCATTTCACAATCTCTATGCTCTGCGTCTATGTGCAGCATATGCAGCACTTTCTGTCATGATGGAAATGTTCTATAAATGTGTTGTTCAATAAAGCTACAGAGTATCTTTGATATAGCTATTGACGAAGAGGAACTGAATTTTAAATTTTATTTAATGTAATACATTTAAATTTAAATAGTCACCTTGCCTGGGACTACTCATTAGAGAGCACAGGGTTATAATAGTATCTATTTATTTAGAGACAGAGTCTCGCTCTGTAGCCCAGGATGGTCCTGAACTCACTGTGTAGCAGTCTGGCCCTGGACAATCCATCTGACTCAGTCTCCTGAGTGCTGGGATTACAGGCATGCGTCACCACATCCAGCTTTATGTTGTGCTAGGGAATCGAATTCTGGGCCTTACACCTGTGCCCAGCCCCAGAAGTATCTATGATGTATACAATTTCTATCTACTATATATAAACTGGTACTAGTGCACAATTTTACCTGTAAGTAGAGTTTGACTTAAGATTAAAACCTCGTATGTGAATGAATCATAGCTGTCCCTCCTGTTAAGGGCAAATGAAGATAAAAGTCTCTAAAGATCTCTTTGAAGAGGAACAATTAAGTGGTCATGTGTACCTGTAAATTTGTGTTATTGAAATGACTCACAACATGTTTTCGAGGTATTACGCTTACTTAAATTTTTAAGATTTTTATCCATGTAACAAATATGTACATGTCATCCACATATCAAGTAGCCCCCTGTTAAGAGTTGGGGTTACTACTATTAAATAAAAGCAAATCCTAAGAGGACTTTGTAACTTTTTGGAGCTTTAGTTTCGTGAATGTTTATATTTTCCATAATATAAACACGACAGTATATGTATATATCTATATATCTATATGTATCTCCTCCACAGTTTTTTGTCAAATTATTAGATTTTTTTTTTTTACTAAAAGAAAGGAACAGGTAAGAACACAGATACGTAATTATACTAGACAACACATGGGGATCTTATTAGCATTTACACCTGACTATCACCGATAGCAATGAATATACAAGCAATCTCCAACTCCTTAATTCATAAAGGGAAAGAATCCTTACCCAGGGAGACCACATTCCCAGCACTCTCCTTTGTGATGTCCCTGTAGAGGTCTCTGTGAGTAGGAATCTGATGCACATTCTTTTTGTGGGAAAAACCTCTCACCACGTGAACATCTTTCACTGGTTCCTGTAACAACACCAATGACTACAATGACAACTGCCTAGGGTTTTGAAGCATAAATAATCATAGATAAAGAAGTGAAGGGCCCTAAAGAAGAGCAGAGCTATGGAGTCAAACGGGTATTGTGTACCAAATGAAGCAGAAGGTTCAATAAAGTATGCAAGATGAGGTCAGAGAGATGATCCGGCAAGGAGTAGCACCACTCAAAAGACTGGGTGCAATCTTTTCTAGAACAGGAGTAAGGGGCAAAATGTCTCTTGGAGGGAGTACAGAAGTCTGTGCATACAGAAGGCACAGGAAATCACTGTGACTAAACAATGCAAGAAGGAAGAAGGCCAGAGAGGACAAGTAAAACTTACCTGGGATCTAGCAGGAAGGAGTGTGGCTGTCACCTCTCGATCTATGGTGTTCCATTTATCAACAGGAACAGAAACCCAGGGAGAGGACCGAGCTAGAAAGAGAGAAAGAAACAATTAGTATTCCGGGCTGTGGAGCTTTAATTCATGCTTCTCCTTTTAAGAAATGAGCATGTATTAAGCCTGGTCTGTACAAATTCATCATTTTTTTTTTTCCAGCAAGGTCTGAATCATGCCTGAAACCACATTACCATTATCCTAGAGCCAGGCTCACAGCCTCACACACTTTCATGGATGAAAGGAGCTGGTGTGAGACTGGGGACTGGACAGCACATGTCCCACTGAAAAGCACAGCCATTCCTCTGTTTCAGCTGAATTTCCACATAAAACTGTGCTCTGGTAAAGGCAGAACTTCTCATTTTTTCCCAAGAGAAACCAGAAATCCAGACTTGTGTGAAAATTCAAATTTTAAACCTTGATACTTCAAGTTAACCACTAAACAAAAACTATTTGTAGGTGAGCTAGAAAACATTTTATTTGGTGTGCAGGTCAGCAGTGTGCAATCTTAAGTTAAGTTCCTATGTACGAAGCTTGTCCTAAGAACTTAGCAAACAGGTAAGTAATGTATTAGCCACTTTCTGGGGGAAAGAATAAACCCTTCCAGATCATTTTCTCATATACCTAATTCTTCTGACAAAGCCCCATCTCTGAACACATAAAACTTTTGGAGGACATTTTAGATCTACATCGTTAGCACATAATACTAGACAATAAAGGCAAATACAATCATTAAGGGTCAAAGAAAGATATACCAATGTAATGTTACAGTATCTATGGTCTAACTTCTTCCCTGGAACTCTCTATCGTGAGAAAACTTCAAGAATAACTACTGCTGAGACAAAGAATTCAAAAGCTCATGGTTCTACTTTCTACACAAATCAAAAAATTTCCCTGGAAGCCAGTATTCCTTGAAACACACAGATGATCAAAGATCTTCCTATTAGAATTTACCTTTCTGAGATATTTGCTCCTCAAATTTCCTGTCCTCTATACCCCTAGTTCATTATCTTAAGTCTATAAACTTTTTACTTTAAGGATCTCTTAGGGGGCTGGAAGAATGGCTCAGCAGTTAAAGTACTTGCCTAGCAAGTGCTAAGTCAAGTGCTAAGTACCCAAGTTCCATTCCCCAGCACCACATAAGCCGGAAGTGGAGGAGCATGCCTGTAATCCCAGCACTTGGGAGGCTGAGACAGGAGGATTGCTATGAGTCCAAAGCCATCCTGAGCTCCATACTGAGTTCAAGACTAGCCTGGGCTGCAGAGGCAGACCCTGTCTTCAAAAAAAAATCTCTTACCATCCTAGATGGCATTAGTTAGAAATGCCATAAATAATCTATATGACCGAGTGAGATTTGATGCTAATGAACACATTGGATAACTCAGAATTTATCAGGATCTGTAATGCGTTCTATCATGAATAATACGAACTTGGGCCGGGGATAAAGGTGAAGTAAAGAGTAGCAAATCTTACCTCTTGGTGAGTGGGTTTGTAAGTTGGGCAGAGTTGAAGTTTAAAATAATTTTGTCATTATGAGAGATGGAAACTAATATTTATTGAGCACTACTATACATTGGCCATTTTGTACGGTCTCATTAAACCTATATAAACAATCTTGATATTTCCCTTTTACATGGGAATGAAAAGCTTGACAGCTTAAACAGCTTGAACAAGTCCACAGAGATTTAAAAAAACTGGGAGAGCTACATCTTTATCCAGGTCTGCTTGCCTCTAGGCCCTTAAACTCTTATGCATTAACGCTCCTTTTTATATTTCTTGCCTAAGAAGACACAGACAAGATGGAGGAGCACAGAAAAGATATGAAGGCTGTGGATGGCAGGGCCAGTGATCTTAGTATTTTTCTCTTTAAGCATGAGATGGAGCCATCCTTCAGGAGATGGACAGAACAGTCTGAGAAAGACAGGGTGCTTCATTTCCTTGTGTTTGACTATATCCATTCATGTCTATGGCAGCTGTGAGTGCCCCTTCTCTGTCAAGTCTATCTCTCTCAAATCCATTCTGTTGATGCCTTAATGTGTGAGATAATTTTAGAACGTAAATTATTTTCGCTCCCTTTCTAAAGAATTTTTCAAGTTCATAGTCAGTCAAGCACAGATATACACATGGCTGGACTGAAAAGAAGCTGACAATAGAATTCAGATTTAAAAAATAATATTAAAAGATTCAAGGCTTGCCTTGATAATCTAGGTTTCTCCAGTTTCCATATTTAGGATCCCTTTCTACTTAGACTGCATTTGTTTCCAAATCTTGTAGCTTATGAAGCCTTTCTTCTGAACTGGCTGTTAATATGATCCTTCAAGTTGAATGGATTAAGAAATGCTAGCACCACGCACAAAAATGAAAAGCTCAAGTACACTCCTGGGTATGTTTGGGAGGGTCATGAGGTATGGCTTTGGATACTGTATATGGCCCCCTGTCCAGTCTTCTCTGGCACTGTCCCTTCTCTGTTTCCCAGCCTCCATGAACTAAGCAGCTTTGTTAAACCGTGAGCCTGAGGCTTGTCATGAGGTTTCTGCTCTGAAGTATGTGACCTATGTATTGAATCTCCTGAAGCCATGAGCTAAATCAAACCTTTCCTCTTTTAAGTTGTGGTACTGGGCAGTGTGCCTCAGCAATCAGAAAAGTGATTAACATACCAATTATTTATTTTCATATATACATCGAGGGAACTCTACACTGAGAACCTCACAGTAATACAACAATATACATCTGCTGTGATCTCTGCCCTACATGTGTTGAGTCCTTCGTAATTACCATTCCTGGGTAAGGGCCGATAATCTCTCTTTCGGCTGAGTTGTTCCTGGTGTCTTGAGTGAAGGCTTCCTGCTTCCTTCTGAGATACTACTCTGGGTTGGGTCTCCACTTGCTCTGGTTGAAAGTCTACCTCCCACATTGTTCCAAGTGGGGCTTGCTTCTCTGAGTGTACAGGGCTACTGACCTGGGAAATAAAGACATTACATCATGGAAAAGGAGAGGAAGAGAGATCTAAATCAGGACCAAATTCTTCAAAGCAAGATACTCAAGAGGATAGAAGACCGGAGAAGGAATGAAAACTTCTATTCCCAGAGGAATCTCTCAAGGGTATTATGTTCACAGTACTGTAAAAGTGTCTGGGTGTAAGAGAACAGGAGAATGCTTTTTATTGCTGCATAGAGAGAAAACATCTGTCAGGAGTAAACTATGGTACCTCTTTTTGACTAGAACAGATATTATTTGAGTCATTACATCTTTTTAGGTTCACTGAGATGTTTTGAGGATGTGAATATATTCACGAGTGAGCTGCAAACATAAAATTAATCCCCACATTGTTCTATTACTGACCAACACAGTAAACTACTGGTAGATACATGGCATGAATCTTGTGCAAGGAAATTACAATCCTGGCAAAGCCTATAGGAAGTTATGAGGTGATGAAAGGTGTTGAAAGCACAGCCACTGAGAAACGAGTATTTAATAGTGAAGCTGGAGAAGACAGACGGGATCATGGCACTGAGAGCACTTCAGAAGACACTGACTGGAATATTAAAAGATTAGAGAAAATTCTTTTTTTCTTTTTGTTCCCTTGCAGAAATAGCTGTCTTTGGGAATCAAGTTGCAAAAGTCAAATCCTGAGAGGATCTGACTTATTTGACATATTGATCTCTCCTATAATTTTGCTTGGAAACATTATGCCAAAGGTTAAAACAAACATTTAGGTACAAAATGTTTTGTTTCACTTATAACATTTCAGCCAATACTTTCGCTTTCTATTTAATATTAAATTTCTGATTCCCTTTTAAGTGGATTCACCTTAAGGGTCTCTTATTAGCGCCATTTATCTTTTTATACTAGGCAATTCTTCCGGGAATGCATCTGTTCTCCACCTTCCTTTCCCACACCCCATTCTAAAATTTTTTTGAGACACGGTCTCGCGCTGTAATCCAGACGAGTTCTGAAACTATTTTAAAATACGAAATTTGACAAAGGCTCTCACCTGCTGTCTCAGTCTTCCAGTCTCTTTCTCCAAGTGTACTACCAGGGCCACTGCCTCCTCTCCACTTTCCGGGCACTGCTTCTGTGCCCAAGCCTGAATCTTCTCAGGTAAAATAGTGAGGAACTGCTCAATCACCAGCAGCTCAAGCATCTGCTCCTTGGAACGCATTTCTGGCTTCAACCACCGGCAGCAAAGTTCCCAGAGTTTACTGAAAGCCTCATGGGGTCCGGTCACATCCTCGTAACAGAACTGCCTAAAGCATTTGCGGAAGGTCTCACACTCAGTGCTAGCCGATCCTTCCAGAAGAGGCTCCGATGCCCATTCGGGATCCTTTTCCACCTTCATTATGACGCACCCCTCAACCTCCAGGGGCACGTCGATCTGAGAGTCCAGGGCTAAGGCCATGCTCCAAACGAGGGGGATCAACCTCAGGTCTAGCTCGGAGTAGGGTCCAAAGACGCCTCCAAGAGCTTAATGTTCCTGCCAGCCGCAGGAGGTAACGAGGTACAGACTCAGCAGAACGGCGCCCTACGCTGCTTGGTCAAAACTTTCCTAGGCCCTTGAAAACGCGAATGGATACCCAAAGGCCAAAAACCCGGCCTCTTCTCCAAACATGACGAGTCCCTGCAACGTGGCTTTCCGCGGTGCATCCCTTTGAGTGCAACGTCGGAAACGGAGCGAGGCGCGAGCACTACAGGGAGATCCAGCCCGGAGGGGGTGTGTCCGCGACCCCGAGGCCGGCTCCGCGAGGCAGGGCCGCGAGGGGCGGGGCCCAGTGCGCGGGCGCCGCCCGGCCCCACGCTCCGGGCTCGGCGGCGCGCCCAGGCCGCTGCAGGTGTCCAGGACGCGGCCGGCGACGCCTGAGACCCGTGTCGGGGTCCTCCGGGCCCGCGGCGGCTCCGGACGGACGTCCCCCGCAAGCCGAGGAAAGACCGCACAGCGGCTCGACCCCAAGAGATCAAAAGCCGCGGGACGAAGCAAGGCCCCGCGGGGGCGCCGACCGGCCTCCTGGCGCGCAGCCTCCTCCGCTTGGCCCGCGGAGAGCGCGGGGGGCGCTGGGAGACGCGGGCACGCATGCGCCGCCCGCGCTCGCGCGCCGCGGGGGCTTCCTCGCGGGCGAGGGGCTGGGGGAAGGGGCTGCGTGGTGGACTCTCGCGAGAGCGCGCAGCGCCGTGCCGGCCCCCGGGGGACTTTAGCGTGAGGAGGGGTGCGAGGTCGGTGTACACAGCGGAGGGACACAGTGCGGCTGCAGCCGTGATTGCTCCGTGCCCGGGAAAGGGGCGGGTCCTGCCTCCCGCAGCGGAGACGACTCGGAGGGCGTGAGGGCCTCTGTGAAGTAGAGGCGGGAGAAGACGCGAAGTCTTTCCTGTGGCCGAGGGGGATGCAGGAAGCGGGACTCCTTTGTCTTGCGGAGAGACTTCAGTCTCTTCGGCGGGGATTCGCTCTTGGTGTTTCCGGGCCTGGATCAGTGCTGGTGCGTCCCAGGCTGGACCCTGGCGAGGGACGGGAACGTCGTTGGTCCTCTTGTTGAAGGGTTGTGAGGTGTGCGGTCCTTACCCCAGGGCCGCGGGAAAGTCTCTCTTTTTCTCTTTGAGGGGGTTCTTAATGTCCCGGATTCTGGGGAAGCCCGGGTGGCTAGCCATTTTCAGAAGGGGTCTTTGGGACAGACCCCGCGCGAGCGGCCCCAGCTTCCTCTGTCCCGTGGTGCTGCTGTAAAACCAGTATCCGGTGTTCCGGAACCATGCTAGTTCTTCCCTTCAGTCCTGTATTTATTGAGCACTTGTTAGGTTCCAAATAGGGTTTTAGGCGTTTACGTGCGTCGGTGAGCGACGCAGAAACGGGTACTTTAGTCTACTCCGAATAGATAGCCGGTTGGAAAACATTTTTCGATGTTTTGTGTTACTCAGAAAGTTTTAGTTAGGATTTGATGTACAAATTCTGGTAACCTGCAGGCTCAGAGTACCGTGTAAATAGCAGGTGAGAGGGTCACAGAGAATCCTAGCAGCACTTATGTGCCAGGAGTTGTATCAAAGTTGTCTGATAGCTTAAATTTCTTAAAAAAATTTTGTGGAAACCTGTTTGTGCCTGACATGGTGATAGGAGGTGAATATACCCAGGACCCTCTGCCAGTTATTGATTTTTCACTCTGGTGGAAAAGGCAGGCATTAACCAAATAAACCGTGAACTAATGTGCAGCTGTAACCGAGTAGGATACTACCAAGAGAACAACACGTGTTAGAGGATTCGATCTAGTGGTGAAGTGTGGAAAAGTTTCTTCGATGAAGCATTCCTAGGAACAAGATCCAAAAGTGAGAGTAAGAACTGCTTAGACAAAGCCTAGTCCTCACAAAAGCCACAAAATATATCTGGTTACCTCAATTTTAGAATTGAGGATGTTGAGCCCTCAACAAGGTGATGTAACTGCCCAAGGTTACTTCAGTTTTAGTGCTGTCTTAGTTACTTTTTTGTTGCTGTGACTCAATTCTGACATCCACAGAGTCAGAAGGTCACAGTCCATTCCTGGGTGGCTAGCCACAGAGGAAGCATGTGGGGAGACAAAGGTGGAGGCTGCACCTCTCAGCGTTGCAAACAGGAAGCCAAGTCCAGTTCCAGAAGGAAGGCAGGAAGCAGCATATGCCCTTCCAGATCCCATCCCAGCCCTCCACCCCTTCCAGGTTTAAGGCCCCACCACATGCCTGTAATACAATACACACACCTGCAGTCTGTAATCTGCCACATGCCTGTAATCTAATCCACCCTTCCAGACCAGGCCCCAATCTCCTAACAGCACTTGGTTTTGTGGATAATCCATAACATTCGAATGCATGAGGCCATTGGAGGAATTCCAAATCCAAACCCCAATAAATGGTGACTCAGAATAGGATCTTTTGAATTTCCATATATATGTATGTATATATATATAATATATATGAGATGCATAATGTTTACAGTGAATTTGAATATTTTGTGTGTGTACACATCACATCAACATTACAGTCCCTTCAGAAAAAGGGGTTTTTTATATGTCCCTGGGCCATTTGGTGGCTTTAGGGGAAGTTTGGCAATAGTTCAGAATTTCAGAGATATGGGTCACAAACTTGAAATTGTGTGGGGCTCAGGCAAGTACATGAGATAAGTGCCATCAGGCAGAATGTAGGGTGTGGAGGAGACTCGTGACCTGCAGGTCATATTTGTGCATGAAGGAAGCAGCCATACCATTAGTTGTAACCTCTTCTATGCAGGAATATGGGCTGAGCTGTGTCAAATGTTCTGATTATTTAAAAGAATTTGGCTATCATTTGGGGAAAAATAATCACTTTCGAGTAACTGGAAAATACATTTATCTGTCTTCCTCACTAGAATGTTTAGCTAAATGAAATCAGATTAAAAAAAAAAAAAGCAAACGTTGTGCTCAGAAGTTAGAACAGTTTCTCACATCTAGTATGCAATCAACCACTCTCGTCTCCCATCCATAGAGTTTGAGCTTTTCTTTCCAGATATGTGACAGTTTTCGAAGCATTTTTATATTCATTTTTTTTTTCTTTTCCACAGACCCTTTACTGACTGCTTACTTGGTCCTGACATGGCTGCTGCATGAAGAGCCACAGAAGCTCCTCCTAGGAAGCTACCTAGGTCTGTGTTCCTTTCATACTGTTACACTCTCTTCATATTTAGTTCCTCTTCATCCTAGTGCTCTTGGCATCATACCTTGGCTGTATGTATCGAGAACCTTTTATATCTAGGCAGTGTCTTAGTTGTTTTGATTGTTTAGTGAACTTTAGTGACTGGACCTTAGATCTTCCACCACAACCAGGCACCCTGCTCTTACACTGACCCCCAGGCTCTGCAGTACTAGGCTTCTCCCGGCTACTTGTTGTTGGGAAGTGCATGAGAAGCTTTTATTTTTGTGAGAAATTAATTTCTGGAATATCTTGCTCCAGAAGAAAGAGGTGATCCTTGAATATCTGAATTTCTTTTTCTGTTGTATTGATGAACACAAGACAAAATCTCAAGTCAGTTTGGGAAGTTAATCTGTGTGAAGCTTGTCTGGAAGGAGAGGTCACTCAGGCTGACTCTTTATTATCTCCTTGGTGCTAAAATCTTCAGGAGTTATTGTCATATTTTGATGCCCTCTTAATAGCATGTGCTTAAGCTGGGCATGATGGTACATGCCTATAATCCCAGCTCTTGGGAGACTGAGGCAGGAGGACTGCTGTGGGTTTGAGGCCAGCCTGGGCTACATAGTTTAGGAGCAGCCTCTCAAAAAAAAAAAAAAAAAAAAAAAAAAAAAAGTCAAAGCTAAAATAAGCTACGTCTCTGTATTTTTATTGCAAAACTTTGCACACATAAGAAAAGACACATATTATTGTCCTCTGTCTTTAACAGTTGGCGTTTCATGGCCAGTCTTGTCCTCCCTGTAGCATTACTCAACATCGCTTACCCCAGATTTGAAGAAAATCTTGAACATCATATTTTACTTATAACTATCAGAATGTAAGGCTGAAAGACAAGGACTTTGGTTTTAAACATAACTTAAGTATCAGTATGATGCCCCCCCCCCACCCCAAATTCTTTAATACTTTAAAAGCCAGCTTAGGTGGTAGAATGATGTTTTGCAAAGAAAAAATGGCCATAGGTACTGGGCAGGTAAAAAAAAAAACAAAAAAAAACAGATGTCGTTCTCATTTGCAAAAGGTGTTTACATTTGGTTCATCAGTGCAAATTTGTGCCTTGAGAACAGAAGAGCAGATGGAAAAAATATTAAATTCCTCATGGGTCAATAAATGAAGCAGGTCATGCTACCCTGAGACATTTTGGAAGAGTGGTTATTTTCTCAATAACTTCATCCTCTGAATTGATTCAAACCTACAGGCACTACCTTCCTTTGATCTCAAGAAGAGATTCACACCAGTGTTTCTATGGTAAAACATCTATTACCACAGCTGTCATTTTACAAGTTGCCTTAGAGCAATGTTTCCGTCGGACTCCCTCTGTCCTTGGTGCTGACTCACCAGCCCGTTGGCACTTAATTCTGAATGAGTATAACTCAGTTTTGGTTAATGGGATTTAATGTAGGCTTATCATGAAAGTGAACATATAATATGCATTAAATAGCTGTAAGAAGTGCTGTTTATACCTGTGCTACATTAAGGAAGAGAAAAATCCCACAACTCAACGCTGGAAAATGTTCTATTAATACAAGTAAAATAACTCTCATTTTTAATGCCTTAAAAGTCCAATTTATTTCTTTAAGAATTGACAAGTGCAAGTGAAAAGATTAGTTTCATATGCATTAATGTGTATATTTTAGACACAGCATCAAAATTTTAAAATTAAATATTTTTAGCTATGGTATAACTATAAACTTTCTCATTTCACACATTAAAAATTGTCTTTCTCACTGGTTCACTAAAGACAGTCAGATAGCTGTCAGAATACTAAAATGTCCTGGTTCTGTTGACTCCTTCAAGTAATACAATGATGAAAAATACTTCACTCTGTGTGTATGAGTGTGTGTTTG
>PVKB01002183.1:250782-311237 GCA_004027205.1 Ctenodactylus gundi | reverse complement strand
CCAGCTTCTCAAGGTGATTATTATTATGTATTGCAAATATGTGTAGATGAAAGAATATAAAATGAACAGAAAATTATTTTATTGTAATAAATCATTCCTTAAGTGATATCAGTGCTTTTATATATATTGAGGCTAATATTACTGCCTAAAAATTGTCTATCTGAAAATTTTTTATGTGTAAGCTCAGCGGTAAAAGCACTAGCAAGAGCTTTGTCAAGCACTTAGTACCCAAGTTCAATTCCCCAGTGCCACATAAGCCGGGGTTTGGTGGCACACACCTGTAATCCCAGCACTCAGGAGGCTCAGGCAGGAGGATTGCTGTGAGCCAAAGGCCAGCCTGGGCTCCATGGTGAGTTCAGGACCAACTTGAGCCCCAGAGTGAGACCCTGTCTCAAAAAACAAACAAACAAAAAACCAACCAACCAAACAAAAATGTTCCATATGCTATTTCATCATCTGCCTCCTTGATTTACTCATCATTATCTGTAAATTTTCATCTATTGATAGTATAGATACACTGGCTTTTTTTCTTTTCAATTTGTTCAGATTTTGTACTCTCAAAGTCTTGTATTAGCTACATATATGTTTATAACTATAAGTAAACTGAAATACGGTCTGCTTTTTGTTAAAATGTTCTCCATTATTTTCTTTTGCACAGAATACATATGTTTTAAATATAATACTTGAATCATTTTATAATATTTTTTCTAGTTTTGAGTTAATATCCTAAGTTTAATCTAGGAATTAGCTTTTCAAAATTCACCTTGTATTTCTACAATCATAATTCTAGAAAGGGTTTCTTCTGGATAGTTCTACTTACCATATTTGTGTTCTAATTGCTAAAAATATTGTATCTCTATATCTAAATATCAATTTATTTTTATAAAAGCTATCTACGTAATAATGATTAAGATTGAATGTAATTATACATTTTAGAATTGTTTTTGTTTTCCTCTGTGAAAATTGATGCGGGTGTTTTGTTTAGAGTTGCATTAACTCTCTATATAAGCTTTGGTAATATGGCTATTTTAAAGAATAATGGTTGCGCCTATCCAAGAACAGGGAATACCCATTTTCTAAGGTTTTCTTCAATTTCTTTCTTCAGAGTACTACAGTTTTTAGGATAGAGATCTTTCATTTTGTTAATTGGGTTGTTTCCTAGGTATTTACTTTTCTTTCAGTTGACATTTCAATGATGTAGGAATTTTTCAAAATATACAAATCAATAAATATAATGCATCATATTAACAGATGTACAGATAAATATCATTTAACAAAATATAATATGAATTTCTGATAAAGACTGAAGACATCAGAAAGAAAAGGACCCTACTTAAACCCTATCCAAGCTATGCACAGCGACCCCTCTGCAACATCATCCTAACTGAAGAAAAACTGCAAGCATTCACCCTGAAACTGAGAACAAGAGAAGGGTGGCCACTGTCATACCTATGTCCGGGAGTCTGCGGCAGGAGGTTTGCTGTGAGTTCTGGGCCAGGCTGAACTACATCATAATTTGAGACCAGTCTGGACTGCAGAGTGACGCCCTGTCTTCAAGAAAAAAAAAATCATATGAATATTTTTTTCTGTATATAAGAACAATGGAGTCAATAAAAATTAAATATCAAGTGTTTTTTCTAGGTCTTAAAGATGTTTCTCTGATACTGGATCTCTGATCCGTACTATAGAATATGAAATTGCCAGCTTCTATTTTAGGACTCTTTCCAGTATAGAATACTATGTTCTGTTCTTTTTTATTTTTTCAATTTGTATGCCACGCAAGATGAAATAATAGAAAAAAATAGAATTTCCAGCTTTTTAATTATTCCTGAGAAGGATTTTGGTGTTATATATCATACAACGACAGACTTGCCATTTGAGACTGTGATTTTAAATTTATGAGACAATTTCTATAATCTAATCATTTTATTTTTAGTAGAAGTTCAAATTTCATCCAATTTTGCAGTGTTTAAAAATGACACTTTTCCTCAGTAATATATCATTTATCATGAGATGTAAAGAAATGCTGACGTTTTGTGTTTAATAATGAGATAGCTTTGCTCATATAAGGTCAGATAAGGAAATTTATAAATTAAAATGGTTTCATTTAATTACCTTAGCAGCTCTGCATATATCAAAATAAGTAAGGCAAAACTTGGACTAGCAATAAGGGTTTAGATTAGGCCATTTGGAAAATACACAAATGTGTATGTGTGTGTGTGTGTGTGCGCGTGCATGTGTGTGTGTGTGTGTGTGTGTGTGTGTGTGCACGCATGGCCACTTTTCTCTGGTCCGAGAGCCTATGAAGCTTAACATAACAACAAGTAAATTTATGTCCCTGTTACGTTGGAAATCAGTGAAAGAATACGGTACTCCTCATCAAAATGCTGCCACCTATGTGAAATCCAGTTATGCTCTATAGCTAGCCATCTAGATGGAATTTGGGGAAAACACCAAATTCTTGTTTATTAAAATATTCCTCAAGCTCTGCTAATGGAGCAGACTGGGAGTGGCAGAAGGGAATATTTCCTGTAGTTTAGGACTGAAAAGTTAAGCCCATGTTTGTAGTAGCAATTGCATTAAAAGTGCTTTCCCTCTTTTATAAACCTTCCACAAATAATTTCTTTTCCTACTTTTCGAACAAACCCACTTAGTCTTCTTGTTCTAATGATGACAAGAGTGATGGGTCCATTCCTCTGGGCTTAACCACTGGCCATGCACTCTGACAATATTTGTCTTTGTAGCTACTTTTCCTTGGTCCAAACAAGTAGCTCCTTTAAACTCAGTCTTTTTCCACAAGCTTCTGTCAGTAAACATATCTTTGAGGCTTGAAGTTAGTTCTTTTTTTTAAATTAATCACCCAACAGACATCAGCTAACTAAGAAACATTGAGTTACCCTGTGTGTCCTGAATTCTCTGTCCTGTGACTCATTAACTCAGCAAACATTGAATAATCACAGACATTAATTTCAAATGAGACAAAATTTACTTCTAAAGGTAATGAATTCTCCTCATTTTGTTTCTCAATTATACTTTAATTTCTTTTGCAGCACTAGAACAGATCATAAAGTTTAGCAAAGTGCATCAAAGACGAGGTATTGGATCCTGCTGACCCTAATGAGCTACCTCTGGTGACAATCTCATCTCTTGTGAATGGGATTGTCTGACTGAAATTTTGGTTCTTAAATTGAATACAGAATAGGGAGAAATAACTAACACTACTCCAGTACAATACAAAATAAGAAAAATAGCATACTAATATAACTGTGATTAAATTCCAAGGCCCAGAGGAATGCATTGTGAGGCAACTTAGTCTGAATAGAAATAAATGTTTTTTTATCATTCCCTTTGCCCTCACTGAACTTTGGTGATGAAATCCCGGCATCATTTCCACACTTCCACCTCTGCCATCACACGAGTCACCAGACACATCATATGTATAGCATGCTATTTATGCTCACCATCACGCAGATACCAATAAAGAGTGTTGTAAATTCTTTTATGCAAATAGCCTTAGTGCATTTATTATGCCACTAATCCACTTCACAAACATGCACCATATGTCTCCCATGCAGCAGGCGGGGAAAGACTAATTTCCAAGACTCTTTACAGATTAAACAAAAACAAAGCTTAAAAAGTTAAATAACTTGTCCAAGGTCACACAGCAAGTCGTTAAACACATATAAAGTTCAAGCATCGTCCCTTCCCTCCTAGTGACTTCAAGGAGCTCCTGATACAGAAGGGGAAGCTTACAACATAGGTAAGGAAAACTGCACTACAAAAAGAGGTTCTGCTTTAAGTTCCTTTGTAATATCCTTCTCTATCGTGGTCCTCAGAAACACAAAAAAATTTGCTGAGAGTTTATATGCTTACTTCAGTATAAAATAATGGGTCAGAATTTTAACATGAAACATAGATTTCACCCATGCCACAATCTACTGTATCAGAAGCTCAAGGTATCAGTTACTAAAATGCTATGAATTCTCGTTCTGTTATTTTACCTTACAGAGTTGTTCCTGTCAATAACGTGCAAAATAAAAGAGAATATGTGAGAAGGGAAGAGACATGCAGTTTGTCCATCTCGCTGTGTTACAAGAGCTGGACCGATGTTCTGAGTAGAATCTTTAATGATTCAACAACTAGAATCACACAATCATGTCAAAGTCATACAGTAGTGAGTGTTTGCTATAAATTTATTCATATTATGTTTAAACATGTACATATTTAAATTATGGACACTATACCACAAATGTTGCCTTATGGTCATTAATTTCTAATTTTCAAGCATATAAGTAACAACCTTATTATGTGTGGACTTTCGATCTGGTAAGGCTAATGAGTTCATATAGTTTAGTATTTAAAGCTTTAAGTGACCTATGACTCTTTCATTTTCTTTGGTCAATTTGGTCAAAGAAGTCTTCAATCTGTTTTGGATGTTCTCTGCTTTTTCCCTACCAAAAATATAAAATATCACAAAAATAGAGTCAAGGTGTCTGTGAATAGTGATTTAACCTTTCTGTGAAGCTTTGCCAAAATCCTCAAAATGCCTAGGGAGGGAGTAGCATGTGCTATAATGCCGCAGGAGTAAATGCTACAATCACATATGTGACAGCAAGTACGAGAAATACAAGATGGAGAACTATCACATGAGGAGACTCACCTTCTGCCCCAAATCTTCGACACAAGCCTACTCAATTCCCCATATTCAAGGCAATGCTAGGAAGAGTCAGGTTGCTTATTCCCTGTATAACAACAGTCTGCCCCCCATGGGTAGCCTCAGCCCAACTCAGTCACAAAGAAGGCTCTTCACTAATAGGGTTTCCAGAGGCTGCTCTCAATGTGCAGTGAATGCTTTGAGATTGGATTTTGAAAGTTTAAAGAAAAGATTCAGACCTGAAAAAATATGGTAGATGGCGACAACTATTCTAACAGTTGCAGTAAGACTTTCTTCAAGAAATTCTTAAACTTAAAAAGTATCAATTCCACCTCAAAAATATTCAACTTCCATCATGAATCTTAAAGTATATGTTTATTTTGATTGAAATAAATGAAGTCACTAAACTGAAGAGCTTCTAGTCACAGAATAAATTAGTAGAGCCCCCAAGCTGTAAAGTCTGAAGTCTCAAAATATATAGTCAGATTGAATAACACTCATTTTTGACTATACTAAAATATTTGCGTGAGTCTTAATGTAGGTAATCAAAGGTGACCAACAGGTTTGTTATTCTAGTCAATAATGAATGTCTATAATGAGGAGAATAATTTATATCATACCGATTGCTTTATATTTTTATTTCTCAAAATACATAAATATTGCCTGTCTTATTTAATGATGTATGATAAATCTATGGAAAGTGTGATAGAATGTAAAAAGCTATCACCTTATTTCCCCTAGAAATGTGATGTCTTATAAACATTTAATTATAAATATGTACTTATTAATCTCAAAAATTCCTAATCAGAAAAAAATGGTTTTCTTGCCTACTACTTTCTTATAAAACACTATAATAATATATGTATATAAGATGTGTGTGTGTGTGTGTGTGTGTGTGTGTGAAAAGATATAAAGGTGCTAAATACATGATAATATGCTATTTGGTTATTTCCTGCGGACATACCAGAAAAATGGATGAGGGCATTTGGTAAAATTTTAACACTTCATGTGCTCATGAGTAGGAGTAGGTGACAGGACAGGACCTCTGGCTTCCTTCTATTTGAAGTCATGTGTTAGTTTGTTGCAGTTTTAGATGGCCAATGTTCTTCAAGTTAGAAGTGTGCAGGTGCTTGTTACAAATGAAAAACCACCACCACCACCACCACAACAACAACCACAACAACAAAAATCAGAAAAAGAGGGAGCACCTGATGTTGAACTCTTTCCCAAAGTGGTTTTTTCTTCTGTCATCAACCAGTTTGTAGTCTCAATAAAGCCATCAACTTCTTTCCCACAAAAATAAATAAATAAATAAATAAATAAATAAATAAATAAATAAATAAATTCACTTGATGCTCAGATGGTTAAATGATTACACCAGGATAATATCAGGATGGATACAACTAAGTTCTTCAAATATATAATTTGTTCAAGATGGTTCCTATTACTTTTACAGTGACCTTTCAATGACTTAATGTGTGTCTTGGATAATATTTTTAGTCTATTTGAAAAATTATAGTCATTGCAACTTTTGAAACTACAAAGATTGATCTGATTCATTTGCTACATTGTCTTTTCTACACCAAACCTTAATCAGCTTCTATACTCGTTATATTTGAAACAACAGCATAATTCTTTGTGTATTGAATCACATGTGTGAATTGCTATAAAAATACTGAAATATTTTCCAAAAAGTGAGAACTTATACTATAACATTGAAAATACTGATTGTATGAAAGACAACCCCATTACCAGAAGTTAAAATGGTTTATATAACTAAGATCACTTCACTGTGAAACAAAAAACTCTGTGAAGCATAGTAGAGTCTCAAATACGTGACTAAGCTATTTTCTAAAAATAGAAGTGGCTCCAGTTAAATTATCAGAGAGCAGAAAGTCAGAACATTCTTAGGATTCCAACACACCATATGACCTATGTGAAGGAAAAATTTAAAAATAGGACTTTGGCTCAAAAGAGATAATTCCCAGAGCTTTCAATTATGAGCATGGTGTAGAGAGGAACAAAAACTGTACACTCTCAATCTATCTTTTTCTGTTTTGAAAGTGTATGTGCATACATGCAAGCCTGCATTTGTACTAATGTATGTGTGCACTTACTTCATAAATTTTATTTCAGATAGCACAATTCAGAGATGAAAAGTACCTGATAAAATTATAGAAATATTTTCTTTGCCAAGAGCTGTGAAATTGTGTTAAAGAGTTACAACCATCTTTTATATTCAGTCAACTGAAGAAAATGCTTCTGAAAGACTAAAATATATTTGTTGTTTATAGCGATGCCTCTGAAAGTCTTCCTATTTTTGAGCATGGTATTTTACAGCACCAGTTATAACATTTCAGCACATTAACTAACTATTAAGCAAGTTAAGATCTTATTTTCAGATGTATTGGTGAAATATATTCTTATGCAGAAATGGAATGAGATTAATTCATTAAAAAGTAATGAGATGTAATCCAGGTAGGATTTTTGATTACCAGATATTATGTGCCTAATCAAAATGAGAAAGAATATTCTACTGAATAATGGTAAGAGATATTTCATAATTCATAGGCAAATCCATTAAATTAAAAATCAGTTAACCATTTTCCCTATTCAGTTTCCCATGTGTGCTTATTTTCATAATTAATTTGATTCACTCAAGTGTACATTTACTGTGACTTGTTGGAAATTAGAGCCAAGCATTTTTGTTTCTGACAGTTTAAGCCTGGGAAACAAAATCATTGTAATGATATCAAACAACATTCAGGAATAAGCTTCTTAGGACAAATTTGCACTTCGAGAGGAACAAAAGGTCAACAATGTGGAAAATGTTTCTGCAAGTTAAGAGAAAGCCCAAAGTACGTTTCATGATTATAGCACAACCATTAATATAGTCTTTTAAAAACAAGATACATGCTCATGAGCATTAGCAGCTCAAGTACCATAGACACACCAAGGCAAGGCTTAGACTCTGCACTAAGAGGCTTTAATTTACTACTAGCATTTACACAGTTTAAATTTCTAAATAAAATAATTTTCAAACACTGTACTTCAACATATCTATATTAGAAAATATTTCAATCTTCTTAAATAAAATTATAAACTACTCTGAGACAAAGGCATTTGGGACTATTAAAGAACATTTTATGAATTTCTAAAATACTACAAGTACCCTCTACACTGTTAAAGTATAATGGGCACTTTAAAATTCTAGAGCTCATTTGAGCAGACATCAGTTATGAATTGGGCAGTGCCAGTGTTTGAGGCTGTGCTTGAAGGACTGGGGTCGGGTAACGTATAAAATACTCTTTGGAGCAAGGCAAAGACTGTGCTTGATTTTTTAGATGAAATAATAGACATAGAAGTCTGGTTAGAGGTTAATTGACAATTTCCTTAATTGTAATTTCTCCAGTTAGAAATTAATTAGCAGTATTAATAAAGCTTAATTTTCATTTTTAAAAACATGTTATGTTTTATCTTCTTTTTATTTAATCTATTCCCATAAGCACCTGGAACAGTAGAGTTTCCTTAATCATGGGGTCTTCCAATTAATTTTTCTTCTCTCTCTCTCTCTCTCTCTCTCTCTCTCTCTCTCTCTCTCTATATATATATATATATATATATATATATATATATATATATATATATATCAGTATTATGATCAAACCCAGGGCCTCATGCACGCATTGCAAGCACTGTACCACTGAAATTATCCTCACAATTAATTAATTGCTTTTAACATAATCTTATCAAGGATTCCTTGTTTGTTTTCTAGGCATTAGAACTTGGTTATTACAATCAAATTTCCAAATATTACCCTTTTAAATATGGTCACTACTATGAGGTTGACATTATGCTTATTTATGTTTGTTTTCTATGTATTTTCTCTTTGCATGAGTTCTTCTTACTGACTCTGTATCACACTTTACTGAAATTAGTTATGACTCATAAATAAAGGCTCATTGGGGGGGGGGGGGTTCGTGTGATTTTCTTCCTTTGAAATTTCTATTTCCAAAGTTTAGGAACTGGAGGAATGCTCAGCAGTTAAAGCACTTGCCTAGCAAGCTCAAGGCCCTGAGTTCGCTTTCCCAGCACCACGTAAACTGAGCGTGGTGGTGCATCCCTGTAATCCCAGAACTGGGGACTCTGAGGGAGGAGGGCTGCTGTGAGTCCAAGGCCAGCCTGGGTTATACAATGAGTTCAGGACCAGCCTGGACTTCAGAGAGAGACCCTTTATCAAAAAAAGTTTGAATTTTTAAAACTTACTTCTAAATGTAATAATAAACTCATTAAAAATGTTAGAGAAGTATTTTGTTAGCTCAAGATTTTGACATTTAAATACAACAAGTACTTTCTAATGTTGATGGCGTGTTGTGTTGCTGTTGTATAATCAACAGTCTGGCTGGCTGGATTCATTTCTTACTCCAAGCGAGGACTTCTAAAGTTGTTGTTTCCATGACAATAGGAAAGAGAGGCACGCTCCTTTATAAGACATTGGATCACATATGTTTATGTTAATGAAGCAATTTGCGAAAGCCACCTTGACATACTATTACAGTAGTTTGAGTGTTGAGAACAAAGGAAATGGATACAGAGATCAATGAAAGAGTTAACAGTTGAACTGAGAGTGTCTGTGTGGTGAAATCCTAAGTTAAGGCTGAACTCCAAAAGCTCCGCAGAGTTTCTGGGTTGATGACCATACTAATATTCCATACTGGTGTCAGAAATGTGACTAGGCGGCGACACTGACATGATGAGTATTTAGGACTCTCAGACAATACTGCATACATCTCTGTATTAGACCGCCCCCTATTTGCATCCTTTATAATACATATATTATCCAGAGAAAATTTTATGAAAATTTTTTCATTCTAAATATAAATCCTACATATGAAAAGATAATCTGGCCCAGTGGTACAGGCATGTAGCCCCAAGATGCTGAGAGGATGAGGCAGGACAATAAAGTTTCAGCCCAGTTTAAGCAACTTAGTGACTTAGGAAGATAATGTCTCAAAATCAGAAATACAAAATGGTCGGGGCTTAGTCCCCAGAACCACAAAAGAGACTATGTTTAGAATTAAAAGTGTACAGGAAAAAAAAAAAACTGGATGGGGTTTATGGTAGAATAAACACTGAAGAGGAAGAAATCAGTCAATTTAAAGAGATCGCATCAGAAACTATCCAAACAGAAGCAAAAAAAAAAAAAAAAAAAAAAAAAAAAAAAAAAAAAAAAAAAAAAAAAAAAAAAAAAAAAAAAAAAAAAAAAAAAAAAAAAAAAAAAAACCCAGGAAGAAAACATCACCATCACCACCATCAACTGGGAGCACTCTCAACATGTATGCGATTAGGGTCTATAGAGAATGCAGAAGCGGACTGGAAGAAGGGCACAGTGGCTAGAGCAAATTCCTAACAAGCTCAAGGCCCTGAGTCTGATTCTCCAACAACACATAAACCAGGTGTGATGGCACACACTTACCATCTCAGCTCTCAGGAGGCTGAGGCAGAAGTACTGCCCTGAGCTGGAGGCCAACATGAGCTTAATAGTGAGACCGTCTCAAAAAAAAAAAAGGTCTTTTTAGTGGCATTAAATTATTTTTTCTATTTTTCTTTTGTCTTCCTTTTTCTTTTTCCTTTTTTTTTTATTCTTGAGGCAGTGTCTTTCTCTATCACCCAGGCTGGTTCTGAAGTCACTATGCAGCCAAGGCCATCTTTGAACACTGCTAATCTTCTGTCTCAGCCTCCAGAGTGTTGGGATTGGGGCATGTATCCCAACACACAGCTCATGCGGTGCTGGGGAAGAGAACCTAGGCTTATGAGCTTGTCGGGTAAGTGCTTTAATCACTGTGCTGTCCATCCATTCCCCCAAATTTAAGTTTCAAAAATAATAAAATTTAATCTCACAAATCAAAGAAATTCAGGAAAGTCCAACCGTAAGAACTATGAAGAAAATTAATTATAGCAAGTCAAGGGACATCAATATTAAAGACTGGAAGACTCAATCTTGACAATGATTATCAAGAAAAAGTAACTGTATATTCAGTACAGTGCTAATAAAAACTCTAGCGAGACACACGGAAGTCAACAAAGCAGCTCTAAAAGTTATGCAGAAAGGTGAAGAAAGTGAGATAGCCAAAACGACTTTGAAAAAGAATAACAGACCCTGAGAACATACTATCTGCTTGCAAATATTCGTACAAAGTTCAGTAACAAGACACTCTGTACTAGCCTAAACATCGGCAACATTGTAGGGGGACATACAATTAAATAGACCACTGATTCGGAGCAAAATAATTAAGACAACTTAATGGTGAAAATATGGTGAAGCAACTAAAATGAGATACAGAAATAATGAATTATCTCCATTCCTAATCCGAGTACCAAAGTCAACTAAATTTTATCTTCTTTCTGAACACAAACTACAGCAAAAGATACAAAGCCACAAAATTTTTAGAAGAAAATTCTTTTACCTTGCTCTAGGCAAAATGGCTAAAATGCAACACCAAAGGTATAATCCATGCACAGCCAAACAGATTAATTGATTTTTGTTAAAAGTAGAAACTTCTGCCTTTGAAAATAAACCAAGTACAGAATTAAAACAGACAAGGCATAGACTAGAAAAATAATTTTAAACAATAATAATCATAAAAATGAAAACAATGGTAGCACAACATATTTCAGAGAGACATGTACATTCATGTTTACAGCAGCATAACTAACAATAGCTAAATTGTGGAAGATGCTGAAATATTCAGTCCAGTGGATACAAAAAATGTGGTATGTGTATACCACGGAGCACTACTCTGCTAAAAACAAAAGACAGGCAGATCTTAATCATGTACAGATAAATGGACACAATATGAGATCTTCATGCTTAGAGAACTGAGTTGGACTCGCATGGTTTCGCTAATATGAGAAACCTAGAATACGAATAAATAGTAGAGTCAACTGGGCAGGATTTTGAGAGTGAAGGGGTTGAAGAAGGGGAAGGAAAAGTGTAAAAGAGGAAGGGGAAAGGACTGTGAAGTTGACACGATTTGTACGTGCACACAATTCTCAATCTTAATGTAACCATTGTGTGCTGTCTATATACACTAAAAAAAAGTTAAAAAATAAATGGCAGCAATAAAAGTAATAATACCAACTCACACTTGTATAAAATTGTTGGATTTCAACGGTATTTTATTTTCGTTTTCACATTTGCTCCTCATACCTCTAACAATTTGCATAAATCTGTGTTTTCACATTGTTCTGCCTTATTTCTGCAAGTTGCCTCCTTTGCTTCGTTTCTAGCCTACAGCTCAAGGATGGGTTGCTGTTGCCACTACACCCCATTCACTAGCTCCCTGCGCAATAACTACTACGAGGAAAGTGCTTGTACTTTGGGAACCAATCTTCTCTTTGCGCTTTGACTGAAATACAGAAAATCAAACAACAAAGCGCTAAATCTAGCATTAAATTTATCATTGAGGACTAAATACCATCCTAAGCAATCTTGGGAAATAATTCAATAACTAAAGCTAAGTAGAAAATAAAAAGCTGTATGTTTTATAAAAGGCTACACACTTGAGCTAACCTCTGACCAATCATTTCCTCCAAGCCATGTGCAATGTGGCACATTTTCACTATGTCAGATTTTCAATATCACGTGGGTTATAAAATTTGGATCTATAGCAACCCAAATATTGAAGATCATAGTGAAAAATAATTTGAAAAGAGAATAAAGAGGAGCCTTTATTCCTTATGATTATTTCATTTCTGTGTGCCGCTATTTCTAATTCTTTCAGTTGAAAAATATTAGCCTTGCTTTTGACTTTTAAATTTTTATACGATTAGTATATAAACTCCACGACAAAAATTGAATAGAGTATATATGCACATATATTGCAATTTTTTTAAAATGAGTTTCTAGCTAAATTTTTCAAGTCCTATAAATACATACCTGTGTGTGTTTACATGAGTATTAAAACATCAGCTTATGATTACATTTATGTTGAATGTGTTTACATCTATTTTGCCAGAAGTATACATAAGATTTTCACAATAATGCCATTTTAAGGATAGCAGAAAGCAAATATTTTCCAGCACTAAGTTTACTCCCCAAGTACAAAGATGCCTGAACTTATCAGTTGACAATTCTGCATTGCTGGGCTGTAATTGTCCCAATATCTGTGGCTCTGATGTTACCGATGACAGAGGCAAGATCATCCTCCTCCTTGGCTTCATGAAAGAGACATTAATTAATCATTACCTGGCCTTACATCACCCAGGATCCCGGCTTCTGTTGCAAATCAGCTGGAGTGGTGCAGAACACGAGTAGCAGTAGCAACAGCAGCAACTCCACATATCAAAAGACAGAGAAACTGTGGATGACTGCAACTCTAAGAACACTAAGAAGACGGTGGTTTGGAACTGGTACTTGGATTATTTAATAAATAAGCACCTAACCTCTTTTTCCTGATTGGTAGCCAGGACTGGCGGCTTGCCAGAATTGTTTTCTAATTTACACAAACAGGAGCTAAATTTTCCTTGGTTGTGGAGGTGTGAGTACGTGGGACTTCCCATAGTGCGTCAAGATGGAGTGTGGCACGCTGGAAGTAATACTGCCCAGTGTGTCCCCGTCATTTCAGAGCCTATGTCTCATCAATCCACACAATGCCTACTATGAGAAAATGTCTAAATTGGCTACACTCTTCTAATGATCATATATTTTCCTAAAAATATTTTCAGTCTCTCATTTTATGTGCTCATTGTTAGATATTTGAAATAATGTTGAAGAGAACACAGACCACAGTAAGAATTTCTGAAAACCATAAACAAGTGCTGACCTCTTGAATATGTACAAATGTCTTATACACGTATAGATAGATGAGAGAGAGAGAGAGAGAGAGAGAGAGAGAGAGAGAGAGAGAGAGAGAGAGGAGAGGGAGGCAAAGAGAGAGCAGAAGAGAGGAGAGGACGGAAGGAGAAGGGAGGGGAAGTTAGGGGAGAAGAGCAGGAGAGCGGGAGTGCAGCGGGAAGTCCTGTTTTCTCTTGTAGATATGGCTCAACATTGTTGGTTCCAGTAGTGAGCCAGCCGCACTTCTAACACATTTTAGCATACTGAGTCCTCTTAACCCTATGCAATAGACATTCGGTCCATTTTTGTTGCTATAAAAATGCAATATAAGAGGTTAGGCAGCTTTCACAGAAGTAAAACAAACGACAAAAAAGAAAACACCACATTTATTTTCACTTAGTTTAGAAGGTTGAAAATCTAAGATTGGCTAGACCTACAAGTACACCCTCTGGCCGCTGTTTCTGTAGATATACACTCCAGTATGGTACAGCACATCATGACAGCGTATTAGACAAGGGGAACACATGGGAAGATGGGGAAGCTGTAAAATGACTTAGGGACAGGCTTGCTCCGTTTCAACCCACTCTCAGAGGAACAAACTGGGTCCTGCAAGAACCACATTGATCTATTCCAAAACTAGAGCTTCCCCATGACCTTACTCTGGGCTCCACCTCATAAAGGACGCCATCTGTGAGCACTATCTTATTGTGAATCAGAAATAGAAAGTCTTGGAAATGCCGTGAAGCCGCATAAACCACACACACACACACACACACACACACACACACACACACACACACACACAATTTCTGCTTTTACTTCCGCAATGCGTGAACTAGGACACAGGAAAGGAGCTTAGGAATCTCTTTGTATATATAATGACTTTATTAAACTCTGAATTTTTAAGCACAGAGGCAAATCATGGTGTGGCATCCGTTGTGCAAATACGTGTAACTGATGGAATTCTACAACAGAATTTTTAAAGGTATTCCTGTTAAAGGAACCTGGCCATCTCCTTTACTTGTTGAAGTGGTGCTTTAACCTTTTTACTAAAATGTAAGTCCTTTTATTACCAATGTATGTTCACGATACATAATATGAGGCATAATAGTTACACTTATCTTGGGGAATTGGTACATACACATATTGCTTTTGAAGCACGTTGACTCCTCCTGCCTCCCACCTCCCCTAGATCCTTCTCCTTTTCATCACCACAATGTCAACCTGCCATCAGTCTACCATCAAAGATGTTTACTACTATCAATCTTTTATTTTTCTCTTTAAATTATTAGTTTACTACTATCAATCTTTTATTTTTCTCTTTAAATTATTAGTTTACTACTATCAATCTTTTATTTTTCTCTTTAAATTATTAGTAGCATGGGTATCTCAGAGAAGAGAAATAATGTGACATGGGAACTTTTGTGTCTGATTTGTTTCACATACCATCTTAGTCTCAAGATCCATCCATTTTCTTGGAAATAACTCAAATTTATCCAATTTATCCTTTTCATAGCAGAGTTATACATGTATGATCATTTTTTTATCCATTTATCTACCCAGTGGCTCTTTTCTTTGTTTCTGTTGATGCTACTTACTGAGCAAGAGCCAGAATTCAGGTGTGCTTTCCTTATTCCTCTGCCACTGCCACCAGCCAGGCAGTCCTAATGACCTCACTTGACTTTTTAAACAACATCCTTGGCTACCATTTAAGTGCACCTATAATTTGGTCCATGAATATTCTGAGATGGATCATAATACTCACTGATTATAAGAAATACATTATTGACAAACTGGAAAACATACACTGAGTAAAAGAAGCCAGAAAAGAATAACTCCATTTTATATATATATATATATATATATATATATATATATATATATATATACACCAGTTCAGTCTCAGTGAAATAACAGAGACTGGCAAATTATGGACCACATACTGGAAAGGTAAATGAGGGAGATATTAAAACTCAATGTGAAGAAACTTTTGCATACAATGGATATAATTTCCAAATTGACTGCGGTGGTATTTTCAGATATGCATACATGTAAAAACTCATATTTTATAAAGTTATGGATAGTTGTGGCATTTGAATTTTATCTAAACATTTTTTTAGTTATGTTAGAATTATTAGCTTGTCTGCTACCGATCACCAGCTTAGTCTTTCCTTTCATGTGGCCATTCTTTCTCTCACACATCTTTAATATTCCACAGGTACGTTTATTGTAAGATTTATGAATTAACTTTCAGATATCCCACTCGAAGTTCTGTTCCAGAGAACTAGTCATAATGTAAATTTATAATTCTGTATTATTTTCACTCCTTAGTATGTACAATATCACATCAAATCCCACAAGTCACTAGATTATGTTCCACCTGAATTTCTCTGGAGTATTATTTTAAGTAATTAAATCTCTCAGTGAAGGGAACATTGGTGATGAGTTTTATAATACAAAGGCAAATTGTTTTCAAAATGTTTTTTCTGGTCTTAACACATCTCATGAAATAAAAATGTATCTAAGATCTCATTGACCCATATGTTTATCAGCATTTCAGACTCAGTTTTAAGTTGTGCCTGGTAAATGCCTGGACCATCTACTAACTCATTTAATCGGTTGTAACTATTGTTTTGAATAGTGGAATTTTGCCTGTTTATGTCTTTATTTAAATGTGAGAGTCATACCAAATTAAATTTTGTAGATAATTTAAGTTTCTACATCATTTTAAATTATCCCAAAGAGGATTTGATGTATCATTTTCAATTAGTCGTGAGGGGCACCTTACTCTGTGTGGGCTGCTATGACAAAAATATCAAAGGCTAGAAGGTTTATAAATAACAGAAACATGTTTCTTATGACTTTGGAGACTGAAGTGCGAGAAGCTGGAAAATTTGGTGTCTGCTGGGGGTTCAGTTTCAGCCTGGCCATTTCCTTTATGCATCCTGCTTGGGAATAGGAAAGGGCTACCTGAGCCGCTTTCTTCATAAGAACACATGACCCCATTTAGGAAGATTCTATCCTTATATCCTACACATTTTTCAAAGTTATCACCTCTGTATTCCATTTTTTGATGGTTTAGGTTTTTTAATTTAGTATATGTTTGCGATACATAGAAACTCCATTCCCCAGAGTAATTCATACATGTATATACACTTATAAACATACATAAACATACATACTGTATCCTCATCAGTGTCTCTCTCCCCTTCCTTACCCTCCGTTGTCCTTCATCCCCAGATGACTGCACTTTGAGACAACAGACACGTAGTCTGTAAGAGGTTTCGATGATCACGAATCAGGCTATTCTATCAGAGTCAAAGAGGATTCAAACTGAGCTTTGCTATTTAGGAGATCAGTTTATCCTTAATAGACTACCTGTACCCTTAAACAACAGGTGGGTATAGATGGGCAATTTCTGCTGACTCTGAACCCCAGTTTTCCTCTTCATTACCTAGCAGATGTTCCACGCTCATTTGTGCAATAATTTTTACCTTCTGCTCTGTGTTCAGGAAAAGAATAGGTATCCAACAGATATCTGTAATTGAAGATATACTTCAAGATACATGCAAGTCTCTGGTAATTCTCTCTCTTAGGATATTGTTCTGTAACTATGCGGATACTGTTCTTTGATTTATATTCCTGAGGTGATGTAGACTTCCATTTATATCTTTTATCTCTCTTCTAATTTTCTAAGACTATAGGTCAAAGCAGATATTCTATCAATAAAAAGAGATGGATCCTATAAAGTAAAATATCACACATAGCCTGATTAATTTTCACGAGTCAATAACTTTTGCAAATATACACGAAATAAATTGTTCCCAGCACCTGAGCCATTCTCCTCATGCTCCCAATGTCCCTGGATCCCACCCACCGAGGTAACTAATGTTCTGACATTTAATATCACAGATTAGTTTTGCCTGTTTTTGAAAATTTTAGCTTAGGGCAAAATATGAGCAAAAGAAAGCCTGACACTTTCAAGGTAACTCTTTATATCAAGAGAGATACACACAAAGGCAGAAAGGCAGAACAGAGTTGATCTGAGAATTATGGCTTGGAAAGTACCATAAAGTTGTTACTAGCGTGTGGAATGGACTGGAATCATAAATACAGCAAACTTTTTGATTTTTTGAGAAAATTGACCTGCCAACGAAACACAAGTCAGAACTAAACAAACTTAAAACTGTCCAAAAGTTAACCTTTATATAACAGGAAATGAGTGGAGAAAGCCACTAAGTTCCCAAAGGACTTACTTCTCCCAATGGTCATCTTAGATGCAGTCCAAGAGAGCAAATACTCCTGATTTGTTACCAAAGACCACGAGAAGGAGCGGGCAAGTGGACCAATTAAGTTCTAGTTAAGAAACATTTTCCACTCTCAGAGAGAAGGGTCCTCCAAATATCTCTCCATTGAGGCCTGAGAAATGCTATGCACCTGTGACATCGCTGTGTGTCAGGATGGCATAGTACCGAACATCAGTACTGCCCCAGCCTGGCAGCCCTTCAGTTAGTGCTTTGTCACTTATGACTACCGAGGGACATCCAGAACTCTTGACAGCCTCAGTTCCACCACCCGATACGTAAGTCTAGTACCCACTCCTACCTCTATGTGCTGCTATGAAAGTGAAAGTGGCCTGAGGTCAGTGGCAGGTGCACACCAAGTGCTCTCCAAGTGCAACTAGTCATGGCGATTGGATCTTAGCTATATTGTCTGGTAAGTTGTCACCGCTCACCTGCGCGCATCCTTGAGTGCAAAACGGACCAGAGATAAAAGTGACTAAGTGCATTTGTCACTCTAAGAATATATATCTTTGTCCAGAAACCTGGGAATGACTCCAGATACGTGTGAAGAGGCTGGAGAACATAAATTTATGCAGAAAGACCTCATAATACCTGCTTCAGTAGCCTTCAATAACATGCTATAAGTCAGCTATTTCAAGATAATTTTTCTGGTACACTTTTGCAAGAATATTCCACTACCAATACTGGAGAAAATCAATTTCAGACACCACCTATGCTTTCTGATGTGAGTAGCATAGCGTGAGTATCTGTTCAGAACTCTGTGGTTGAAGATGTACAACTCACTCTCCCGATTCCTGTTGTCCGTCATGGACCAAAATTGCCAATGTCTTGATTGTATAAGGACCTTGGCCCAAGTACAGAATGGTCACTAAGAGATGAGATGCACAGTTATCTTTATCGCTGACAAGACAATGGAGCACAAACACACCTCACTCATACACACATTAATACAGAGGTCAGTGCTGTGGATCAATGAGCTACACCACAAAATAGAGGACTTTTCAAAACTTCCTATGCTAAAATAAATTAAATGAGAAAAATCCATTATCCAGTATTGAATTCCACATGGTTTGAAATAGCTACCTCCTGTTTCACCAGTTTTGTGACTTCTTCACTTTTTTATTGCTCTCAACTCGAGCAATATGATGGAAGAATGACACCCAATAGCCAGTCATCTGAATTCTGTTCATTTCACTGTGGAGACCGAACTGGAAGAAGTAGAGAAAGGAGAGAAACTGAGAGTTAAATACAGATGCTAGAAGAAGCTTCATGGCTTCCCTGGTTTTGGTTTATCTCGGTTGTGTGAATAGCCATTAGTACAATTGGGAATTTCTGAACTGACGATTCTGTTTATTTGTGTAGCATTTAAATTTTTAGTCTTTAAATTCTTGAATCTAAATGTGTTGCTCATGGAAAGGAGAGAATTCGGTCTATTCTGTACTAACAATTTGGGACTTAGCTGGAAGACAATTTCCAAAGGAAAGAATCGTTTTTCTCAACACTGCTAATGGCTTCAAGGAAAGGTGTAATTACAAGCATAAAGCTAGATATAAATCTCGCATAAAGCTTCTTGGCTGGAAACACGAGCATCTTGAAGAAGACATCATATTATAATGGATAAATTTGTACTAGAGAAAAGAGTTACTTCGGTAGTTTCTGAATACTAGTGCAAAGGACAATTGCAGATTTTAAGTAACCTTCCTTAGTAACATTCAAAGAGTTTGGTAGACCCCTCTAAAACAGATAGATATAACTGTGTTCATTTTGTTCTAATGTCCTAAAGTTCCTCTTACAGTTTTCAGTTTCTTTGTTAAAAAATTAGAAACATTAAAATATTTGACATGTAATTTATAGCTTCATAAGATAGCATCCCGTTCATTAGAAGTGGAGAAATGGAAGGCAGGCTTTGTTACATTTAAAGTGGATTCATTCAATGAGCCTCTAATCCCCAAAAAGAGCCTCTGTACTGTACTTGTGGTTATTCTAAGTAGTTAAAAACACAATAATCCATTTACCATTTTTGTCCCCCTCCCACATCAGTACTGGTTATACTCAACAAAATAACCAATCGAGCAAAAGTAAATTAGCAAAAGTAATTATTAAATGTTAAAAATAAATGGATAGTAAACATCTTAAGAGCAGTTTTCCCAGCCAGGAATCAATCACACATCGTGTCTATGTGTGCAATAAAAGTGTGACACCTAACACAAAGAAAGAACAATCTCCTCACACTAAAGAAACTAGTGTGTCATAAAGAAATTAAACAACATTTAATTTTATAATAATAAATGTTAACCATACACACTATAAGTAGGAACTCAGATGAGCAACTTGTGCCTTTTTCATTGACATCTTTGTTAGACAATTTTGTGACTTTTGCTAATCTCACATGTTAATGAATAAGACTGTTTTTTAATTGCAGAAATAATAACATTTCAGTTGCAGACTTGCTTTCATTCATTCATTCAGCCATTCAGTAAATAACAACAATCACTTAAATGGTGCAAATATTCTACAGAGAACTAATTCAATTCATATTTTAATTTTATTGCTAAAATTACTACAAAATCTTTTTTATTCAAAATCATATTGAATATTAACATTATAATTTAAAATGTGATTTCAAAGTTATTGATATTTGACCATATTTTTCTCAAAAATTGCTTCACATAGATATTCTAAAGAAAATTATAGACAATATGTAGTTCTAACCCTAAAAATTTGAGTACATACTGCTGTAATAAAAAAGGCACATGCAGTCCAATTATATTAGCATTATTGCCACACATAACAAAATTAATAGTGTTCTCTCGGTATTATTTAATGCATAAATCTGTACTCAAGTTCCTCCAATAATATTAAACTGTCTTGCAGCTCAATTTAAAAGTCAACGCTAAATCAAAGGACACACACCATATCCATGCATATTATCTCTTAAAATAGTTCTTACAACTAAAAGATACCATCCATAAAGAATAGCATACATATTGAGAATGTAGAGCCAGCTAGCTGACACTAATTGAATGCAGAAATTTAATTGTGGCTTTTGTCAGGAACTAGATTAAATTCTCACAAGAATGGTATCTTTGTCCTCTCTCAACCAAGATTCTCAACCCTCTTCTGTAATGCCTGCTCTCTCTCGTCTCAAATACTACTTATTTTCACCAAAACCTTATTCTAGCTAAAGCCATACAAGATCTCTGTTTGTTCATGAACATCTTTAAGAGTCTACAAAAAGCCAGAGAAGAAAAGCCAGGTGACTAATTGAATGAGTGAAGGACTGAAAGAAAGGAGGCAGGGAATTAGGGTAAGCTGGAAGAAACCTGATTTCCTCGTTGAGGAAGTTGGATGTGTCTCAGATAAAAAGAAAGCAAGAACTAAAGAAAAGTGTTTTCCAGGGGCCTGTTTGTTCATTATTGGCCGGAATGCATTTTAGCCTCTACTTATTCAAAAAATCAGGAAGCTAGATTTTGACGTCAAAATAAAAATTTGGCTTGGAACTCATTCTATAGTGAGAAAAGTCAGCGTAGCCAAGAAGACGAATGCACGAGTAGCACAGATACTACACACCCGAGAACACGATGTTTTCCCAAAATGCCCAATTAGGTCTGATGTGACTTCAAACTCTCAGTTACCACATACCACATAAGGTAAGAACACAGATAGAGACTAAAGCTCTCATTTCTTAAACTCTAGAGCTCATAAAATTAACCATGTGTAGAGGTTGTGATAAAAGCACATATGTCATCTATTAAGGTGAGAATTATTTCAATTTATAAAGGAAACAACAAAGATTATGCTCATTGCTAATGCCTAGTTTAGGTAACTTTTGTTAGGTGAAGAATTGGAGAAGATTTTATCAAAATGACTGAACCAAACAGGAGCCAAGAACAAAGAGAAAGTGCTGAGATTACGTGTCACTGCATGAACCTGGCTCATTCTGTGACTCGGTCTTTTCAAACTCATGTCTCTTTGTGTTAGCTCGCTCACTTCATGGGCATCTTTCCTACTCATTTTTTTATGCCCCCACTTTGGTGTCTCTTTTTAACCAATAATCCAGTCCATGAACAAAAACACCCTAAATGCTAGATTTCTGAAGAAAAGAACAATGAGGCATGCTACCCTGGAGGATTCACTCAGAAACCTTTATCTTTTTTATTTATTGAATTAAAAGGCCTTAAATCTAAAACCTTTTTATAATCTGTAAGACATTTCTTTCCATCTAAGATTATGATAAAACACAACGGAATGAATGACAATGCCCAATATGAGCAGGATCCACTTATCCTTTATTTGAGTTTGGAATAACGTAAGTAATGGAAACCTTATCTTCACAATATTGGATAACCCAGAGGTCACCGTGTATATTAAGAATATTAAAAATGTAAAATATAATATAAAATAAAAACTTCTTTGCTCAGGACAATTTTGTCATACTATTTGAAGTAAACCTAATTTATGAATAAACTGATGCAAGTATGAAATTAATGTACAGGGTGTCCCAAAGTCACCATACAAAGAAAAAATTAAACCTCTGGCCACTCTATATTACATAACAAGTTCACAACTTATCTTCAACTACTCATCCCTTAATTCTTACCATTGTGCAATACTGTCTATAAATTTTGCCATTAGAAGATATACCTATATAAAATATGAGAAATTATAATTTTAATATGCAAAACGCAGAATAAATCTACAACTCTATTTAGAATTTTACAGAATTTACATAAACCCATACTAAGATCGCTTCTGTATTTAGAACACATCTAGAATACACTGCAGTGCAATTGGTTACCTAGGAGATTAGGATGAAGTAGAAAACTCACAAGACCTATGGGATGCAGTTCTTTCTTAAAACCACATTAATGAAGAATCACATCTAGGCTGTGGGTAAGGAGGCCATGTTAGTCATCGTTTTATTGTTGTGAGAAAAAAAAAACAACTTAGAGGAGGAAAAATGTATTTTGACTCCTGATTTCAAAAGTTGTATTCCACGACTGGTTGGCGCCATTGCCTCGGAGCCTATGGTGAAGCAGAGCATCACAGAATGGGCACGTGGGCGGGCAATGCTGCTCCCCTCCTGGCGGACAGGTCAGACAGGGAAGGGGAGGAGCTGGGAATGCAACCTATGGTCATAAATTGTCCCGTCTGTCCCTGCTGTACATGAAACACTGAGCCTCATCACTTCTCCGAAAATTTCAATCTTGCTGATGACTTGTAGCACCTTTTTAAAAAGTCATCTTAGAAATTTTTTTCTCTCATTTCTATTTCTATAACACTATAATATTCCAAAAATTTTAAGGATTGAGCATGGGAATGAAATTACATATTTCCAACCTGATTGATTAAACACATTTCATAGAGGCTGAGTTCAGAGTCATTTAGATTACAAAGGCGTTATTAAAAATGGACAGATCTCATTCAGAGGACCTAACCAGAGAAGCCACCTTCTCAACCAGATGTTTGTTTGTTTTTATTTTTTACAGGTTTATTATAGAAATGAATTTTTAAAAAAGGAAAATAGACTATAAGCCAACCCATTCTATGTAAATAATACCTAGTCACTTTCAAATAAAGTTTAAATGTTGCTAGCTGCAGGTTGAGATTTTTAAAGTCTAAATAATGCAACTCTGACCCATAACACGTGCAGAAAGCAGCCCTCTTTCCACACCATTTTCTCTATAGCAAGAGACCAGACTGACCAAGACTTCATCAAACCTAGCCACCAGATCTTTTATATTTTTGCTTCCACTACCAACTTAAAAACAGCCAAAGAAAGCCAAAGATGTTCCTCAAATAACCGCATGATATGTCTTGCTGTTAGCTCGCCTGTCTCTTAGTCCCCCATACCAGGTGCCTCCAGTGAAGTATCCCAGAGGCCTTTTCTCTTCTTCTCCCTCCAATGCTCTCTTACCTTCAGCCTGTCTCTGAGTCTCTGCCAGTGATGGTGGCTGACTCCCTTGCAATCGTAAGCTCTAAAAAATTAGTTTTGATTTCAGTAGGAGATGGGTCTTTTTCTATTTTCATAAGTTAAAATCTATAAGAAGGTAAAATTTGAAGCATAATTTCACTAAGAAAATCTAGCCTTATTTTTATGGCCAGATACAATCAAAACTTCAAAGACAAAATTCCCTAGCTATCATTTGAAGAAAGCACCTTGCTAAGTGTTTTTGTTCTATCTGTGTAACCTACATGGTCTGTATGGATGTTGCCTGAATAGACTGAGGTCAGACCAAAAAAAAAAAAAAAGGATGAAGAAAAAAGCTCTTCAGAATCTAATAGACTTCTTTAAAAGTACCCAAATCATAGCTAATACAACTAGAACTGAAGTGTTCCAAAAGCCTCTAAGCATGGATCAAAGGCCAATAGGAAAAAGACCTCCGCTACTGAAGAAATAAAGGTATCCATCCCTAATGTGGCAGAAGTTGGTGACGTATTCAACTCCTAAAGCAACACAAAGCCAAGAAGGAATCATTTTTAGATAAGAGGACACAACTAATGGGTATTCTCAGCAAACCTAAGAGCTGTGCTCCTGCAATAGTGTGACGACAATGGTTTCTACCTCCACAGTTCCCTCCAATGATTGTTTTGCCAATATACAGTGTAAAGAAAACAAAGACTAAAAATTGCTTGTCAGTATTGTCGAAACATGACTGGCATCACGAAGGGGAGAAGCGGGAGGAGGGTGAATGCCCCTTCTTAGCTATAGCAGACCCTGACAGGCTGTGCGCTGACAGGCTGTGCTATGTCCGCGTGGAGAGGCTAAGGAAGAAAGGAAGGAACATTTGAAGGTCAAGTGAAATGAGCTGTTTACATTTTTCCAGTTAACAAAACACATTTCAAAGGCCACGAATTTGAGTCATTGAAGAACTTTTAAAAGGTGCAAAATGATGCAAGCAATAACATTAAGAGTTAGAACTCTGTGGGCCAGGCCGCCTCGTAGGCAGTCGAGAGAAAAGTCAATTGTACAATCTGAAAAGGCAAAATAATTAGCTGTTAAATATTTCAGTATCTGGGGGAAAACAACTACAGTAAAGTGAGATTCCTTGATGTTTTATAACACAAAACACTCAAACAGATTTGAGTAACTCAACTTTAGTTACTAAAGTGTTTTCTCGGGTATTAAAAAGAAATAAATGATATGAAAATGAGGATGTTTCACTTTCAAATAAAGTAGCATAAAGAAACAATGCCAAAACAAAAACTATGTTGAAACACCTATTGAACATATTGAAGCTTTGCTGTATGTCTCGAGATACAAAGGAAGTGTGAAACTTACTAGCGAAGAGGGATTAATATTCAAACAAACACAAGGGTTAGACGTAGTTGTAGGTGTTTTGTTCATCTGTACTCAGTAACAGAAATAACACTATGCAGAAAAAGATTTTGTAATGCCAGTGACAATCTAGGAAAAGATACACAGACAGGAACAAAATACATAAGAAAATAACAACTTGATATCCACGTGACTAAGTGATTTCCCTAAAAATTCAAAAACAAATTTGCTTTATATCTTCCCCTCGTAAATAACATAAGAGCTTTAATAGTACCCTGAGTTGAAAAGCTCTGTATTTTTCTCACTATACTTTAGGCATGTGCTGGTGTTGGCAAAAATACTTCAATATATTGACAATGAAAAAAATAATAACATATAATTATCTCATGGCCAAGTTTATTACACATTAGCTTGGCCATTACCTATCGGCATTTAAATAGCTCATAAAGCTTATTCAACTGTTTTTTTTTTTTTTCTGGCTAATTCTAGTTCCAACTCACTTTGTGAGGGAGTGAAAATATTAACAGACCCCTCTTCCTAAACAAATCTGATGTTGTGTAAATTCAGCATCTGTGTGTGTGTGTGTGTGTGTGTGTGTGTGTGTGTGTGTGTGTGTGTGCGTGTGCATATGTGTAAGCAGCTTTCATGTTCAACTATGCCTATTCTACAAAGTGGGAATCCACTATTGGAGAGTATTGTGCCTGTAGAAAATGTCAATAGTGAATCAAGAATTTATCCTCCTAATAACACTCGTCTTACGTTAACTGGGGAATCCTAGTTGCTAAAGTTGAAAATACAAAGACGGGCTTTATTTAGGGGATGCTTGAAACCATATCAGAGGTACTCATGCTTAAAATTCACATCAGCCCTTTGGTTACAACACATTTGAAGCTCAGATTCAACTACTCAATATATAAACGATTGTGTTCTACTCAATGAGCAAACAAATATGTGCATCTTCTAATGTCTTTTCCCATTGTCTAAGTTTGTCCCATGTTTCTTCTTTTTTTATCCATTTTACTCAAAGATATGACTATCAGGCGTACATTGCTGTAAATTTCATTCAGTCTAAACAATCAAAACCTATCTCGCAGGAAGTGGCCTTTACTATGACTAAGTGGCCTCATTTTTTCAGCCCCATCTGACGCCTCCTACCAACTTTTGATTTAACAGACGTCCTGAGTTTATCTCGCTAGGGATTTCGCAACTCTCTTCAAAAGTGGCCTTGTGCAAATGTCTCTTTCTGCTCAAATCTATCCTAGAAATATAAGCAAGTCATTTTCCTAAGACTAATGTCAGACCACTTTACTCTTGGTGCCACGTTACTCCCTATAGTATAAGATAAAAATGTATTAACTCCACTAGCTGTATCTCCAAGCTACCCCTCTAGACATTCCACATTCCTGAAGCTTGGACACTCACTTTCAACTAATAGAGTTCTACACTTGCTAGTTACTGCGTAAACTGAAAATATGATAGCTTGGAACTGCATATCCTGCATGAAGTCTCTCACAGGGCATGTCTGCATTCACTTTAGAAATTCTTTACCTGTAGAAGACCTGGACTTTCAAGGGAGAACAATTTTTATCTTTTTCAGAAATCTAAATGGAATTTATCCATCCAAATACTATTAGACAACATCTTTCCTGGAGCTATAATTTATACAAATGCTGTCCTGTGTATGCTATAGATTATAATCTTCTGAAAGGAGAGGCTGATTGATTTGTGCATTATTAGGACCCTGTTTAAGATGTTTAAAATATGAGTTATCCATAAACATTTGCTGGATGGTTGAAATAGTTGAGTACTAGAATGAATGAATTCTACTGCAGGATACACACTGTGTGAGCAAGTTTTCACAGAAAAGACTGAGAAGTTAATGTGGATGGAGTAATCAGAGTACTTCCACACTTCAGGATACACAGCTGAAATTTCAGCTGAATCTTTCTGAAGATTGCACATAGAATACACAGAGATTCCTGCAATTAAGGAAGAGTAAGTTTGTTGCCTTTCCACATCCTTTTAGGGTCTACCCCCCATGGCATCCATCTAACATTGCATTGCCTGTCTTCAACTTGACAAATCCAAGAGTGTTTTTATTTTCTCTCTCTCTCTCTTCAATAAGAAACACAAATGGAAGGCAATTCTCACTGGAAACAAGACATCTTTGATTTGTGATACTGAGGAGCAAAGTAAGGTGCGCTGTACCCCAGAGATTCATTCCTAATCCTGAACAAAATTTATCTTCTTTTTGAGACAATTTCTCACAGTTGCTGAGTACAGACTAGAACTTATGATCCTTCTGCCTCAGGTCCTCTAGGTGTGGAATCCCAAGTGTGCAAGTGTGCACCATGACACTGGCTGGGAGGCATCTGTAACTGTTTGTTCCAGCATAAACACATCCTAAAAAGTATTCTAACTTAAAAAAGAAAAGAGGAACATGAACAAAAATATAACAACAGTCAAAAAAAACTGAATCAAAGAGTTTAGATGGTTAGAACATGAAGGACATGTTTCCATCTACAGGTTATGACTTGTTTTTAGTTCATAAATAATTGTTTTTCATATAAGATAAAAAATTGTGTTACTTAATATCTTGGCTTCTATAATTTACCTGGTATTACTCCAGTTAAGTTATAGTTTATGAAGTTAGTAAAAATTAAAGTAGAAATATTAATACACTTTTGTAAGGCAGTTTTTTAAAAATTACTTGAGTTAGTATTTTTTTTCTAGAAGTGTGCTAAAGTGTAGGCACTATTTTTAATGATACAACAAAAAACAGTGTAAGCTTTTGAACTATATAAACTCACATGATCTTTTAAATAAGCAAGAGGAAATAATATACATATAAAATATAGATGTCAGATGAAATGAAGACTTGGAGAAAGCCAGTGCTCGCTCTGATTTATCAGAGAGGAACCAGAGGAAGGAAAGAATAAACAATGAAAATACACTAATATCCGAGAATTTAAAGCCAAAGTTAAAGGATTACCCTGGAATCCTAGTAGATTCCTCTGGGTAAAGTATTTGTATACTTTTCTATATCTGGACCTGGAATCTGATAAAAATGACTAGCTAAATTTACCAAAAATTTGGCTGCAGTGATATTTGCTGAAAGTTTAAATTTGTCACTTCTACTTCTATTATTTTTTTTATTTTTCCTTGTATTCCACACTCCTGTTTTCCTCTTCCAACATCAGAGTGTTAACAACAGCGGTAGGAAAGTTATTCTTGTAGCTATCTAAATTTGAAAAGAAAATATGCATTTAGTTTCCTGTAGAAAGCTTGGTTTTCATGAGTCCATTTATCACAGAGAAAGGTGGCACTGCCGGACATGCCAATCACAGATTCAACATGATTCGTTGTTCACAGTATCACAATCTTGTTTCTAATTCTTCATTAACATCACACTGATGTCATCTCAGCACCATCCCCCCCAAAGAGCTTGAGATCACAACCACGGGTGCAGATTACAAGTCATGATCATTCTTCCCCCTTAACGCAGATGCACTAGGACAGGGAGACATTTTAATTTTTTTAAAAAATCACTGCCACGATAAAGCATAAAGTAAATGAGTCACAACTATATCTAATAACCTCAAGATTAAACTCCACCACGAGGGGCTTAGCTCACCAAAGCTGAAACACATCCACAGTGGAATGAGGAAATCATGCCTACTCCTAAATTTTTTGAATACCTGTGACTTTTAAAAATTAGAAAAATGAAAGAGCAGGTGAGATTTTAAAAATGAAATGAACATTTTTAACCCATACACTATAGTGATAGTCACCAAGAACAATGTCTTCAAAATGTGTGCATGTTTCTTGGAATCAAGAAACCTATTGACCTGAGAAATCTAAAGGTACTTGAACAAGTACAGAAAATCATATGGGAATCAACAATACTGTAAAAATATGACTTCCTCCCAAGTATCATATTTCAACTATAATTTTAGTCAGAAAAAAACCACTCAGAATCAGTTCAGGAGTGTAAATTGTAGAGCGTAAGACTAAATATTCAATTTGGCCCTTGGAAAAAACACAGACACGATAGCATAGAAGCAAACTGAGCAAAATATTAATAGATAATGAATGTTTTTAATCTGAAGATGATTGCTGATTTCCTCATCACAGTGTGCATTCTATTCAGTATTTATCTCACAGCTGTTACAAAGTTAATTCTTACTGTGAAATTCCAATGAAATGTAAATGGAAATTGATTATAAAATATAAAAAATATTATGCAAATATGGAAAATTTAAAATCCGCAATAAACACTAACCATCTGGTCTTTCAATACTACTGATTTTGGTTGTCTTGACTTTATAAGACATATTCCTTCTCTATCAACAGTTTTTTTCTCCTAATAATTTCTGAAGTACTTAGAAATCATCGTGGAACTCAGGGACCATGTCCTCAATTTTCTCAGCAGATAGGCTTCTCTTTTGTTCTACATAGACAATGAAGCAGCCCCCAGACAGAAATCCTTCCACATCGTACAAGATGCCATGCAAGCAGATGTTCACAGGCATCCACTGATCCTTCTGTTGTAACTGTTTCCACATTACATTACAGGGGATGCTGTCCCCTCACATAACCACCTTCCTCCTTTGTACAAGACTTTCCTCTTCCCTTCCTTAAAAACTTAGAAAATTTTATGTATATTTTTCCACACAGCGCTCTCTAAAAAGACTCTCACTTTCAAAATGCTCCATTTTTCTTCACTAAAAAGAAAACAACAGAGAAAGACCCTGCCTCAAAAAAAGAGAAACAAAAAGAAAACAGCAGCAATAACAACAAATTTATTGTACTCCTTTCCATTTATATAATTAAATTTGTGAAAAGTCTGTCTTGACTATATTTTCATTTCTTTAACTCTCTCTCAAATCTAGCTATGTTTCATTGTCCTTTCATGGTTATTTTTAAGATCCCAGACATCTTTTATGACCCTAAAGCCAATGGAGGTTTTCTCAATGTATTTCCTGAAAATACCATTGACTTATTTTCCTTGTACTTCTCTTGACTATCACATTTGGTCTCAGTGACCATCATACGCAGACATTTCCAAGTTTACATCTCCAAATTTGTAATTTAAATTAGAGAGCCATGTATTGAATTTCTCGCTTGCTATATGAGATTCAACAATATATAAAATATGATTTCCTCCAAAATACTATTAATTTGGACATGTGGCCAAATTAAAAATCTCCCATAGCATTATATTAACATGGTCGTTTTTGTAAAGTTCTATTTAGTTATGTGCCCTATTTAACACAGGGATTCTTAGTCAACTACATAAGTTTAAGTGTCACTTATACCACTTAAAAGATACAGTTTAAGTTTTAGCATGTGACTTTGTGTTTAACTGAGAATTAATTGACTTAAAGTTGAGAACATAGTCTGATGTAGTAGACACTCAACAACCAGTAGATTTGATTATTCATTATCTCCTACCTCAACTAAGTCCTACACACTTAGTTACTTACTACACACTTAGCTAATTAAGTGAGATATTAATCTCAGAATCATCCTTATATGTACCAGTTCTTTAACTTCATACGCATTCTCCTTCTGGCTACCAGCATTTGTGCCTCTAATGAAGTCTCAAAAATTTCTGTCAAAAATTTTCCTCTATCATTCTTAATGCAGTAGAAACAGCTGTTATAAATCCCATTATTTTTTTCCTATCATTGCCAATCCAGAGTTCTGAATTACTTACCAGAATCTTTTATAAAGGAAACAAAATTTTTTCTCCTCAGTTACACTATGAAACCAATTGGATGATTCAATTTCAAATCTTAAAGGATTTTAATTTCAATATGCAATTGCTAAATACATATATTTCATATTTAACCATAATTTATGACATATAAAATACTTGGGATTTCTCAAGGGACACAGGTGGGTTTTTGTGTGCTAGTGGAATGACCATTGTCTTGGAGTTCTTACGCACCTGTAACCAGAACACCCGAATAACCAATAGGGACATATTACCTCTACCCTCCAATTATCCAATAAGAGAAAAGTGAAAAAGTTAAGTTGATCACCAACGGCTGATAATTTAATACTGAAAAAAATCTGTAAAACCCTAAAAGCATAGGTTGTGGAGGTTTCTGGAGCGTGGTGCACCTGGAAGGGGTGTGGAAATTCTTACTCCTTCCGGAGCTCGACCTGCACATCTCTTCCCTATGTGATTCTAAGTTCTGAGTCACTCAGAAAATTGTTTAAATTCAACAAAGGAGTCCTTAGAAACCTTTTTTTTTTTACCCTAGTAGGTTGCTTGTATATTTAGATGGCGATCAACTGCATGCTACTGGTAGAGCTGAGATGGCAACCTGGGGGAATCTGATGCTATTGACACACACATGGTGTCAGAATTGAATTGAAATAGAAGATGTACAGCTGATTTCTGCTGCAGATGACTGGCCTGCGTGCTTGGGTGGTGCTTACTTAGGGCGGCACACGTTTTGGTAGCTGGAGACCCTGAATTTACTGAATAATAGATTTTTTTCTATTCTTATCATCATTTACCTGTGAAGAACACCTGCAAAGAAATACAAAATGTTGATGGCCAAGTAAATTTGGAAAACATTGCCTACTATTTCTCTTCTTAGAGCATTACTACTAAGAACATTATTTTCTCTCATGTAACTTAGTATTTGCCAATATGTTTGATCATCAAACATCATTGTAAAGTAACATGACTAGGATACCTTGGGAAGTGCCGTACACTTAGTGTTGATTCATGAACTTTACTTTTTAACAGTGCAAGGAAAAAAAAGAGTTGTATGTTTAAAAGACAACTGGAAATAACATGAAGAATGGATTTAATGATATTCTTAACATATTGATCACAAAGGGGAGTATTCTATTATTTTCCTTAAGTGATTTAATGTAACATACTAATCTTTACTATGTTTCCAAATATTAACTCAAAATCTTCTCTCAGTCACCAAATCTCAAAATCCACCACTGTGTTCTCCAGAATCTCCGGCACTCTCCAGATAATTTTCATTCTCCCTGCTATTACACTTTTCAAGCATTCATTATATTTATTGAGCCTGTAATTTCCTTAAAAATATCACAAATTGCTTTTTAGATTTTTAACTGGTGAGTGAGGGGAGACAGGGAGCAGGGAGCGAGGTCAAATTTGGAATGAGGTAAAAAGCAATGGAAAAGAGAGAAAATATTTAAAACAAATTTACTAAAGGCTAAGAAAATGTCAGGAAAAGGAGTTGCAAATATTGGCATACTGAAGCAGATTATATGGAATATCTATTTTCAATTAATTTTGCTCATTTTCAACTTTACCTCCACTCTAAGTGATAATGTGGCAATCTTCAGGCTATTTCAATATTCATGACAACTTCTTGAGGCTGAATGTCAAATGGGTATTATCACATGCAATGTAAACTGAAAATCTCTTAGTCTAACAGAGTTCATCATAACCTAGCCACTATCTGCCTTTCCCATTTGTACTTCCACATTGCAGCATCATGAACTCATTTCTCTAGTTATTTTTATAAGATTTCAGAACAGTCTTCTGATAGAAAATTGTATAACCAATCCCCATCCTTCTCACTTTCTCTCCTCCTTGATGCCTGGGGAGATTATACTTCCCAGTATCCTTATATATGTGTGAGTCCTTGTAACAAGTTGTGGCAAGTGGATTTTAGACAGTATAGATGCATGCCACTGTTAGACCAAGTATTCCACTGTGGAGGAAATGCCTTCCTGTTCTTTCTCCCTGATGTAGAGACTCACCACACCCCAACCCCCAAAAAAAGAACATTCATTCTATGTGCTTGAGCTCTAACATGGTGGAATCTTTGCCAGAATAAACTTATGAATGACTGCTGAGCAGTAGGACATAAAAGATTAGATAGATTTCATTACTTTTAGCCATTGAGACACGCGAGAGGACTTGTCTACCTGGGTGTAACCAAGCCCTCCTATAACCAAAAGAACTTTATTAGCACTGTCACTGATTTTTAGAGAAAATACCTTCAAATTATTTTATCTCTTTGTAAGAAAGATTAGAAAGAAGGACGGAACACATCATGTTTTAATTCAGAAAAGAAAAATATAACAAGTCATATTTTAAATTTTTTATAATTATCCCATTGAGTAGTCTCTGCTAAAAGTCAGAGTACCTTCAGTATAAAAGCCAGGGAGGCTATTTTTTCCTTCTCTTTCTTTCTTTGTGGTAATCTTTCCATTACACTACAGAATGGACATCAGTTTGAAGAACATTAATAAGTGATTATTCTTTCCCATGTTATTATGGTCATTTCACTTAAAAATATTACTGTATTCAGAATAAAAATTCCTGGAAAAAATGTTCACAAGAAATGTCTGAAAAAAAATTCTCAAAGAACCATGTAGATGAAAGAATAAATATCTCTATGTATATAAGGTTAAACCTTTTCTGAGACTTAGGACTATATAAAATCAGTAAGTTATTGTTACCAAAAACAGAAGGCTAGATTGTTTCCCTCTGGTGATTTGGTAGTGTGTGTCTGACATTTTAAAAAGTCATTTTTCTTTTTGTTATTTGAATCTACCTTCTGAGGAATTCTCTTTATATATGTTACTTGAAAAGTTTTGAGGCAGAATGAACTAAAAGGTTTATCACTACACCTTCTATCTTATTTTTTGAAATTCTAGTCCCAAAATGACTTCATGTCTTGAAAGTATAGAAGGATTCTCACCTTAATTCATTTTTTAAAAATCATTTGCTTTCTTAGACACACATTCTATCCTAATCCTGCAGCTACTACAATAGCGCATTGTGTTGTGGAGAATCGAAAAATAAATAAATAAATAACCAGATGAACCATGGAGTAGATCAATGAGAGACCCTTGTATGCATTGTCACTTAATGATGTTGCAAATGGAGAGAGAAGTGGACCAATGGTGACCCTATAGAGACAGATGAGTTGGGAAAATCTCCTTTCCTTATCTAAGTCCTTCTAAAGTACAAAATTCTACAGCTTCAATCTCTCTCTCCCACCCAGGGAAAAATTGTATTGACATTTTTTAATTGTACTTATGCATGCAGACTGAAACAAAATTGGATCATTTACTAAATTCCATCTAGCTTCAATAACTTTGGTTTAGAACTGAAAATTGAAAATACAGCCTTGGTTTGACCTTTGCTTTCTTATTTAGGACAGTCATTGTGAAAGATTTTAAATAGAATATGATCATATTAACTAAGGCTTCTTCAAAGGTCAGCCTTTCTATTTGTCTGAATGGTTTTTATCCTAAAAGAGTCATGTTTTCACTTAGCTTTGACCCACAAGCTTGGCAAAATAATCTATTGTCCCAAACTTGTCAATTCTATAGTTTGGTTTAACATACAAAATATCAGTCAGGAAAATTGTGACGTAACATTTCGCACATTGCTCTTGTTACAGGAAGGAACCCGGGCATTGAGGAAAGAATGGCTTCTTCAAGAACCAAAGGGGAGATCTCAAAGGACCTTTTGGGAAGACACAGAAAGATATCGTCTACTTCTCAGTTTCTAGGAAAAGAACTCTCCACATTAATAACATTTCATTATATTTACTTGCACGTAAATACACTGAGATTCATGCAAGGTAGAAATACTGAAACAAATCCAGTTTAAAAAACCTACTCCACATTAAAGAAAATTGAACTGTGAATGGTACTGGGAGAGAAACAAAGTTCTTGATTTGTGATTACTAACCAGAAACATTTATTCCATGTTGCAACAAATATGAAGATATGCTAAGTTAAATAGCGTGTGAGGGCAGAGCTAGGGAAGAATATATTTAGCGTGGTTTTCTCTAGAATTTCTTTCAAAAAATGAACCTCATTTAATTCTTCTTTTCAGTCAAGAGGAAACATGCAAACTTATATAACTTATAATAATACACTATTAGTTAGGGGATGCTATTATCGCTTTGGTTACACATACTTATATTCAATCTAGAAAATACAGACTGTTGTGCCATACATAAAGTTACATGACAGAGACTTAAAAATATGGTTTCTGCCTTCAAGGAGCTTAAAACAAATACCAACAGCAACCATTAAGCTAGCAACAACAGATTGTTATGTTTGCAACTGTGGGTTTATCAGCCATCATCTCCACTGAAAGATTTTATTGCTATGATGTGGATCTCACTATACATCTTATTTTTAAAAGTGTGATAACCAACTCTATCTTAATCTAACTTTTCTGATTAGAAAGAGCTGACATAGAAGTGTGAAAACAAAAGAGACCTATAATTTTATACTCTTATCCGGTGCTTCCCCTGGCAGGCTGAGCAATTGCCCAGTTTGAGCAGTAGAATAATTTCCAAATGGTTTCCCATTACACTCTTTTTGTTCACTCAAAAATTTAGGTCACACACACACACACACACACACACACACACACACACACACAGAGAGAGAGAAACTTTCTCAAATTAAAAAAAATAGCTTATGTAGACTTTAAGTTATTTGAACTAGAGTTCATGTTAAGAGCAGTAACAAGATATGATGTCAAGATGGCAGCTGGATAACAGAGCTTTACAATGTCGTGTTGTGGAGCCACGTAAGAAGTTGAATATATAGTCAAAACTGCCTATCCGATGTAGCTAGGACAGAAAGGAACACCCCAACAATTGAGAGGAAGTCTCAGTAAGAATCCCAGAAAACACATGGGAAGTGGAAGTAAAAGGTAGCTAAAGAAGCCATCCCAGGTGAATGGCTGGGAGGCTCTGGCAACCACAGACACAGTAAGTCCCACCGGGAGCCCAGAACCTCTGATCATGATAAGAGACGAAGGAACACCCTGACAAGTAAGACAGGAAAGGGAGGAGAACCCCTGCAATTTAAAGGGGGCCATGGGAACGTCAGAAATCCCAACGACATATCAGAAATGGCGGAAAACATCAGCCCAGGAAGAAGCTCCAGTTTGACTGAGAGTAACCTGGAGCTGACACCATCCACAGAGGGAAGAAATCCCAGAGTTTAGAATCTCAGATCCGGGTGAGCATGGGTCTGGAGAAGTGGGAATTGACAGCTTCTGGGATCCCTGGCTTCCAAAAAACAAGCCAGCAGGTAGTGCAAATGACAAAGGCAATGCGAGCTCCCCCTAGGAAAGGCCACCAAGAGTCTAGATGGGAAGCAACGCTTGGCAGCTACAACAGACAATGATGTAAGCACAGGCCATTAAAAAAGAAAAGAGCTGGAAGCTGAACGACTTAGAGTAAAAGAAACAACAGAAAAGTACAACAGGACTTTTGGGGTCATTCTTAACCAATACAAAAATCAAACTGGCACAAGAGTCGAGAGACCCTCATCACCCCAACCCCCACCCCTACCATATCGACACTCTCATAGCTATTCAAAGAAACCTCTCTGGTGGACCTTTAATGTTAAGTCCCTGAACAGCAGAAACATGGGAAGATGGCAAGGCAACAGAACACACACAAAAATACCTGAGATCCCAGAAACTACTGGCACGGCCCTTACATAGTGGAACACGTGGGGAAGGAAGTCAAAGAGCAAATGAGTGAGTTAAACAGTCATTTCAAACAAGATATTGTCAAAGAAATGCAAGCGAAGATCAATGGGCTTAAAGAGGAACTTACCAAACAAATAGTGGATACAGAGCTTACTGAGCAGGTAGAAGTATAGATAAAAAGTTGACTGAGGTAAACAAGGAAATGTAAATATAAAGGGACGTTTTGATAGAGAAGTGAAAGTTTTGAAAAGAAATGTAGCTGAAATTCAGAATATGAAAAATACATTTGAAAGGAGAAGTTGACTCGAGCATTGTGAGGACAGAATTTTAGATTTAGAAGAAAAAAACAAAGGAAACAAATGCCATGGGACACAACTTCAAAATTTGAAATGAGCAAAGTAGCTGGATACAACAGCTAAAGGACGATTTGAAGAGGACCAATCTCAGAATTATGGGTGTGGGAGAAAGAGCAGCAAACAATGCTGAAGGTATAAAGAATGTATTCACTGAAATCATGCAAGAACATTTCCCAAATATAGGAAAAGAAATTAACTTTCAGGTACAAGAAGCTTATAGAACACCAAAAAATCTCAACCAGCAATGAGACTCACCATTACATATCCTAATCAAAACCTCTGAATCACAACCTAAAGAGAAAATTTTGAAGGCAGCAAGAGAAAAACAGACATTATCCTATCAAGGCAAACCCATTTGAATTACCTCAGATTTCTCAATGCAAATTTTAAAGGCCAGGAGAGCCTGAACAAAAACCTTTCAAGCTTTAAAAGATAGCAAATGTCAATCCAGGTTGTTACATCAGCAAAATTATCTATGCAAATTAAAGGGTAAATAAAAATTTTTCATGACCAAGAATCCCTAAAGAAATTTGTGACAACCAGCATTGCAGAAGCATCGCAGAAAATAAGTGAAGGAATTTTTGATAGAATCAGAGAGACGAACAGCAGTAAAAAAACCTGGAGGAAAGAAAACATCTAAAGAGAAAGCGTAAGAACAAGAACAAACTATAGACTGGTATTTGAACCATTTGACTGCTGTCCTACTAAAACAGTAACAGATTTCTCATAAATTTCTTGCAACTACCCCATATAATTATTATTTTAATAGTATATTAGATTGTGAAGCATAATAACTGTATTCAACATGGAGAATTGATATAAAATCTTTAAAAATTATAATGCATAAATTTATGCATGCATGGGTATATAAAATGATAAACCAAATGTGGCAAAGTGTTAGTAATTAATGAAATATGAGTAAAGAATTTATGAAAGCTTAAAAATCAGAAATTACTAAATATGCCACTGTATCTAATAATGATATAATGATAACCTGAATGTCTTTTGAATGTACGTTTATCTTTAAGTACTCAGCTAAGGAATACAAAATTTAACTTCTCTCTTTTCTTTCACCCATTTTCTAGCCCTATCGATTTCATTGCTATTGTTCTTTTCTTATATGGACTGGTGAGTGCTGTCATGTTAAAGAATGTCAGCAAAGATAAATGAGATACCAAAATAAATAAAGAAATAAACATTTGGCAAATCATCCCAGTAGAAGGTTCTGCTGAAGCGAGAGAAGAGGCATTAAGATATGGCCACCGCAGGGCATTCTTGGTGGAAACTGAGCTAAAGAGTGGAGAAGTGAGTCAGATGCAGAAGATTAAGCATGTTAAATACTGCATGGTTTCTCTGATTTGGGAAACCCAGAATACAGGCATTCTAAAGAACCAAATGGGTGTGACAGAGGGAGTTGGGGTGGAGGGAGAAAGTGTGGAAGAAAAAAAAAAAGGAAAGAGATTGTAATGTTGATGTGATGTATATATGCACAAAATACTCAAGTTCATTGTAAACATTATGCATATATATACATATATACATATATCTGTGTAATTGGGGAAAAGAAAAGATGTATGTATGGAGATGTATATTTAAATATAAAAAAGACTTGATACTGAAACCAAAAAAAATGAAATAGTTTTCTGCATAGCCTAGTTAAATCATATAAAAAGTGCCTTTTTCCAAAAAAAAAAAAAAAAGCTTGGGGGAACAGATTTGAGGTTTCTTTCTTGCACTTACAGAATATAAGTATTTGAGTCAAATTTTATTCAATCTCATTATATTTTCATGTTCTCTATCTGTATTGGATCCTGTACCCATTTATACCATCGTTCAATGTGAGTGAAGCTACAGTCAACTGCCATTCTGAAGAATTGCACTGTTAATCAGTTCAGGAAAGGTCATGCTTTGTTTGCTTGTTCTATAAATCATGCACATATTTCTTTTAAGTGGCTCTTAGATGTGTGCAAGGTTTCAATTCCACTAAACAAAGTAAATACTTATTCTTGAATGCAAATTTTCAAAAGCTATCATGGAAGAAATGCCATTAGCTACATTCTGCATACCTTCAATAGTAGCTGCAAGGACAAAAATCCACCTATTAAAATGAAACCTAAATAGCTGGAAACAGAAAGCGTACACTAAGTTCGTCATTGATTGATTTAGTTAGGAGGGCTCAGTAACAAGCTGACATTGATTTATCTTTTAATCTAGCAGAATAACAACAAATCTTAAAGCAATCAGTTTTAATGGTCTTAATAACTCCAATCAAATTATTCACCTTCCCCATTAATATAGGAGGTTGGCTTCATATTTAATCATCAGACTTGTCAAATAAATATCACTGTTTTCTGAACTCAACCCTAGTCTATAACTAATAGATACTGTTAGAATTTCATTTTTAATGGTCCTGTCCTCATAATTAGGGTGACCTAATAGGTCCCAGTTTTCCAGGCAATGGTCCTGGTTTTGTTTTGTAAGTGGCATGATTTGTACTGACATATCCTTGGTTGAAAACTAAGTCAAGTAGGCACTACGCTCATTATTCTGCTTTTATGAAGCTCTGTTTCTTTAAGGTTTATTAAAAGCTCGACATCTTATTTAATATCAGTGCGAGCGCATAGTTCAAACAAACGCAACCTAAGAAATTGATACGATATTTTCTTGCCAACCAAAAGAAAGTTGTTTCTTCAGCTCCATTAGCTGTCTGACTTCCCAAAACTCGCAGCCTAGTGAGATAAAACTTCCTCTGCCAGCCTGCCCTGGACACTTTTCTTCTTGACAACTGCCCTTGAAAAAATTTTTTTTCTTCCTTCTGACAATGACAGAAACTAAGTTGGACCTGGCGAGAGAATTTCTCAAAAAGAAAGCTGCTCATGCTTCATTAATATTGGTGTTGCTTTTAATCTGAGCCTTGCAAGCATAAACTTAAAGTGTACAAGATAGGAGGGTAATGGAATCCTAGCCCTCTTATCAATATTGGTCCCATTTTGCTTTGATTTTAGGTTTTATATCTACTGGCTTTTTATTAGTGATAAAAATGATGAGCACACAAGGATCTTTAGGATGCTGCACAGAGTCACACTGAAGTTTTCGCCGTCAAAGGGATGGTTCTACAAAGCCATGTGTGACAGAGGCCTCCTGGGAGGCTCTCCCTGAGGGGCTCAGAAATAAGGAAAAGATAATACAGGCTGGAGCGTGTGCTCAGTGAATACCAGGCAAGATTGTTACCAGGAAAAAGAAATCAATGCCACAGAAATACAGCTTCTACAGAGTCTCCAACCTAATGGATTTCTCATTTAGCTGGACTGTAAATTTGATCCTGAGCAGCATTTACTTTCTTTATTTAGATCAGGATTAAAACAGACCACCTAGAAAGGCCACATAGGATAAAGAGGCTGTGAGATGCCTTTGGAAGGATGAGCATTTCCCAGGGGATATAAATAGATTGTTGTTTTGATCCACTTTAAAGGTCATCAGTCAACAGTTCTGTTTCTTTTCCTCTCCCTCACATTTCTCTCCATCTTTTTCTTAAGGCATGCATTAGGAAAAGAAACAAAATTAATGAGTCAGCCCATCTCTAGTCGTGAAAGTAAAACACAAACTTAGAGCTAAATTTTTAGAGGTTTAAGAAGCAAATTCTCTATGATCAGATAAATGCGGATTTTTTTCTAATTTACTAAAATACACTGAAAATAACTCTAAATTTAAGAAAATGATGAATTCAAGCGATTTCTTTTAGCCATAGGGATTAGAGAAACCAAGTAGACAACTTTACCCCTCTTTAAAATCATAACCAGATAAAGCCACTAACTTGAAGTGTTCTGAGCCTCTATTTAAATTTTATATAAAGGATGTAACAAATTACTAATTACTGATAGTCATCAGGCCTTACCAGGTTTGCTGAGCCAATTTTGAGGTGCTAATAGGCCCTAATGGGGAAATCAGTCCTCAGTTAAATAAACAAATCGTTAGGCTTGCTGTGGAAGTTAATATAGGCATAGATTGCAAAATAGCTAATCTCATTAGTTGCCTAAAATATTGCTCAAATGAATGCTATAAACATAAGCACTACGGCAAGAAAGATAGCTAATGTCAAAAAGGGAAAGATATCATTCTGAATTTATGTCTAGACACACAGGAACATCATAGGCAAGAGGATTCCAAATAAAATGTGCTACACTAACACTTGCTTATCAGACCCTGGTACACCTGACTTATGTCTTAACCATTTAATATTTAACAAGTGCTTATTAAGGACCTGTTATCAGTTACCTTATTGACTTACTGGATGATGCCAGGGGTAAAGACATAATCCTCAGTGAGAAGCTACCAAACTCTGGTAGGGAAGGGATGGAGTCAGGGAGTCTCCCATGGAGGTGACACCCACAATAAGCCAAAGATGAGAAAGGGAGAGGCCAGCTCACAGCAGGGCAAATGATGAGTACAACATATCAGAAGTAAGAGAAAACTGCGCACATTATTGATGTTACAGAGAATTGACATACACTGCAGATAGAGTCACAGGAACAGAGACTGTGCCCTCGCTCCACAGCAGCTCAGAGGGTAGAGTGTGTCTCAGTGGAAATGGGCGGCAATTAAGTTGTAAAGCTTTCCAAAAGTAAAATAAATACATAGCATTTATTTTTAAATGCTAAAAGTAATAATTGGGTTGTATGGGCACTTTCAGGTCATCATGATTATATTTTGCCATGAGCACCGACATTTCCAAATGCCCCCATACATGTATTTGTTCCACTTTGCAACCATTTCTGTTTCTTTTGATCCCTTGAAAAACGACACACAGACTTCTGAAAGCTTCACAGATGACCCTAATTTGAAATACCTAAAAAAAAAAAATACATTCATGATCTATATTTTGAAACCTGATACTAGATAGGCCTGGTGGCACAGACCTGGGATTCCAGAAGTCTGGGACGGTGAGCCAGGGCGATCACAGCTTTAAGCCCAACCTGTGCAACACAGTCACTTAGCACGAAGCCTGTCTTAAACTCAAAATAAAAATTGACTGGGTACTAGTGACGTACTACAGTGTGAAGATGCTAGGCTCAATGCCCGATACCAGAGAGAAAGAAAGAGAGAGAGAGAGAGAGAGAGAGAGAGAGAGAGAGAGAGAAATTCATATAATCCTTCCTTTGTATATGTATCAGAGAAGACAATCTGTTCATCTGTGTCTTAGTTACGTTATTTTTGCTGATACAGTATATGCAACATCCCAACTTAGGGTGGAAAGATTTATTTTCCCTGACAGTTTCAGAAGGTCGCAGACCATTCATGGGCGGGTGGTTAGAAATGGTAGAATCAAATGGAGAGGCCGCAGCCAGAGCTGGAGCTCCAGAAAGGAGACCCTCATGGCGTAAAGCCAGGTCTGAGAGGAAAGGCACAACCAACTCACACTCCTCCAGGTCAAGCCCCAAACATCCTACCCTTTCAGCCAGGCCCCACCTCCCAACAACACATGGTATCTGTAGGTGCGTGAGGCTTTTGTGGGGACTCTCCAGATCCAAACCACAAATACCTGGAACTAGAGTCTAGTAGACCCTTCTCTTCCCTTGACATAGTCACTGGGTCACCCTTTCCGTGTCACATACTTCCGTTTATTTTAGTCTCCTCTTCCTTGCCATTGCTACTTGAGTCCAAAGCCAGAATTTTATCATCCCCTACTGTGGTGAGGTCTGTGTCTTAAACAACATTTAACATTTACTATCTATTATTTAACAATTACTTCTTAAATGCTTACTGCCAGTCACCATATTGAGCACTGATTGTGCCAGTGACAGATACGTTCCTTCTTATCCAGGACTTACCTTATCTCAGGAGTCCACCCTGTGGGGCCAGCATTCATAGACAAGCCTGAGGTGAGGAAGGAGAGGTCTGTTCACAGAAAGGCGAGCGAAGTTCCCAGTGCCCCCTGTCAACATTACAGTTTGTGCGTTACCTTGAAAACCTTCTCTAATGCCCACGTGGTCAGCTAATTCACTTGGCCAGATGTCCCAGGAGTTCAATTGCTCTTGCATTGCACACACAGATCCTTTTGCCGAGAATTTACCCCACAGTTAGGGACACCTCTCAATCCACCTCTACCATAGCATAAACCCTACTGTGGATATTTGTAATTTAAACTGTTAAAAATATTGTGAGAAGTCAAAAATCAGAAAAGTGACAAAAATATGGCACTTATGCAGTTCAGCATCAGGGCATGCAAATTAAATTATTTTGATATACTTGGTTTATGATTTATATTTTAATTTAATAAGAGCTTTATGAGTTGTGTGCAATTTCTTGATTCCCTCACTGCTAAGAAAAGCCGAGATGATCTTGAAGCAGATAAGAATTTTTTCCCATTCGTGATTTTGTATTTTATCAGTTATATATAGTATCTTTACCTCAAATAAATTTTGCTCTTTAAATGTAATCATTCTAACCATATTTTATAACATCTGCCTACTTAAAAATTATCTATGCTGACACAGTAAAAACTATTCATTTAATATATTATTATATTGACTCAGATTTATTCAATAAATTAGGACAACTCACAGTATGTCAGGCATATATTTATCATATAAATAATAAAGTAAGGTTTACATAGACTTCTTTTATCAACTGCTCCCAGGTTTTCACTATGAAAATCTACTGTAATAGATAATTGTCTTCAACTCTATTTTGCAAAGTGGAAAAGTCATTGTTGAGCTTTGGCTTCAAGTTTTCTTAAGTTTTTCAGATTTTATCTCAATGTTCTCTAAAGATTAATTCACATTTCCAGCAGAAATATATGAATTCGATACTTACTGACATTTTTGTGATTGAAGTTATCAAAAGATTTTGTTCTGGTAGTTCTAGGAGGTGTGGAAAGGTATCATTGTTCTAAAATGTGCTCCTTTTTCTTTCTTATCTTTTTTGCTATACAACAAATTATAAAAACAGTTCATGAGATTAAAGAATAGCCATTTTATGTTATATATTCTTCTAGTGGACCAGAATTATGCACAAGGCCCAAATGAGGCATGTCACTGGGACTTGTCCCAGAAGCTACAAATCACTGGGACATGGCCTGGAAGGATATATGCCAGCCCCGCATTCCTCTCTCTTGGCTTCCTGTCCCTCTGTGCCACGAGCAACTTCTCTCTGGATAGACCTTTGCTTCCATCATTAGCAACCATCAGTCCATAGATTGAGACTTTGTGAAACTCAAAGCCAAAGTGTAACCTTTCTGACTTCAGGAGTAGATGTCCATACTCTGTTTCAGTAATGGAAAAGTTAGCGAGACAAATGCTATTTATCTTTATTACCAATTTTGCTGTCTGGTAGCATAAATACTCTTTATTATTCCTCTAAATTATGTTCACTGTTTTGATTTATTCTTTCACATGACTTTTAAGGTCAGCGTATTCCTATACCTATTAAGTTAGAAAAAGAATTGTATTCTAATTTTTGAAAATAAACATTAAACATATATACTACATTAAGCAAAAGTGACAACTACACGATCTCCAGGTATGCTGTAACTTTTCACTAATACTATTCAGTTTAATTTTTTAGTTTTCCCCTTTCGTGTGCTTTTGTATTTTCTGGTAAATAGTCTGAGGAAACATTATTTTGAGTAACATGGAGTTTTATTATTGCTATTATTTTTATTTTTCCTATTACTCTTGCTTTACTGATTTCATTTGCAGATCTTGAGCTGAAAAAAAAAATCTGTGATTACTTCTAGAAGTTTGTGCAAATAGCTTAGATTGCTGTAGAGACAAGCATTTATTTGGGCATGATGACAGTTTTGTCGCCTGCTTTCTTAACTAAAAATCAGCACTGAGGTAGGATGTGTTCAAATGACACTGTTCCTAGTGCATACAATGTTCTGCTTGTACATAGTCATGTTGGCAGAACACATGATAAGTCTTTTTATTAATTTCTTTGTGTGTTATTTTTGTTTTGTTTTATACTGACTGATTAGAGTTAATGATACAGTATATCATTATTGTTGTAGTGGCATTAGACAGTCTCCTAAGGATTCAACTATGAGAGTTTGCTTAATGTTTTTAATTAAAAATCTTTGTTTGCATTTTCTATTTTTCTAAGTGTCTTGGTGTGTATGAGTGTTGAACTATTTCAAATTAGTTTTTGTGATCAATTGAGATAATCATTAGCCTTTTCTCTTTTAATTTATATATATATATATATATATATATATATATATATATATATATTGATGAATTGCATCGATAATGCAAAGCCATCCTTGCATTAGTCAAACAAATGCTGCCTGATCGAGATATAAGATATATATATTTTATATACTGATAGATTGTACTTACCAAAGTTTTTGTTATATGTTTATTATTTGATATTTATGAATTCTAATGAGCATCAAAGACACACAATTTTTCTTTTTTAACTGTTTAGTGTTTGGTATTAAAGTAATTTTATAGAATTTATTGAGAAGATTTTCTCCTACCTGAATTTTTCTTAAAATATATATAATATAAAAATGACAACATCATAAATTTCTTCTTCATTCCTTTACAATTCTGCATATCATGCGCTTTTTCAAGTTTTTTGTTTAGGTTAATTAATTCAATCTTTATAAAATTTTTGTGATGAAGGGCTGGAGGAATGACTCAGTGAATAAAGCGCTTGACCAGCAAGCGTTAAGCAAAGGGCCAAGGCTAGCCTAGGCTTCATAGTGAGCTTAGGACTAGCCTGGGTTACAGAGCAGGACCTTGTCTCAAAAAGAAATAGATAGATAGATAGATAGATAGATAGATAGATAGATAGAATTCTTGTGATGAGTTTTTTGTTGTTCCTACTTTATAGATAAAGAATTCGAGGTATGGGAATTTTGTTTTGTTTTGTTTTGTTTTGTGGTACTGGGGATTAATACCAGGCTTTCACACTGACTTACATTCCCAGGCTGCTTTTTTATTTTTAATTTTGAGAAAGGTCTCACCAAGTCACTAAGTTGCCCAGGAGGGGTTCCAATTTTTGCTCCTCCAGTCTCAGTTTCCCAGAGTGCTAGGATTACAGGCCTGTACCACCAGGTCCACTGTAAGTTTAAATAACATATTTAGCAACAAAGAGATAAAAATTCAGATCACCAATCAAATAGATAAAAATTCAGTTCTCCAAATCCAATCAGTTTTGTTCCAGGATTATATAAAACCATTAGCAGCTAGAGCACACAAAGGTCCTTTGATGTCTTTAAAGAATTCAGAGACTGACTTTCGGATGTGCGTTCCGTCACCCTACCAAAAAGCAACTGGTACTCAGCAACTTGTCGAATCCTTCCCTGCCTTTGCACATGTCTTTACTATTACCCCGCTCAGAAAATTATATATATATATATATATATATATATATATATATATATATATAGTATTATTTTTGTCATCTTGCTTTCTATTTTTAATCAGTCTTTCTTTCTTCCCTCCATTTTTTATTTCCTTCTTTCTTTTCTTTTTCGTTTTCTTTTTTTAATGTTCTGAAGATTCAATCCAGAATCTTTGCACTGAGGTAGATGCTCTTCCCCCCACCCTTCCTCTTTGACATAAAGGCCTAGTATGCTGCAGAATCACTCTGGTTGGGCTCAAATCAAGTCTCCCTCTACCTCTGGCTCCCAATGTGTTAGGATGATCACCACACCCAACATTTCTATATTTTCTTTTTTTTCTTAATGAACTACACCTTTTGGAAGCTTTTTAAATCAAGAGTATCTTTTTGGTCAAAGCTGAGTTTATCAGAAAATGCTTTATTTAGTCCTGATTTCTAAAAGATAGATTATACAATTATAAAGCTTAGCTGTATTTTTTTTTTGCACCACTACAACTTCAACATTATTACCCTGGATCATACAGTTGAAAGATTAGTTATATCTATATCTATATCTATGTATATCACACACATTCATATATGAAATATGAAATATACTCTTTTTATCTTATTTTGATATTCTATTCTGTATTTTGATATTTTTAGCTTCAACTGATGTCCTTGATTCTTGAAATATATATATATATATATATATATATATATATATATATATATATATATATAAACATGCCAGTATGCCAGTAATATTTACAATAGCAGGTCAATGTATTCATGGTTGTATACAAGTTTCACGATGGAAATTGAAGAGTACATTGTTTGGCCTGCATGAATGTGACTGTGACTATATCTTGAATTAAATACACACACACATATGGAGTCAAAAAATGCTGTATGTGGCTCCTGGAAAAGATCACAGAGGAGTCTATGTCGAAGGAAACTGAATTTAAAAAATTATTTTTAGTTAGTATTGTCATTGATGATTTAATCTAAGCTCAAAAAACCAATTTCACATCATTTTTAAGACAATGTATTGAGAGTGTATCACTTTCATTTAAAATGAATATTGCTGTTGTTAAACATGCACATTTTACTCTAATTCCATATTGTATTTATCAGGAGAGTCTAGCGTGTGAAGCAATATTTCTCCTCGCTTGCCAACTTCTACACTTTATAGAACCATACGACCTTTCTATAATCCTCTCATTTCAGAAGCATGTGTTCCAGAGACGCCAAGCAATTGTCCCAAAGTGCATATTCAGTTCAAAACAAAATAAAGACTAAAATTCAGTTGACCTACTTCTTGTCTAATTCTCCTTTCTTCAAGCTATTTCTGTAAAAATAAAATTAAAAAATAACAGTGATTGGCTATCAACCTAAGCAAATTCCCACAAGGGAAATTGCCAAAGATACTGGCCCAATAGACTATTTTTTAATATTCATGAATTTTAAAAGCATATAAAATCAGTGTGCCTCTCCAAATTAATTAATTATGCTATCATTCTGGCTCTCTGAGTTTTATTTTAAATTGACTTTTTATACATATTCAATTTAACGTTTAGTGATTAAGCACTAATTATTTCATGTGTCATATAAAGTATTACTTCAACTGTTGAGGTAAGAAAGATATTGTGTCAAATTACCAAGACATGCAAACAAAAATGAGATTTTAAAAAAAATTCTGCTAATTTTCTCCAAATATTAAAAATACTCTCTTAATAGATTCCCTGAGGCTTTAGTTGTGATTTAAATTATCACAAATAAATCCATTCACTCCACATTAACTAATGCCTGCCACAATGTGCAAAGTTGTGTAGAAGGTCTTAGGAGGCAATCCAAATGATAAAAGTCTTTATTCCTAAGGAACTTTCAAGTCAAGAAACAGGTGTTGCAATTTCACATATGGCTGGTTTACAAGACAAACTGATGCTTTTGGCAAAAGTGAAAACACAAATGTAATGGAGACTTTGAAAAGGAAAACTAACGAAGGCTTCATATTGAGTGGGAAATATATTTCTACTTCTTCCCAAATTTCTCTAATATACAATCTCTACCATTTTGAGGAAGTATTTAAAAATCTGTGATGTGATCCAAACACTAACAGAAACAAACCAACCAGTGAAAGAGAAATAACACCAAATCAGCCGCTCTTGGCAACTTGCTTAAGGTGATACAGCCTCTCCATCAAAACCTGCACAGTTACTTTATTTTAAAGGCCTAATGTCAGGTACATTGTCTTTATATCACATGTAGATCTCTTTTTTAACCTGATATGGTTTTATTATTTACAACAAAGCATGAATGAGCATACCTTAGCATTAAAACTGGTATAATTTCATATTATTTACCCAAATACCAATACATCCAATGTCACTACACGATTTTTCATAGAAAACAAAAGAGTAAAAAGCAAGATTTACATTCATTCCCTAAACTACAAAGAGATACTTCGAGACTCCACAGATTTTTATTCCAACTCACAGATGAGTTACTTGAAAACAAGCAAATGTAATATTATTATATGAGGCACCGTGGGCCCAATCTAATTCGCAAAATCCAACCCATTTACTAACTTCAAGTTTTTTTTCCTCATAGTTAATTACTTTGTATCAGAGTCACGGATGTTAGAACACACCATCACAGAATCACTTTTGAGACAGGGAGGAAGGAAAGGGGCCAGATGAAGCCATGATAATACTGCCCAGAGTAATATTGTGGTAATTCCTCTGGCTTATACATCTATAAATATCTAATGCTTATTGATGCCCATCTAATCAGTACCCAGAAGATAAACGGGCAAAGCCAAAAGTCAATTGCTCTTATTTGCAGAGCATAGTCTGTTTAAATGATCAGGATATTTGGAACTTTTCTTCTGGACACGTTGCATTTTCATTGTAAGGTAGTTGGTAAAGAGAGAGATTAATCCATAAGTTCTTATTAAGTGTGAAACCAGAGGAAAGTCAAGTCAATGGTCAGACCAGGAAGCTCCTGATTAGGCACTTTTGTCCTCTTAATTTTAACTCTCTGACTATACGGAAATATTTTTATTCACTTGATTCAATATCACTTATTGGACAAAGCCAAGAAAGTTTTCTTTTCTAAAGTCAGATTTCAGACATTCACAAATTAACTCATTCTTCATAAGTCAGCATAACCATAATATCAAACTTTTGTCAAATGTGTTCTTAAGTGCCAAAGCTCTTTTGATTAATTTTTCTATGAAACATTTTCATTTTTGAAAAATACAGTTACATGCCATAAAAGTAACCCACAGACTGAATTTTATAATTGTACCTATGCACATCTTTTAGTGAATTTTTAACTACTATACGACTCCCTCATTGCTCAACATCTTTCAAAGCCATTTACATTATTCTTTAAGAGCTAATGAAATATAATGGTTTATCATGTGTAATCATTGGAGCAGAACCAAGAAAATAAATCTAAATCTAAAGAGAAACACAAATAGTTTAACTTTTAAAGCAAAAATATTTTGTCTTCTCTAATGTATTTTTGACAACAATCTTTCTATCTCCTACTGTATGTAATTGAAACTGATGAGATTTCCTTTCTGTGGAATTAATGATGATCAAAAAGAGTCATAAGCTATAAGAAATAAATAAGAAATAAATTACAAAGCACCTTAGGAAGAGTTCTGGGTCCATGAGGGGTATCTTGGCTTCATATAAATGTTGATGTTCTGGTGATCATGTGTCTTAAATGGATTTTTGAATGTAACCATAGATAGACAGATAGATAGCTAGATAGATGATAGATGCTCTAGTTCCTTTTTTCTGTTAAACAGTGAAAATAATTGTATACCTGTTATTGGAGTTATTATAATTGAAATATTTGTATATAAGAATATATATTCATATGCAATCATTATATGTTCATTAGTATCTGGGGATTACCAAAAGTGCTTCCAAAATGATTCTTATGTATTTCATATTCAAGTAGCATATTAAAAAACAAAAAATTCCAACTTTAGTCACTAAAAACACAGTTAAAACAAACACCCCCAAATCACCTAAAAGTTTCTGTTTTACGCTAGTTACCATGGCATTAATCAAAGTAAATTTAGACAGTTATCAATTATATCGACAGTTATGAATTATTTTGTGTTGATAAAAAAGATAGGCTTCTCTCACAAGGCAAACACCATTATCTATAAATAAGACAGAGTCTATGAATAGATTTTCTTACAAGTCTAATCTGTATTTGTTATAATAGTCACTAATATATGTAAAGCAATGGTAAGCAATGTAAATAAAATATGAGTGGATAATATATCTTGATATTCCACTAATTAGTTTGTAAAATGGAGAATAGATTTTATTTTGGGGCTTCATAACATGTTATTTGTCAAAGAGCCTAAGGCACAAAACATCCCATTAATCCATCTTCCATATTGATGGGATACATAATAACTATGAACATAAGAAATAAAACATTTGTAAAAAGCCAAATACTTAATTTCTACCATTCCTTCTAAAGAAAAACAATTCCCAGCATTGAGCATTTATATGTGTCACTTCATTACAAGATAATCAATCAACCGAACAAAAATGTAAACTCTTAGCAAATGATTAAAAACAAAACAACTGTGAGAAAAAAAGAAACAAGAACTCTATACTACAGAAAGAAATGAAATAATTTCATTTACTCTTACCTTTCAAAGTCTACCAAATCAGTAATCCTAAAATTTTCCATTCTGACAGTGTAATTTTCAACGTAATTTATGATGCTGTTTATGACTTATTAAACTTAACCAACTATTACTTCTGATTTTAATAAGATGACAAATAAAGCTTTCCTAAGCAACCCAGTATCATTACGAAAAAATTAGTTCAGTGAATACTACAGAGCTTTTCCTTCTGTGTCTGGGCATTAGCAAAAGGGCCTTGAAAATGTCCGTCCCTGACGACTTTCATCACACTGTCCACTTAAAATGCACAGTATGCTTCTACTTTCTCCTTCATGTGTGACAGGCTCTACTCTTGAAATGGTTTGAAGAAGACGTCAATAATCTTCACACCGTGACCGTCATAAAAAAATGGCAAAATAGCTCTTTACATTTTTTCAAAACAGCAACAGTTAAACCTCAGCAATAGAAGGTCTTTCTGTGTGTAACTATGGGTTTTAGCTCAATGTAACACTTACAAAATCGGATTCGCTACTTACCTTTGTTTTTAACAGCCTTTAGATGTCACGGACAGATTTTAAAAAGTAGAAGTGAAATACATTTCCCCAGGTTCACACAATCAAAAGAGTCGCAAAACAGGGACGCAATGCCAGATTTCTTGTTTCTAAAGTCTGCGCTGCTTTTCATCTTTGAGTAAACTAAAATTTATCTGTTAGCTCTTTATTTAAAATTCTTTAACAAGGTTGTCCCAGAAAAATCTTACCAAATATTGATCATTTTAAACAACATAAAAATCATATTTTTAAATTACAATTTTTGAGTAGGGCTGAACGAATGCTTCAGCAGTTAAAGCGCTTGCCTAACAAGTGCTAAGTATCTGAGTTCCATCCCCTAACACCACATAAACTGGGTGTGGTGGCTCCCACCTGTAATCCTAGCACTCTAGAGCAGAGCCTGAGACAGCAGATTGCTGAGAGTCCAAGGCCAGCCTAGGCTCCTGTCTCAAAAGGCAAAAAAAAAAAAAAAAAAAAAAAAAAAAAAAAAAAAAAAAAAAAAAAAAAAAAAAAAAAAAAAAAGAGGGTAAACATTATTCTGTCTCAAAAGATAAAAAAGGTGGGGGAGGGGGGCTAAACATTATTCTGGTCAAAACCAATCAGCTATTTTGCTAAAATAGCATTTTCTCTAATCTGCAAATATATTAACATTTTAAAAATTATTTTATAACATCATCATAGTTTTTTCCTGAGGTTCAAAAAAGTGAAGAATTTTAAATAGATATAAATCATTAAATGTTTTACAAAATAACCCTAGGTATCTAATTATTGCATATTATTAAGATGAATGCAACTGATAGAAACTTTGAGTAATCTACAAAAGAAAACCTAAATTTCAAAGTGATTCTGCCACTTCAATATAAGATGTGTTCTGAAATTTTTATGAGACACTTTTAAAATGTAAGATAGAATTATAGAACTATTTAAATAAGTAGTTAGATGAAATTTTAGGAGATAATGGCTGGAAGAAACGTACAAGAAAAACATTAACCTATAGAGAAAGCTTGTTTAATAAATTGTAATTTATCCAAGAAATAGCAAAATTAGATTGACAAATATTGCAAACAACTAAATAGGTCTGCTGTACTATTATGACAATTTAAAGACAGGTTGTCTAAAACAAAAGTGATTAAAAGCACGTTTTCTCTGTTGAGGTGACAACGATGGCTATGATTACAAGGGAGAAAAGAGAACAGGAAGTAAGTCTAATTTATTAAATAAATAATTACTGTCTTAGATATGGTTCCCATAGACACAGAGTTAACAGAATGTATAGATGATAGGATTAGAGAGAGAGGGAGAGAGAATTATTTATATTCAGGAAAGCTTACAAGTCCAAAGAGAAAATCCTAAAGGCCTCTTCCTTGAGGATGCAGCCCAAACCAGATGATAAACTTCACCTAAAACCAAGCATTGGCACGGGACTAAAAGTCAACTAACACAGCAAGGAAAAATCGAAAGGAATTTTAGAGTTCAAAACGGCCACCTGTGGGAGCTGAGGGGTCCAGTAGCTGCTCAGATGTGAGACAGAAGAATACCGGTCTGAGACTGCAGGATAGAGGGTATGAGTGTGCCATAGATCAGTGCCCACAGGGATGGCAAAGGCTCGAGATAGAGAACGGTGATGTAGAGACAGGAGCAAGTCTAGAGACGATGGCAAAGGCCAGCCCTCCCAAAGAAGCCATAATAGTAATTTGCCTTCTTTATTCTTGGTCATTTATTTGGACCCACCAGTCTACAGGTTGGACAGTCCATGTGAAGGAAGGGTCTTCATCCCTCGTTTGCCAGCTCATAAGTCAATCACAACCAAGATTCTGCCCTACAGGTTGGCTGGAGACTCCCTAATTTCTTCAAGTTGACATAATACTGTAAAAGTTCACAATCCAATCTTGTAAGCCAACCTTTTTTAAATTTCCAGATACAATAGCCAATATTCTAATTACATCGAATATAATAAAACTACCCTGTGTACAAACAAAAATTCAGTGAACTCCTATAAAAATAGAAATTCTCCTTGAGAGATGTTTATCCTTTTGATATTCAACTACTTAAATATTGTAATGCAACTGTAACATGTTCCAATATTACGGAGATCAGTGTTGCATATATATACTTGTACAAGTGTTAAATATGCATAGGAAAAATTCGGATTAAAATATTTATTTCTGTAACTGGTCACATGAGCATAGCTGGTATTTATAACTCTCTTCTTCTACCACCCATTGTGTATCCCCAGGTGTATTAGTTTGGGTTCCTCTCTTTCTTCTTCTTCTTCTTCTTTTTTTTTTTGTTTTGGTTCTTTTCAAAAGACAGAATTTACAGACCTTAACACAAAGGGGTCTGTTAGGAAGGCTTACAAGTCCAATGGTAGAGGTGGTCCAAGATGGCTGCTCAGCCAAGCAGTAGATCTCCCGTCTGGGACTGCAGAACAGCCGATGAGATGAGAATCTGCTGTAGATCTCAAGTGAAGATCAGTGACTGTAGATCGGTGGCGACTGAAGGGCAGCAACAGACAGACGGGCACAAGTCGAGACGGGAACGAATCTGTGCTGGGGTGTCTGTAGACAATCGCGAAGGCGAGAGCTTTCCCTGAGGAAGATCAGGGGCAATCGTCCCTCTTCCTTCCTTTTATACCATTGTAGTTCCGGTTGGCCCCCCCACATCCATGGGTGGGTGCTCTTCTCTCATTGGCCAGCCCACAAATGACTCACGCTCTAATCCCAACAAGTTCTTAAGCCCTAGTCTAGGGTGGTTGACAAATCCTAATACTAATGGAGGTGAGGGTCCTAATTCCATCCAGTTGACATAATCCATCAACGGACACAGCAGGTCTTCATTCTTTCCCTATGGGGTGACCAATACCTTCATTCCTGATGTTCCAGGCCATTTTTTAATCCCACCTGGATTGAGTTTTTTAATTTCCTATTGATTTTAATAACAAGGCATAATAATACTAAATGATATCCTGCACTCCAAATATATTATTCCTCACCTATATTGTGAAGTATTAGTACAATTTACCCCTCAAGATGTGGAGCAATTGTGCCTGCCAATACTGCAAATGCCCTTTTAGCTTTTGAATCAGTGCGCAGCGAAGTCAAAATGACAAGGAGAAAATTTTAATTTTCACTTTAATAGGATTGTTGGTGTGCATCCTGGTGCAAGACTTCTCCCTTCTGGACCTAAGACTTTTAGGCCAGTAGAGCATAAAGTTATAGAGACAGGATGTAAAAATTTTGCTCCTTGGTCGCCAGAATTGATGAATGATACCATGTTTATCTCTACTCCTTGATCCCTGGACCTGAGAATCCTGGCTGAGAAAGAAACAATAGCATATATTTGTCGCTGATTCAGAGCATATACAACCTTCTGGAGAATCTTGTCCTAAACTTGAAAGGTGTTACCGCCTTGTTGGCACTGTAACTGCAGCTTACTAAGGTCATCCATTGTTCTATCAATCTAGCTGCTAGCGGGTGGTGGAGAATGTAGTAAGATGGGTGAGTTTCATGAGCATGAGCCCACTGCCATATTTCTTTGACTGCAACATACATTTCTTGGTTAGAAGCAATGCTGTGCAGAATACCATGACAATGCATAAGGCAATCTGGAAGCACACAATTGGTAGTTCTTGTAGAAACATTACATTCAGGGAAGGCAAATTAATGAGGATAAGAACCTTTTCCCATAAGGATAAACCCTGTCCTTTCTATGCTGGTGGTGACCTGGTATAATCAACCTACCAGGTTGCCAGGAATGGTGCCCTACTGAGAACCCAGTGTTAGTCTCTGCAGTTGGCAAGGTAGAAATTCTTCAGTGCTAATATTCACCAGGCTGGTATTGGTGAATGAAAGCCCATTTTGCTAAGCCCTGTTACATTTTCATTGATGAAATGCAATACCCAACACCCACAGCTTAAGGGAACAAAGGTTTATTTTGGCTCACAGTATCAGGTCTCAGCTCACTCATGGTCTGCGGGTAATGGTGGAGGGGCCTGTGTGACTGTCAAGCCACAGAAACGTTGCTCTTCCTGTGACAGACAGGAAACAAAGTGAGTGGACCAAAAGGAGGAACTAGCATACGTTCTTGCAGGTCATACTCAGGGATCCATTTTTTTCTGGTCAAGCCCCAATAATCCCCCCTCCCCCGTTCTGACCAGGCTCCACCTCGTAACCACACAAGAAATTAGTGGATTATTTTGCATGATATAATCACCTTCCAAACATGAAGTTTTAGCATATTCAAAATACAAATCATAACAGATAGGTGGTTGTATATTGTGGCAATAAATAGGAAGTATCTTCTCAAAAATAAGTATTTTTGTGGGCTTGTCATAAGACATGAAATAGCAATATTAGAAATGTTCCTGAGTTTTAAAAGACCTAGATGTAGGGACTAGATTTATTTAACAAGAAGCTATTCAAGTGACAATAGATTTAGAATGTCAATCAGGAAGTATATTGCATTAAAAAGGAAATAAACGAATAGTATGTGACACCTACTTATTGATGGACTAAGTCAACCCTCTAAGCTCTACTGATCAATCCACTGGTATTTATACAATGCGCACAATGTCAAAGTCAAGGTGCTGATGCTCAAAGAAATTGAGCAAAACATAAGAAAATGGCGTGTTTCCCAAAGAAACTTACATTCCTGTTGAAACTTTAAAACCTATACATACAAAAAGAATAATTTCATAATCCTCAGTTACAACTAGTGAATTATACTCAGTGTGAATAACTAAAAATGTTATAAGAATTTAAACAAATGTTTTATTTGCCCCCCCCATCATTGGAACACAAGGAAAAATGGTATCACTTAAACTGTGATACTTATTATCTAGAGGTAATTATAATTTTGTTATTTCTTCTATACATTACAATCTAGCAAATGAAATATTTAGCAAGTTTTCAATTGATTTTAATTGTAGTAAGTTATGTTGTCTTGTATTATTTAAAAGCCATTTATATTTATAAAGATATACACATAAATCTAGCAGATATATTTAGAAATATCAAAGACGACAGAGCGTGCAAAGAATTTCTTATTTTGAGTTTTGTCAAATGAGGTTTTCTCACATCATCTCCTTTCTAAACATTCCCTGTCCTCCTCTGATTCCTAATATAACTCTTATCATCAATTCCTTTAGCACAACTCTTATTTATAATGCAAGTCTGAAGGTAGGAATTCTTCTATTTTCTGTAAAGACTCTACAGCGTATTATCACAATTTTGATGAATATTTAAATTTAAAACAAATTTATTACAACAAAATAAGTATCATGAATCCTTCTCACTTCAAATCCACTTTTCCCTTCCTTCTTGCCACCTTCGGAAGTAGTTCATGAAATCCTCAGAAGTCTCACATCCATGGCGGCCTCAATGTCTGAATTGATTAAAACCCTTTCATGCTCATTCTGACTCTAAGAGCCAGATGTCACAAGGTCTAAGAGCCTGGTAATTAGGTAGCTGAGGACTACCTACTTATAGGACTCCTTTTCTGTTGGATGGCGCTAGACAGCAGCTTTCACTATCATGTTGATCGTATGACATAAACATGGATTCCAAAAGGCACCTTCCTGGTTCAGAAAGTGGCAAGCACTAAAAAGTGTGTTTGAAGAGAGAAGAAAATTTAAATATTCATTGTAAGTTTTGATCACATAATGTAAAATTTTCCTGAACCTTTAATAAAATCATTATCTTTCCTATTTTTCTTTGAAAATTTGCCACCTATTATATTTCCTTAAAATAATTTAATACTTTCATAACAATAAAATCAAACAAATAAAAGGGCTAAATTTTTTACATTATTTACCAGATTATGAATGAATGAATTATTATTATCAATAAAAGCGCTAAATAAGTCCATGTGATCATGTCGGTAATCATGATATTTTTGAGCATTGCATATGCAAGTTCTATAGGCAAAAATCTGAATGGACCTAGTGTCTTATGGGAAAATATTAGCACAGGGAGGGAAATAAAAATATATACATTTAATGATTCCTACATAACCGCATCACTCCAAAGTCCTGCTAAAATCATGATTCTAGGCATTGATTGGTAAATGACTCCTGATATGGATGGAAAAACATGGTTTCGTTTTAAGAATCAAAGGATATATTTTATTTGCATACATCCAGAACACCGTGTCATAAAATAGGTGACAAAAATGATCCAGTATAAGTTCAACTGATTTACATCAGAGTATATGAAACTAATTTGTATGAACTAGAAAACCGCATTTATATAACTGTGAGGATACAGACAACAAGTGTAAATGGTGTAAATATTTGAATATAGCAAAAGTAAGTGAGCAAGGGCCTTTTTGCTTTTGAGGAAAGAACAAACTGGCCTCCTGCATCCTCTTGCCTCGGGAATGTGACTTTTCAGGGGTAAAGTGAGCCTCGTGTTTCTAAAGTCTTTGAACATAATTTATCTTTGTCCTTCTATTTTGAATGCTTCTTTAATTCCAACACCCTTCTCCAGTGAGATATGATAACAGACACCGATTGATAAATGTTATTACTGTTGTTATCTGTGAAGGTCTGGGTCTGGTGAGATTTGGGGACTGAGGAAATGTCTGATTATATGTCACAGCAGTAACAGTGACCTGACACCATAGATAACAAAATTAACAAAAAATTTGTTCTGGAACCTTGCTTTCTATTTTGTCATATCATTAACAGATATGAATCAACTAGTTCAGTTTATTCAAATTGTATTCATGTACACATTGCACAGAACTTCAGAGACGTGGTTCAGTTTACAAAATTGAAAGATATTAGGTCTAGTTTGATCACTTTATGTTGAAATCCAATAATCACAAAAGTGAAACAAAATTAAACTATGATCAATAGAACCTCGTTTGGGTATGGATAATGTGTGCGCTGTTCAAAATAACCTATTTTCTCAACCAAACTTTGGCTGAAAGGCTGACAATCTGTTGGTTTTTTTTTTTCAGCTATCTTTTCTATGCATTGCATAGCTCTAACTTTTTAATTGAAGCTACTTCATTGCATGCAAATGAACGTCTACCTTCACCTCTACATTTCTTCTTCATAGTGTCAGATTTTTCAGTGTATACAGAGACCAAGACCATTTGTGGACTCTGGGACCACAAGCCACACAGGAGCTGATTCTGGGTAGAAATGTACTATGTTAACATTTTGTTCTATGAAGTAAGTCCCACACAAGTCCAGTTCTTAGGGGTTCTTAAGGAATACAGAACCCAGGAGACACATCACTGACACTTCACATGATAGACAAAGAAGGCCCTAAATTTATAATTTTAAAATGCTATTTTATTAAAAGTTGTAAAAATTATTTCCAATTTCAAAGTGATAACATAATTGAAAAACTTTTGTAAATAAATTACGAAAATTATAAAATTTATGTTTCCTCATATATACTAATAAGTTTTAAAACAGCAAATCACCATGAATTATTATTTAAGCATCATGTACTAAGGGAAAAAAAAGAAGAGAAAATAAAATACAGGTTTAATTTATTTTTCATTAAAAAAACTCCATGGGTTTTGAGATTCCTACCAAGCTTAGAAAAAGTGAACTAGAGATTTAGGAAGAGAAATGAAGCTAGACATGCGCAGGTCGAGAAGAAAGAGAAGACTGATTCTTGTTACGTCTTATTCATCGGTTTTTTTCTTTATGTTATTGTTGAGATTCATTAGTATGATTTTAACCCCAAAGGAAAGATAATGAAAATCAGAAAAAAAGAGGCAAAGGAGAAATTTTTGATGAAAGGAACAATGTCCCTAGATAAATGAGAACCAACACATGAAGAAATCCATTGGAAGGCAGGTCCTGAGCCAACGAGCATCCTGCGGGCAGGCAGGGAGACAGAGTATGGAGACGAAACTGCAATTGGTCAGAGAGCAGGAAGCTGGAGGAGTTCGATTTGACAGTTTTATTTAAGGAATTGATTTGCTTAGACGGTTTAAATGGGAAAACACCACAGTTATTCATTTAGCAATGGGTATTTACTGAGTACATTTAGAGGCGTGGTACTGTGTTAAGGACAGACATAGCAGATTGAACACACAGGATTGGATTCCCATAAAGCTTAGGAGAAGCTGGGTCCTGATTTAAAATTTAAAAGATAAACCCTCAAATACTACCTCTAAATAGGTCAGAGGAGAGAAAATAAGGGATGCACAAAATCCAGAAATGTACTAAATTAAAGTTTAGGGTAATACATCTCTGCATCAATAGTTACCTATGCATCATGTATCCACAAAGGAGTTGTAATGTTCCTGACATAACACTGATGATCGTGGTGTTGTCCCTGAAAGTGAGAGAATTGAAAAATGCATGCAAGAAGGTAATTCATTGTTTCTTGCTTCTCTGCCTCAATTTGAGGAGTTCGGCATATGAAACTGACTTTAAAAATTAACCTACCACAGTGACATAACCTGGTATACCTATAAGTATGGCTTAAAAACAAAATTGACGTTATCAGGTGCTGATAAGACACAGAGCAGATGGAACTCATGTATTACTGATACAAGTGCAAAACAGTAGAGTTGCCTTGGAACTCAGTTAGGTGGTTCCTTATAAAATTGCATACATACTTACCATATGAACCAGCATTCCTTCATACTTATCCAACAAAGAAAGGGCCCCACAAAATGAATAAACGAATGGGAAACCAAAGTATGCATAGAACCCTTTTTGCAAATACTGCCATTGGTATTATTTGTAATTGTCAAAACTTGAACCCGTGCTAATGTCGTTCAACAACAACAAAAAAGTATATAAATAAACTGTAGGTATTGGGTTGCAGAACTCATCAATAAAAAAAGAAAAACCTTACATGTGTGCACCTAAAAACATGCATGAATTTTGAATGCATTGCACTAAGTGAAAGAAGCAAGAATCGCAAGGCTATTCTGATTTCTTGTAATGATATCTTTGCAGAGGGAAAATTATAGGGACAGAAAACAAATCAGTGGTTTCAGTTATTGAGATGTGGGGGGGGGGGGGGG